>LPNX010895370.1:116601-275980 GCA_001517045.1 Pseudotsuga menziesii | reverse complement strand
GTCACAACACAATATTAATATGTTGTTAAATAACTTTATATTATGTAAGAAATTTCTTACACAAATTATTAATAATTCACTAGTCAAATATTGGTGACTTCTGTTTTAATACCTAAATATAAATATTAATGATAATCAAAGTATATCATTAAATACATTTATAGGTAAAATTTCTCGCATAAATATGTTATTCATAAAATCAACATTAATTAAGTTAGTTTTTAATACACCACCACCAACAACAACAATAATAATAAATTATGTCTCTATTCTAATTCATAACTTACTTTAATCATTACTAAGATAAAACCTATTTTACTCTAAGTCATAAAAATATTTTCTCTTGTCCTCTATAAGTGGTGTCATCTTCCAAAAATAAAACATCATACTCAAAAAAGACTTCAACCTAGACACATTAGTTAACATAATTTCAATTAAATGAAATTCCAAGATAATAATAGCAACAAACATTGATTATTAATGTCATTAAATAACTTTAATAATAATATGTAAAAAAATCTTCTGTAATCTATTTTTCGTCATATAACCATTGATCAACTTAACTTTTATTAGAAAATATAAATAATAGTAATATAAATAAATTATATTTCTATTCTAATGTATAATTGTTTTTTATCGTTAAAATAATCAACTTAGCATAGTAACACTTAATATATAATAGTTTTTCTTGTCACTTATAAAATGTTGCCAACCTTCTAATATATTACAACATGATACTCAACACATGCTTGTTATAGTAACAAACACATTTATATTATGTCATTAAATAGTTATTAAATATGTCATTCTAAAATATTTCAAACCTTCTACTAGTATAAGAACTCAACACCAACAATGTACTAGTTACCATATCAAATTATAATTCAATTGCTTAATCATAGTAACATATACAATATTAATTTCATTACATAAACTTAATCGACTTACCATTTGATACAAACTATAGATAATATTAATGGAAATTATGTAAGGAATCAAAGTCTAAGAATTTCATCATTTTGAAAGAATCAAAGTCTAAGATTTTCATCATTTTGATTTGTCACAGAGGATTAGAAAGGTGTAATTCAGGTGTTAACACAATCCCTCTCCCCTCATGGTGTAAAGGGTGCTAGCTCAATGGAAGAGCACCTGCATTACAAGCAGGACGATGGTGGTTCGATTCCTCCGTGCCCTAACATAAATTAATAGATGATTTAAAATCTAACGATAATATAAATATTGTAAGATATCTATATTTTCAATATAGATATGCTCTTTTCAATTAAACACATTGTTCAAATACTTCATAAATAAATAATGAACACTTGCAATAATTAATTCAATTGGTTTTCCCCCTTTCCTCTTGTATATGAAAAAAGTCAAACTGTATTGCACTAATGCTTTTCTAGTTCATAATTGATTTTGATTGTTAAAATAATTAATATTAATAAACAAGAGATGATTTACTATCATCCGATATCATTAAATAAATTTATAGGTAAGAAATTTCTCACATTAATCTATTATTCATAAAGTAAACATTCATCAACTTAGTTTTTAATACACTACCACTACCAACAACAATAATAATAAATTATGTTGCTACTTTAATTCATAATTTATTTTAATCATTACAAGGGTAAAACTTAGACTTTAAAGTCATAAAATATTTTCTCGTTTTGGTTATAAGTGGTGCCAACTTCCAAAAATAAAACAACATACTCAACAAAGACAAAAATAATTACTATGACAATATTTATAATTGTTGTAATAACAAATACAATGTTGATATTATGTTATAAAATAATTTAATCAACTTAACATTTAATACAAACTATAAATAATATTAATATAAATTATGTAAAGATTCAAAGGCTATGACTTTTTTCATTTTGAAAGAACTCAATCTAGCGGAAGTTCTAAATTCTAGATCCACTAAATAATTACAAATTTAATGAAATATGTGTTACTACAATATTTTTTAGTGTTTGAAAAAGGTACCCAATGCTAAGGCCAGGACAAGATATAATTGTAATTAGCAGTATTGACTCAAACACCTAAATGTGTCCCAAACATAGGGATAAGAAACTGTAATAAAACTAATTAGTGGCTGGTTAGCATTTATGTTGGCTAATTAGCTTGCTGAGAGACAGTTGTCAACTATCAACTACCTAATAATAATTATAATAGTCTATTTTTAAGGTCACTGCCAAGAGAGACACCAATATGGTGTATTAAACCCACTTGTTTGTGGGACAAGTGATGCCCCTCTGCACAATGATTTAACTGCTAAAGTTTATAGAGGTGTACATACCCTACTCCCACCGGATTTGAACCTATGACCTCCTATGAGGAAACACATGTTCTTAAATGTTAGGCCCACTCAGACTATACCTACAAGGAATGTAATGAAAACGTTGAAGAATAATGAAGGTTTCCATTTTTTATCCATATTCTATTTTCTGTCAACTGTTTTATCTCATCTCACCTAAGGTCATTGCAAGATGTGAGTAGAATTTGTAATATGCACATCCCTCAAATCCCACTAGAGAATGAGAGTTTTAAAAAGCAAGGAATATTTTTTAACTCTTGTGATTTCATTGATGCAAAGAAAGAAAAATCCAACTAAGACTACTTTGTCTTTCCACTTTGCATGATATTTCCTATTACTCTATTTTGGTTTTCCAAAGAGTACCAAATAATATATTCAAAATCTCAAATACATTGACAAACACATAATTATTCTATTACAAAACAGATGCTTGGTACCCAACCTTTCTAGCATGATAATCACATAAGTAGAAATCTTGCTTCTCAAGTATTTTAATTGAAATCATACCTTGTAATGAAGATTGGAATTGATAAGATGGAAGATGCACACAACTAAAGAAGCCATCAATTTGATGGTACTTTCCACGACGTCCTTTCCTAGCAAATAAGATAAGTTGTTCTTCTTCCCACCATTCCCTAAGAATTCTGAATTTAAGAGCAAGCATTTGTTCCTTGAAGTTTAAAAAATGCTTCCTTCAACAATCTTTTCTTCCATTTGCTTTCTATTTCTTTCATGCACCACAGTATTTTGTTTCCAAACTGACATCTGTGAAACTTCAGAAGACAATAACCAAGTGCCACTAGCAGAACTTGTTGGAAAAGGTGTTGAGTTAAATAGTACTAAAGTTCCCACGTTAGAATTCAATTGAGAAGTTTCCCTAGAATTAGATTTGATAGAAGAATATGAACTTGAATCTTCAACTATTACTGATTGACTTTCCACAACTTCATCTTCCAAATTAGAATCCATGTTGTTAATACCAACAATATTGTCTTCCAACATCCCACATGACAGGTTTGTTGTCTTCCGTTACCCTTCTCTAGTATTCAAATGGAATCTTTATGAAGCATTGATTTCTAACCCCCCCTTCAGTTGACTTTGATGCCAATGAAGGTACTATAATTGTGTTCCTATTTATGTACCCTGAAGAAGACACTTTGATAGTTCCACTTAAATTCTTTAGAATTCTTTTTTCATCCACCTTTGTGAATGCTCCTTGTGAGAAATATACAGAAATATCAACACAGCCAGAATGACAATCCTCTGTCTGAATTTCAGAATTCAAACATCCAAGTTCCTTCTCCACTCTATCAAACTCACACTCTACTCTCTCCATTTTCTGCAATATTTTCATGTATAAATTGTAAAATTTTCACTTATAATGAATGTGAAATATTCTAATTTAAGAAATAATTGCAAACATAATTATTCTATTTTTTTGTAATGGAAGCATCATATCAATTAGGTCCACTAAACACATTATCATAAAAAATTGCAAATATCAAAACTCATAAACACGATACCCAAGTATATTATATTTAGCTTGAATAGTCACATAAGCTGGAACATTTTACTTCAGTAGTATTTTTAAGTCATATTTAAAAATGGATATTGCAGATATTGTAAAGCATTTGTAACAGCTCTTTGGTTATAACCTTGCAAATTTATTTTTTCATGCATAAATTCCCAACTGAAATTTATATGATGGGGGCTCATTTCTTTTTTGAAGCAGCATGTTTTTCAGATTTCTTATCATGGAGCAATTTCCAACTTTCTTTCATGATGAAAAATGCAAGAATTTTTCAGAGTTATGGGAAGCCTTGTTGTTTGAATGAAATGGCTGAAAATGAGCCTGTAACTACAAAAAAATAAACCTTCTTTTCCTACATATAATGTAGATTTACTACTTGTTATCACAGATCCTATAGGGGGTACTACCTCTCATTTTTGCCAGAGCAGACCATATTTTGGGCAGTCCATGGGAGGTGGTGCGGTCGTCATGATGCATTTAGGCCTGTTAGGCAGAAAGATTAGCCAAGGATACAAAAACTACTATTACATCTAGAGATTAATGTTTTCAATTATTTGACATAGGACAATATTAGTACATAGAAATGTACATGAATATATACGTACACAGGCCCATCTTTTGTTTTTGCAGTCTTTTGCAACACTTCTCTAATGTCGACTTGATAGTTGTTCTCAAGGACTTGAATACATAAATATAAAATAATGGACTGTGTACTCAAATCAATGTTTGATCATTCAACAGTATGTTCCTCGGACCATTTATGGGAATGGAGAAGGTCAAGGGAGGATACAAGGTCAAACTTTTGAATTTATGAAAAATATGGAAGTCATTGTTCAAGTATTTAACAGGTCAAGTATAAAATCTGAAAAATGTTAAACAAATACTTTCCTATGAAATGAAGCAAAATATATGCATACTATATCCTCCTCCTTGCTTAATCATTCACTTGTCCCCATAGATGAACAACTTTCCAGTTTAAGGGGAAAATACCAGTGTATGGTATCCTGCCACAACCAGTCTCAGATTGTTTGGCATTCTTCTAGCCCTATGGAAGATGCTTGATTTCTTGCCTTGTCACAGAGAATAGGCTAACATTATAACCTGTATAATCATTATGTCTTGTAGTCAATGGTCCTACATTGAACCATTTCAATCCTTCAAAGTGAGACCGTGCACATCCAAGCTTTTTTTTTCATGGTATGGTTTGAGGTATGATTCTACAAAGAGCTTATTTGTCCATTGCATGTATTATGTGCCTTTGGCCATGGCTAATCACTCTCCATGGAATCTAGTTTCCTAAATTCTTAGCACTCAAGTACCGCCATGTATGAAATCTTATTTTGGCCAAATGTTAACCTGAGAAAAAATGAGCTATACATATATGTCTTGTCTTAAAAGGTTTTGTCTGAAAGGGCCTATCTGCTAAGTCCCTCACACTACGAGAGCAATCAAAATCACAATAAATTTCTTTAAGTACTAGCTTCCAAGCCTGGCACACCTGCTTGAGTGATCTTAACATGGGAATTCTAAAAGTATTAGCACCAATGACAGTGTCACATAGACCAAACCACCCTTTTATGCCTACAACAAGCATCACCATTGAATATAATGCCAAACAAGAGTTTTCGAGGAAGCATTCTTAGACATGGCTGTTACAATATATTTTAATGCTAATTTCCCCTGAGCTTTTAGGTCTGTGAACCCTATTCCTCACCGACCATTCTTTTTACATATAACAAAAATCAAAGTCACATGATTTGAACATAGGATCAACCCAACAAATTTGAAGATCAGGAATATCATTTGGATTCAAGAAAACTAGCAAAAAAACTGATACAAATAGAAAAAGCTAAAAAAATGCTAAATATTTTACAAAAACAGGAAATTTTTTTGTATGGAATCTAGAAGTTTCTAGTATGGACTCATCAAGTTTCTGGTTTGGAATTGCCATCTTTGTTATGCTAATTGAATAATTGTCAAATCTTGGAAAGCCTCCCCACTGTATACTAAGTATGGTTAGCTCATTTCAACAGTAAGCTTGATTCAGTGAGTGTTTTAACTCCTCACTGAGTCTATAATAATATTAGAACAACTACAACAACCACTGAGAATGCAAAATTAATATACAAAAATGGTTTTGATCCCCACTGAGATCTTTATGAATAATATTGAAGAATATACAACAACCTCCAAGGATGCAACATTTATTTACAAAAATGGTTTTTTTACCTTTGGGCCTGATACTACAGGTATACAGATCTTCCGTCCTTGGCTACTTCAAATTTATACAACAGCCAAAGAACTGTCATTTATTTACCACTATTAATACCTCAGCTTGAACCAATTAGGGAAAAAACTGTCAGATCATTTTCCCCAAGTTTTTGCAAGAGTGGTTATCTAATAAATTCAACATATTTTTAAAAAAATAATAGGCAAATTAATAATGTGTGGGATTTATATGAGTTCGATCCTAATAATAAAAATGGCCTTTGGATCCAGTATATAAGAATGTAAATGATCACACCAACACACACACACACACACACACATATATATATTAGGCACATAGGATCTTGCAGGATTTTTTATTTGTTTAAACTTTTTCTACTAACATGGAAAAATAGATGTTGAAGATATTATTGTAGAACAACTTTTTTAACTATCACTGTTGCTGGAAAAAATAATATGTGGAAGAGAAATAATTAGAATTAGCAGTATTGCAACAATTTTAAATGAGTGCATTATAGTCTACGGCCTTTAAGCAAGCATGACATCAACTGGCTGTTTTGAGCCAGGTAACAAATGTTCCTATATCTTGCATATAATTGATAGATATATTTTATTAAAAACATTGACCAGATTAGGGATCTACAGGGTAGAAGAGCTACATCAGGAGGTAGCACTCCTTTTTAGGTCTACAAATAGATATCCATGATAAATAGGAATGTAAATTCAGAAAGTAAAAGACGAACTATATAGGAGCACTAAATATACTTAGTTGAGTGATCTCCTTGGGGAGGAGCAAGTTGGGCCTGTGTGTATGCTGGCACAAGAGTTTCCCCCGGAGGTGCATTATTTGTGATTTGCATCCTTTATCTGGTTGTACTGAAGCACAAATCCATTCTGCCTCTTCCAACACTGAATCCTTCCTGCTAAGTTGTAGGAAACGCTTAGAATGGTGGTGTACCTATCGTAGAAATGTGGAAACGGTTACAAAATACCTTGGAAATGTCCTTGGTTGTATTGTATGATGTTTCCAAATATGGAAATGTCAAATGATATGACCAGGGATGTTTCAAGGACGTTTTGGCCATTTTCAATGATGTTTTGGGCATGTTTTTGGAAGTTTTTGAGGTCACTCGAGTGCCCATGAGGGATTTGTGACTTGTAGGAAAATATCTCCTTATTCATCTTGATGTCCCTTTAAGACAAAACATAGATAGGGAATTGACCATTAATTGTTTTAGGATGCTTTTGAGTTATTCCAACCTCATAAAACTTCATATGGAGAAAGTAAAATATCATATCCCTTTTAGAATTTAGTAGCCTTTTTGCAGGATTTCAGGGTCGGTAGGATTGTAGCATTTCCATTGGACTCTATCATGTATTAGGGTATAGATAGGAATTAGTCAATACCACCAAGATATAGGATTTCACATCATGTAAGAATATATGAGAGTTAATATAGACATAGGTTTCTGTCTATATTAACAATGCAACAATTTTAGAAGAAAAGGATTCAGTATCTAGAAAGGAAACACTTTTAGACAGGAATTATTCTTTGGAAGTTGTAGAAGCTAGGAAAATACCATGCTTCCATTTTCTACTGGTGAGAAACCTATTAGCATTGGATCTTTGTCAAAGCTTCCCTCTACATGGAACTCATATGGGATGAAAAATGGAAGTATAGCCACACTAGGTGCTACTAGCAATGGGCTGCAAGGTGCTGTACCTATGAGTAATGTATGTATGTTGTATCATACTGATAATGGGCATAATACTTCTATACATTTGAGCATTGTTGTTTCCAATGAAGGGCACACAATTTTTAAACACTTGGGAAACAGGGATATGATGAGTCATGAACATGGAAAAAGACATTCTCCTTCTAAGGAAATGCCAGATAAACACTTGGGAAACAGGGATATGATGAATCATGAGCATGGTAATGGATATTCTCGTGCTAAGGAAATGTGAGATGGTAAGAAAATCAATTAGGGTGTTGCTAATGTGTATCAAGTTGATGAACCCCCTTGGCCATTCATACTAATATGATTAGCCATGTGACAGATTTGGGGAATAATGATATTAACCTTTCATCCTCAGGAAATGTCTCTGTAATAGCTCAGAATCTTGAAAATGGAAATTCCTTACTCTCTAAAGACAATGCAACTCCACTTTAATAAATTTAAGCAGAGTTGAGAGGGAAAATAGTTAATGGAGAGAAAAGTGATATTTCTCATCCATTGATGAGAAAACACTAGACTAAATATGGCCCTTGATCTAGTGACCTTTCAGCTACCATAGGAAGTTGAAATGAAAAGATAAGGGAAACAATGAAAAATGCACCCATTTCCTCATTTTTCACATCCAAGAGAGTTGGTGAGCATTTTGAGAGAGCAGCTCTGAGAAGAGGAAGAGACAACAGTTGAGAGAGAATAAGGTTGGCACAAAAACCAAGGCATCGTACCGCAAGAAGACCAGACCATACAACACAATAAATAAGCATGAGTTTCGAGGAAGTGTCTAGGAGAGTATGTGGCTCCTCCTGGCATGAAATCCAAGAAAATTTATTGCAGCATTACTTTTTGGTTGAGTCAGTTCTTGGCACAAGTTCCAAGGTATTTTCTTGAGCATGTTTTTGATGACTGAGTGGGCACAGATTTACACAATATTAGAGGAATTTTGACGTCTAAAATGGGCCTCCTAAGGAAAATAATAAAATAATAGTTAAAATAATAAATAATAGTTAAAATAAAAAAAAAAATTTATTAATTTTGGAGGAAAAAGAAAAAAAACTACTTTTTGTGTTCGTATTTTCGACATATCTCCCTGTGTTTTTAGTCAACTTCCGATCATGAGAGCTTGTTGGATGCATAATTTGATTCCGCATCCAACAATTACGCACACTACATACTTTTGACGGACCACACTACCCCAAAAACAAGAAATACTTGAAAAACCGTGGTGATGATGTCATCATCACATTTGTTTTAGGTATTTCTTGTTTTTTGGGTAGCGGGGTCCATAAAAAGTATGCAGTGTAGGTACTTGTTGGATGCAGAATCATGTTTTGCATCCAATGAGCTCTCCCGATCGAAATTCGAGTAAAAACACAAGGAGATATGTCGAAAATACAAACACAAAAGTAGTTTTTTAAGACAAATATGTCAATTCAACCATTATGGTTGACTTATTTTATTGGAATTCTATTGGTTCTTGAATTCCAACTCACAAGAACTTATTGTTGGCGCATTTTCTTATAAGGCCCATTTTAGACCCAAATTTCCTCTAATGATCATTGCAATTGTAGAGGGCATGCAAACCAAGGCAGAAGACTGAATCTAAGCGCACTGTTTTTGAGATAAATTTTTGTGCATTTTGAATGTATGTACATCCTGTGTTTGACACGGATTCCAATGCTGGTGGGGTGTTGAGAATGAGCATAATTTCAGTCATGAATTTTCCAGAATTAGTGGCAGTCTTCAGTGGGTTGAGATAAGTGGTTCTCTGAGCATTACATTGTTGTACTAAATTCAAATTTGATAGAAATAAATACTCTCTCTTTCTCTAACAGGTTTTCCCATTCTGGGTTTTTCCTGGACAATTTGCTGAAAAATACTTGTGTCTGATATTTCATGGTGTGCAAGTATCTTTAATTTTCTTCCTGTAAAAATGATGTTCTTACTGTGTTTAAAAGTCTGAAATTTTTATGTGAAAATTACAGTACTCATTTAACTGGGTTAGGTATTAATTTTTTCATTGAATTTAACTTGAAACTAGGTTGGGTTTGAACACCAAAAACTTTCAATCTGATCCCACACCAATTTGGTTTTTGAACTCCAACCTCATTTTTCTATTGGATCCTAAAGTGCCTACTTGTCATGATCCCTTTAGGCCTGTTAGGCACAAAGATCAGCCAAGGCTGCACAAATTACTATTACATCTAGTGCTTAATTTTGTCGATTATTTGACATAGGACAATATTAGTGCATATAAATGTACATCAATATATACGTACACATGCCATCTTTTGTTTTTTCGGTATTTTGCAACACTTCTCTAATGTCGACTTGATAGTTGTTCTCAAGGACTTGAATACATAAATATAAAATAATGGACTATGTACTCAAATCAATGTTTGATCATTCCACAGTATGTTCCTCGTACCATTTATGTGAATGGAGAAGGTCAAGGGAGGATACAAGGTCAAACTTTTGAATTTATGAAAAATATGGATGTCATTGTCCAAGTATTTATCAGGTAAAGTATAAAATCTGAAAATGTTAAATTAATACTTTCCTAAGAATTGAAGCAAAAGTTATGCATACCATATCCTCCTTGTTTAATCATCCAGGTGTCCCCACAAATGAACAAATTTCCAACTTAAGGGGAAAATCCCAGTGTATGGTATGCTGCCACAACCAGTCTCTGATTGTTTGGCATTCTTGCAGACCCACAGAAGATGCTTGATTACATGTCTTGTCACAGAGCACACGATATCGTTATAACCTATAGAATGTAGCATGGCTATTAGGTACCAACCATCTTATAACTCTAGCTTTAAACTATGTACTTACTTTACAAATGCCCTGAAGTTTCCAAACCTACCTTAGTTCATGATATTTGACCACTCATATTTCAATAATTCTAATTTCTTTGTTTAAGAGAAACTCATGTGAGTCCTAATGTAAATCTCTATTGTCCTATAGTCAAAGGTCCTGCATTGAACCATTTCTAATCCTTCAAAGTGAGACCTTGCACATCCAAGATTTTTTTCATGGGATGGTTTGAGGTATGATTCTACAAAGAGCTTATTTGTCTATTGCATGTATTATGTGCCTTTGGCCATGGCTAATCACTATCCATGGAATCCAGTTGCCTAAAGTCTAAGCACTCAAGTACCGCCATGTATGAAAGCTTATTTTGGCGAAACTTTAACATGAGAAAAAAGGAGCTATACATATCGGTCTTGTCTTCAAAGGTTTTGTCTGCAAATTCCTTGACACTATGAGGGCCATAAGAATCACAATGAAGTTCTTTAAGTAATTTCTTCCAAGCCTAGCACACCTGCTTGAGTGATCCTGACACGGGAATTCTAAACTTATTAGCGCCAATGATAGTGTCACATAGACCAAACCACCCTTTTATGCCTATAACATGCATCACCATCTGAATATGATGCCAAACAAGATTTTTACATGGTGCATTCTGAGACATGGCTGTTACAACCTATTTTGATTATGATTTCCCCTGAGGTTTTAGCTCTGTCAACCCTATGCCTCACCGACCATTCTTTTTACATGTAACAAAAATCAAAGTCACATGATTTGAACACAGGATCAACCCAACAAATTTTAAGATCAGGATTATCATTTGGATTCAAGAAAACCAGCAAAAATTCTAAAATAAAACTGATACAAATAGAAAAGGCTAAAAAAAATACTAAATTTTTTTACCAAAAAAGGAAATTTTTTGTATGGACTCTGGAAGTTTCTAGTATGGACTCATCAAGTTTCTGGTATAGAATTGCCAGCTTCATTGATACTAACTGAATAATTATCAAATCTTGTAAACCCTCCCCACTATTTACTGAGTATGGTTAGCTAATTTCAGCAGTAAGCTTGATTCGGTGAGTGTTTTGACTCCTCATTGAGTCTGTAATAATATTAGAACAACTACAACAAACTCTGATAATGCAACATTAATCTAGAAAAATGTTTTTGATCCCCACTGAGATCTTCAATAATATTAAAGCAACTATAACAACCTCCAAGGATGCAACATTTATCTACAAAAATGGTTTTTGACCTTTGGGCCCAATACTGCAGGTATATAGATCTGCCTTCCTTAGCTGCTTCAAATTACTACAATAGCCAAAGAGTTGTCATTTATTTACCACTATTAACACCCCAACTTGAACCAATCAGGGAAAAAATTGTCAGATCCTTTTCCCCAAGTTTTGGCAAGAGTGGTTATCTAATAAATTCAACATATTTTTTAAAAAATAATTGGCAAATTAATAATGTGTGGTATTTATATGACTTCGATCCTAATATTAAAAATGGCATTTGGATATTTGAGCGAGTATATAAGCATGCAAATGATCATATATATATATCAGGCACATAGGATCTTGTAGGTTTTTTCATTTGTTTAAACGTTTTCTACTAACATGGCACAATAGATGCCCAAGATATTATTGCAGAACAAGTTTTTTAACTATCATTGTTGCAGGAAAAAATATTATGTGGAAGAGAAATAATTAGAATTAGTAGTATTGCAACAATTTTAAACAAGTGCATTATATTCTATGGCCTTTAAACAAGCATGACATCAACTGGTTGTTCTGAGCCCGGTAACAAATGTTTCTATATATTGCATATAATTGATAGATAGATCTTATTAAAAACATTGACCAGATTAGGGATCTATAGGGTGGAAGAGATACATCAGGAGGTACCACTACTTTCTAGGTCTGCAAATAGATATCCATGATAAAAAGGAATGTAAATTCGTAAAGTAAAAGATGACCTATATAGGATCCCCCAATAAACTTAGTTGAGTGATCTCCTTGGGGAGGAGCCACTTGAGCCTGTGTGTATGATGGAACAAGAGTTTTCCCTGGAGGTGCATTATTTTTTATGTCCATCCTTTATCTGGTTGTGCTGCAACACAAATCCATTGCACCTCTTTCAACACCAAATCCTTTGTACTGAGTTGCATGAAATGCTTAGAATGGTGGTGTACCCATCGTAGAAATGAGGAGACGGTTATGAAATTTCTTGTAAAAGTTCTTGGCTGTATCATATGATGTTTCCAAATCTAAAAACATCAAATGATATGGCCAAGGATGCTTCCAAGGCGTTTTGGCCATTTCAGTGACATTTCGGGCATGTTTTGGAAGTTTCTGGGTGACCAAGTGCCTATGAGGGATTTGTGAATTGTAGGAACATATCTCCTTGTTCTTCTTGATGTCCCTTTAAGACAAAACAGAGAGAGGGCATTGACCATTAATTGTTTTAGGATGTTTGTGAGTGATTCCAACCTCATTAGACTTCATATGGAGAAAGTAAAATTCCATACCCCTTTAAGAATTCAGTAGCCTTTTTATAGGATTTCAGGGTAGGTAGGATTGTAGCATTTCCCCTGGATTCTATCATGTATTAGGGTACAAATAGGCATTAGTCAATACCACCAAGCTATAGGATTTCTTATCATGTAAGCATCTATGAGAGTTAATATAGACATAGGTTTTCATCTATATTAACAACACAACAATTTTAGAAGCAAAGGATTAAGTATCTAGAAAGGAAACACTTTTAGACAGGAATTATTCTTAGGAAGTTACAGAAACCATGAAAAATACCAGACTTCCATCTTCTGCTAGTGAGAAACCTATTAGCATTGGATCTTTGTCAAAGCTTCCCTCTACATGGAACTCAGATGGGATGAAAAATGGAAGTATAGCCACACAAGGTACTACTAGCAATGGGATGCAAGGTGTTGTACCTATGAGTAATGCCTGTATGTTGGATCATACTGATAATTGGAAAACGAATTCTATACATTTGAGTAATTTTGTTTCCAGTGAAGGACACAAAACTATTAAACACTTGGGAAATGGGGATATGATGAATCATGAGCATGGAAAAATAGATTCTCCTTCTAATGAAATGCCATATAAACACTTGGTAAATAGGGGTATGATGAATCATGAGCATGGTAAGGGATATTCTCCTGCTAAGGAAATCCCAGATGGTAAAAAAATCAATCAGGGTGCTACTAATGTGTATCAAGTCAAAGAATCCCCCTTGGCCATTAACAGTAATATGATTAGCCATGTGTTAGATTTGGGGAATAATGATACCGACCTTTCATCCTCAGGAAATGTCTCTTTAATAGCTCAGAATCCTGGAAATGGAAATTCCTTAGTCTCTAAAGACAATGCGATTCTGGGATTCTCATCAAAGATAACTGAACCTAGTAGTCTATCTAATTTGACAGAGGAGTGTAATTATTTGTTGTAAAAGCAGGATTCAAAGATTCTTTTTCTCAGTAAAAAGGTGAAACTTTGGAAGCAATACATGAGGATTTTGAGAATCATGCCATTGGCACGGGAGCACTTGCTACTTAGAGCTCTTAATATGTCAAGAAGGAAAAAATGGTATATTCTCAAATCCAACAATTCATCTCGGAGGAAGTCTATGAATCTAATGAAAGATGACAAAATATTGCTTACATCAAAAGATACTTTTGTACCTAAAAGGAAAAAGAGGACTACTTTAACTGCTTAGGAAACAACAATTGATGGAAATAAACCTGGAAGTAATGTTGCAAAGAGTATGTCAAATGGAAATCATTCCCTTGATTATTGAAAGGATGTCGAGAATTATGGATTGAAAGCATTTTCCATTCAAAATTACTGCGTGCTTATCAAAGCTGAGGAAAGTACCATTCAATCCCGTTTTCATCTTGGGTTTGCTCAATGCAGTTCTAGACAGATTTGTACAAAAGATGGTTGGGGTGAGGCAGAAGAATTAAAAGAGAGCATTGGTCAATATTGGTCACCTAGAAGAAAGCACATACAGGGTGTCAAAAACAAAATCATAACCAATGTGAAGTCTAAGTCAAGAATATTTTCATAGTCAATTAAAGAAATGATGAAAAAATTACAAACAAAGCCTTTACCTTATTGAGGCAGTAGAAGCATCAATTCTAGTAATACG
This sequence comes from Pseudotsuga menziesii, assembly GCA_001517045.1. Taxonomy (NCBI): domain Eukaryota; kingdom Viridiplantae; phylum Streptophyta; class Pinopsida; order Pinales; family Pinaceae; genus Pseudotsuga; species Pseudotsuga menziesii. The sequence goes on along the minus strand of LPNX010895370.1, from coordinate 261,168 downwards.
AATCTCTTGTGTCTAAGGACGATTGACAAATTCCTGCTTAGCATATCCTATAAACATGATAAAAGAGGAATCATATAACAATTCGGAAATGCCATGTTTTATCATATCCCAACACACTTATAAGAAGGAATCATGCCCATAGATATAAACCCATGAGAAAGGCCAACCTAATTCAAGGTCAGTGTCACTATTTTGTCCCTACAAATGTTTGTAGCAGAACCCATAGTCTCACATGCTGACAACCTTCGTACCTGGAATGGGGTGAATTTTTCTCTATTGAAAGACCAATCACCCATCCATTCATAGTAATAAATTATTGTGAATTAGATACTAACCAAATCCTTGTTTTCCATCATCTTCTTCATTGAATAAGCTAAACTGTCAATAAAATGACAAGAAAGCAGGTTATGAAGCAAAACACCACTCTCAAATAAATCAGACAGTCACTAGATATTAATCTGAATAAGCTAAATCTAGAAAAACTTATGCAATTAATTATATGGAAGTCCTTATGGAACTATAACAACGACAATGGCAAACTATAAACAAATACTTCCATTAGTATTTCTCTTTTATACATTTTCATATAATCCTTGGACATGACACTACTCAAATTTTTTGTAAACAAAGACAACTGATTTTATACAAACTATCCATTCAGGCATAATACTGACAAGCTCCTGAAAGTAGGACATGCTGACCTACTGCAATCGAGAAGATGTTAACAATTCTGTTAACTATGCCTCCAACCTTGGTCTTGCCTACTTGAAACATGGGTTTCCCATTGGAGTCTTGTGTATTTCCTATAAAAAAATCTGATAAAACAAAACACAAACTACAGTCAATACAAAGTGGTAGTGCAAAACACAAATAATTTAGAGAAAACAGCCAAACGTAGTACATTATCACTTACCTAATCAAGAGGATGACAAAAACTACAACTACCACTATAAGTCCAAACTTGACAATAAAAGTTGCAACACCATTGAGGCAGGCCTATTTTAACAGGGACTCTCTGTGAGTGTGAAATTTGTGATAATACCACTCATGGCGAATAATAAAATTAAAATTAAACAAGTCAGGGTAGATAGACCTGTAGGGGAGTTTCTTCCCCATTATCCTCTGATATGATAGCCATCACTAAACCCCACTCAGTATTTAATCCCACACCGGTTACCTAATATAAGGCAACATAAGTAATTTACTTGTCAATTCCCAAAAAAGAAAAAATCCTAACAATTGACTGGTGCCCACTTCCCACTTGATCAATCATATTGCTAAAGCCAAGTGAAAGTCCCCAAATATGCTATGATGTGTCATGGATATATATGAAGATGGGGCAAAACATTTTCTCACCAACTGCAATCACATGGATTTGCAATACCGTCCAAAATATTTCCAGCTGCATCCCATAATGAGACTGGCCATATCTCAACAATGGCAGTGGTTGAGATGAAACACATTGTAATTTGTCACTGATGAGTGTACAGCCACATCAGACATGGAGTTCACTATTATAGATATTGATTAACAAATGTCTAGTCAATTAATTGCAACCTGATATCATCCATATAAACATCCAGAATCCAACAAAGTTGTTGTTGACTAATAATAATTATACTCAAAGTTCCCTATATTTTTTGGTAAACCTAAAAGAGAATCACCATCCATATATAGATACATATTCCCGTGTGACTTCACAAAGGAAGAAGACTTCAAATTTTTCATCAGGGATCAGTTATATGGGAAGATGCAAATGTTCTAGGAGTACAATGATAGGATTGTAATGCAAAAGGTATAGTAGAAAACTCAGCATTCAATCTAACAAAGCCATCATTAGTATAGGATATCATATCATTCAACTTTTTCATTAAGGATCAGTTATATGTGAAGATGAAAATGTTGGCGTACAATGACAGGATTGTAATGGAAGTTATAGCATAAAACTAAATAGTCAATCTAACAAAGCCATCATTAGGATAGGATATCATATGTCATTTGAAGAACCAAGGGAAAATAATCCTTTTAAGTCGACCTAAAGAAGTTATTAGGATTGTCTTGATATATATCTACACACCAAGAGCGCTAAGATCTCACCACATAATTGAATTCCATCCCATTACTTGCCAAGGATTAAAATATAAATAACTCCAGCTCTACAAGAAAATGGACATCGGTAAAGCCACAGGATAACATGAAGCATCCCCTAAATCCTACAACACATAGGTTATTTACACACATTTGGGATCTGTAATGTTGAAAGAGATTTTAAATCCTTCTCGGTTCCAATCTTGATTTAATATCAATTTATATTTTTAAGAACTGAGAAAGGCATCGAACCATCAAAACTAGTCATTAAACAATAAACCAACATTGTAATTTATTATTTCATTGAGATATCTTAAACTACCTCGTCAGCCAATAGTACAACATTTCCTCTTCAACCAAAAAGAAAAATAGAGTTCAATATATATTTTTGAGACGCACTCTTGCACCATTGTCCCCCGGTGTCTTACACCATTGTCCCCCGGTGAACTAACTTTACGGGGTTTGCAAAATGCCTCCATTATTACATTAAATTTGACAAATACTGCTTTGCCACATATTAGAAACATTGCCCCCATAAAAAGGGATTTTATTAAACAATATCCAAAAACCAGGAATGGAAAAGTAGAATATGCCCTTGCTTTTCCAAAACATGAGAAATGTAATTTGAGCATTTCTGAAATAAATTCACTAATAGCAAGAGAAAATAAATTAATCAATTAAATAATTGGGAAATAAATACCACTATTCAAGCTAGAAGATGGAGCCTATGGACTTCCAGTAATAACTTCTGAGAGTAGTGACTATACTTTCTAATATTTCCATCCAAAAACAACAATTGGTCTTCCTAGTGGGGTAAGTGCATATAAGGTAGACCAAATCAAATTCATTCACAATTTGGATAAAAAATAAGAGCAAGATGAATGGATATCTTGGCATCCTTTATTTTAAGAAGTTGGTTGATCTACTCCCAAAATATGTGCATATGGCCTTCTGATAAAGACATTTTTGTCCAGTAGATGTGCTATGATACACCAATTATCTCACCTTCCCAGCTGACACCCACTTCAATATCAAGGCTTGACTTCTTGGATGATACCATTCTGCAGCAATTTCATCTAGGTAACTGCAAGCATCACATTCAACGACTTTAGAATAATTCTAGCGGACAATTTAGTTAGAAATAATTAACAATTTATGTGGATCAACAATTAATGCAAGGGTAAAGAGAGGCTCCTACTTGGGAATAGACACTAGTGCAATAAATACTGGCATAAGGGTTTTAAAAATCTCAATGACTAATGGACTTCAAGGGGCAAAATCTAAACATCAAAAGATCAAGACATGATTTTTCGGCAAAATCCAACCTGAGCTATTTTTGTTCATGCATAGCTATTGACGGAGACAAAAACAAAAGGCTTGGAAACAAGTCACTATAGGATATTCGCAATCAATAGAACTCTCTACCAACACAAGGTTTTCTAGTAAACTCCTACCTGAGCTACCTTGTAATTCCACAACTCAAAGACATAAACAAAATGCTTGGAAATAAGACACAAATTTTGACTCCAAATTATTTGTAGAGTATTACCTCTGGATTCTTGGTTCGCCTTTATAATTCCTCGAATTCTCTCCATGGTAAATTCAGTTACCGAATTCTTAATCCCCTCCTTTAAATTCCAAACAATTTCACTTCAACCCCTCTCAAAACTGAATTCTCAAACCACTTCTCCCAATTTCCAAAAAAGATGTCCCCTTCAGAACAAATCCAAAGATTTGGCACATACCTGCTTCCAGGTTTTTGGTGGGATTCATAGTCCTCCTGGCTTTGTGTGGCTTTGTGTCTCTTCCTTAATCTATTCTCAAAACCCCATGAAGTGTCCTCTTCCCACCAAAGCCACATATTTGGCGCAAAATACACCTCCTTTCAAATTTCATCACTTCATGGTCGCTTTGGTCATGGGTTCATGTTCTTTTGGTTTTGTGTATATTAGACTATGGGTTTTGTGTATATGGTATGCCTCTCATGTCTTTGTTTTGTAATTATAATTGTTTTTTATATTATTTATATATAATATATACTTATATTTAATATAAAATATATAATTTATATCCTATTTATATGGTATAATTATATAACTTATATTACATATATGTTTTACATAATATTATTCAGAAATGCTAAATGATTGAGAGATGCATATTCATAATTTTAACCAATTATGTGGATTCATGTTTAAATAATGCTCAAAGGAGATTGTTATGATCATAATTATTATTATAAACGTTTAACTAACTATGTGGATTCATCTTTAAATAATGCTCACAAGAATATTTTATGATCATAATTATTATTATAATAAATATATAAGTTCATTTTTTTTGCATATATATTAATAGTATATAGTAAAAATTACTTAGTAACATTTTTTTTTAATTTATAATGTAAATAGTTTAATAATTAATATTATTTATATATAAAATATTTAAAAACAAATGTTATATAGAGGTATATTTGTATAATTATTTTCAAATATATAAGGTATAGCTCGTCGCTAGGACATTGTCATAGCTAATTTGGTGTTAATAGTGGAGTTGTGACACATGAGGCGGTCTACAATTTACTAAGTTCTAGGGGGTCTCTATCTCCATCTACAGTAATAGAATTTAGTGAAATGTACAAATGCATTGTCAAAATTGTCATTTTCCATTGCCAAAGATCCACAACTAAAAATAACCAAATAAATGACCAATTGTTATGTGGTCATTTTAAGTCTAGATATCTCGTGACCAAATTTGGTTATTTATCTTAGTCTTTTTTACTTTAGTTTTATCCTGTAACCAAAAGTGGTCATTTATCTTGGTCTTTTTTAGTTATCCCACATAAATTTATCAATTTTGGTCATTTATCCCTTGAAAAAAATTGTGGGGACCAAAATTTTTGGTCTCCTGGTCACTAATATCTGATTTTGTGTAATGTCCCAAGTCTATTGTACAAACTTGAACACTCTTCAATTCTATAAATTATATTAAAATTTCTGAACTTGAATTACTTTACACAATGACTTCTTGGACTAGGCAAATAAGGGGTTTATTCTAGGAAATTTTGTAAGAAAAAGGAGTGAGTAGTGGGAAGAAACCAAATAAAATCAGACATGAAATTACCTCTCCCCTATCACATTTATATATAGTTCCATTTAGGTTTCAGAATCTGCTACGCCATCTAGGCAGCCAAACCGTGAAACTAAGGAGGGTAGTTTGGTCTTTTTTAAATAGGGGATTATGGAAAATTGAAAAGGGTTGTTCCAAACTTAATATAGAATAAATAAGGTTTTTATACAATTTTTATATATTCTAGAATATTCTGAGAATTTTTGGATGAATTTGGGGTTTTACGATAGTTTTGGACAAGGAAAACCCTGCGCAGAGGAGGATCCAAAAAGGTGGTACAGACACAAGTAAAAATGGTTTTGGAGTTTTATATGGGAATTTGGGCCTGTTAGTGACCCACAGGAATTGAAAAAGCTCAAATTGAGTTAAAAAAAATTGTTTTACATTAATTTTACCAAAACTAGTTATTAAAAGCTAGTAACCTAGCTAGGGTCTAAAAAAACAGTTAAATCATCTCAAATGAATTTTTGTAAAACATTAGAACTATAACAGGGTTAAATATCAGTTCATTTAATATGTAAAATTCCTTCAATTACTTCCCCAACCTGACATATTCCTTATAGCACTCATTTTTATTCAATTTCCCCCATACATTGCTAAAATACGCCTTTTAGGCAAAACTGAAGACAAGAATCTTTATGGGAAGAGATGTTTTGACCTGATACATGAAATTTGAATAATATTATGACCCTAAAAAAAATAAATTACATCATTTACTGACCATTACAAGGATGCTCCAAAAACAAGGGGCAGGAGGCCCAGATCATGACTAGCAAGGGTTGTGAGCATAAGTGAAGCTAGGGATTCATTGGATATGGACCTGAACTTGATGGAGGTTGAAAATAACTCTATAAATCCTTCAATTCCTACAATCTAGTGCTCCACACCTGCAATGGAAGAAAAGGGGATGGAAGGAGAGGGGAATGGAAGGCTGGGGCTCATCTCCCAGTAGTCTGAGGCACACCACTCAGAAGTAATGCTCACATAAGCATTCAGCAATAAAATCAACAACCAAATTGAAGAAATGGGTTTGAATTTATCTTTTATAGACTTATGGATGACCCGCTTAGTAAGTTGAGGCCAATGGTGACCTGTGAGAGCAAGTCAACCCAATGGGTGACCTAACCCTAGCCACAAAAGCACCCCCTTTGGGAAATTAGGCAAGTAGGACCATGTGGAATTGTTTCCATTTCCAAATCATCCTTCAAAATTAGAAATTGCACCCTCCCTTAGTCAAAAGCTGCCTCTTTTGAGTTATGATAGCTTTTTGCTTTTCCTAGGTCATAAGGAAACTCTTTCTTTCCTTAAAAAAGCTTTCCTACTTTTCTCTTATAGCTTTTCTGAGCTCCATAAGAGGAAACTACACCCTCCCCTTTGAAATACTTTCCTGCTTTTACCTTTGTCTACTTTTTCTGCTTTTAGGAAACTTCCCTTTATTCTCTTGCTTGATTTTGTCATGGACTTTCTTATTTTTACCAAGGAAAGTTGAATAGCTTTCCCCAATGCACCCTCTTGACATGGAAGCCTTAATTCCACATCATTATTGTGCATGATAAATAAAATTGCTGAAATAAAATTAAATACATGCCTTAGAATAATTATTAGTAAAAATTTATCCTAGGAGGAATAATTAATAACAACTTGATCCCCTGGGAACTTAGCATGGTCAACACTTTTAATGGTCAATTTGAGGGAACATGACAGTCCTCCCCTCCCAAATCTACTTGTCCTCAAGCAAAAGCACCACAAAGTGTTGCAAATTTTTCCACCATGTTTTTGCTGCACCACTCTGATCATAGCCATTTTTATGATGCCAATTCCTTTAGCAAAATATCCAACCCAGTTAAAGTAACTGAGTAGAATTCCTGGATCCCACTGCCTCCTCTACAAGGACCCAAATTTTGCTGCCACGTTTTGAAGTCTGTCATTTTTAAGAATGCCTAGATCCCATGGTTTTATCTGCCTCCTTCCACCCATGAATAAAAACAACAAAATTTTATCATTGTATAGGAGGAAAATGAGGTTATGAAAATCATACCACCATACTGGAATACCATCTGTCCCCATGCCAAAGTGAACAATTTTTAAACTCTCCCACCAAACATGGAATTCCTTAATGCGGGACCAAATCATCTTCAGCCTCTCTAAAGTATGAAAATCCATGTGCAAGCTAGCACTGGAACTCACATCACTGTTGTTATGAATACACATGAGGTTATCCCATTCCCCTCCATGTATACTGAAAGCATCATATAACAACCATACATGCTTATTCCATTGCTCATACAATTTCTTTGATGTGTCCAGTGTATCTCCATTGATGCAAGCAAGATTTTTACCCTCCGGTGCACACATCTCAATCATGTGTCTAGCCACCCAATCAATGGACGGAAAAAATTTCATGCTAAATGATTCAGGTGGGAATAATTCAGCTACTACTAATGCACTTGTCAAACCACATGGTTTGACCATCAATACCTCAACTAGAAGAGTGAAAGTATCAACAGAAAAAATCCTTTCACCCAATTTTCATCCCCACATGATGTGGCTGAAATAGAAGTGTGGGGTGAAGAATTGTGAGCCAAATCCCTACAATTCTCATCAATCAAGATAATGGATCCACAAATTCTTCCATTAGCTTTCTGAGTGACAGTGTGATCATGTGCCGCCTCCAAAATTGTACAAAATTTTCCTAGAGGCAACTCAATCTCTTAGGAACCATGCAAGTGTTTGATCTTCATATTGCTTGACCTCAAACTCCTTAAGCACATGCAAATTGGAATGCACCTCATGTGCATGTGTATGGGAGGTATATAATAGCTGCAAAATAAGTCTTTGTTGTTGTTCACATGTCAAGATAATGTCAGTCACAACAAAAGAATTATTGCAGAAGTAAAAAAATTTCCCTCCCAAGGTCTTCATTCCAAATATGTCTCTATGGAACTCAACAGGTGCTCCCCTCTTCATCCAATGGCTCAACTCTCTGCCATTGATCCAAGGGTGAAAAACTCCATCAATTGACCCACACATTGAAATTATGTGTAGATCTAATTCCTTGTTTTCAAAAGTGGCTGCACACACATGCCCTTTCTGCTGCTTGTAAATCAAAGAAAAATAAGCAATATTAAAAACACTTTTCTTGCAACAAGACATAAAGTTTTTACCTTCCATATTTTCCTCTTCAGTGATTCCTCTATCCAACCATCTAGTGGATGAATCAGAGATATTTCTTGCTGATTTATATGATCTTTAATTATCCATCTATTTTGAAATAGGCTCTATATCCCATGGGGACAAATCATGATCCCCCTGTTGTGCATGCGACACAAAATAGGAAAATTTCTTCACCCACTGTTCATTAACCACCAATGTTTCTGAATCTAGGATCTATGGGAAAGAACTGTGAACATTCTTTGCATGTTTTCAACCTTCAGTAATCGGACTTATGGCTGCAACTTTTTTGTTATTGGCTGGCCCAAATTGGGTGCTCTCATCCCACTCTTCCATGGGAGAGTGTCTGTCTTCAAGGAACAACTCAAGTTTCCTTGGAAAGAAATCAAGTGCTTGGTTCTCATAAAATGGTTCTGCACACTATTTAAGTGCAAACCGAATAGAATTCTCCTCATGGTACACCCAATCATGAGGTTCCTCCATGCCATTTTCCCAAAAGGAATGACTCTCAGGAAAAATTGAGGATTCAGTCAATTCTTTCCACTCTTGTTGGAATTGTTCTATCTTCATTTTTTATTCTAAGAGGGCACTTTGAGTGTATCTCAAAGAATCTTGGGTGGCCAACAAATAACCTTTGAGCTTGTATTTCTCTTCTTCATATATGCAAATACTTTCATCATCATGCAGTGATGCTTCCCGCAATAACTCAATAAGCTCAAACATGTCATTTTTATCTGAAAGCAATTGTGAGAAATTACCTTTGATTGTGGACATTGCTTTCTGGATATTCTCCATGGCTTCAAAGGAAGATTGGTCTTCCATTAAACCATTTTCCCAACACATCTTTGACACTGAATCATGAGTGTCATGGAGAACTTTCAGGGCCTCTTGGATCTTCTGTTCATCCATCTTCAATGACCCTGCAAGAAGATGAGGTTCTTGTAGATGTTCATCCTCTTCATTTTCCATCACCGGCTCAATTTCATGTAGTGCACTCGAGGTTTTGAAATCTGATCCATATGTTTTTTCTGCAATGTATTCAAATTTTAAGTCCTCAACAACATAATTTGGGCTGCAACTTAAGTGCCCATTCATCCTCAGTGCACCAAAAATATATTCTCTCAAAGTTTCATCCTTTATACTGCATTCATTTTTTACACTGGAGTTCTGAACCTCATCATAGGGGGCTCAACCATTATGAACTCTTCACTAGAAATGGATGCCATATCAGACTTACAAAATGACACATAAAAATAATAATTTACTAACTCGCCATGTGTTATGTTCTCCTCCTTATGTGGTGGAATTATGATGGCTTGTTCACCCACCCATTTCTCTGCTTCCCACCCTACTGAGATGTGCTCAATTTTTTCTCCCTTGTGAGGCTCAAGGGGTGACTTTAAATCTGAATTGTGTTTCTCTTTTGGATCAGATCCAAAATATATCTCACCATCATCAATATTCCCCATCTCTTATGCACTTATCTTGAAATCAACCACAAAGAAATTTGGAGTTATTTCACCTTCCTCGTTACCAACAACTAGACGTTGGATTGCTAGTTCTTTAGTTGTGCATGGATATTCTCCATATCCTTCTGATGAAGGATTTGGTGACTCATCATCCTCATGGATGCTGCAAATAAGCTGATCTCTCTTTTGGGAAAACCCAAATAATCTCTCAAAGAAACCATGTACATATGCCTCTAATGAATCTTCACTTTTGGTCCTCTTTTCTTTTCCTTTACTTGAACAACTTAGTTCCTTTCTTGATGGCTTATTGGTATTCAAATAACCTACATGTGTTAATTTTTTTGAAAACATAGACTCTCTATATTTATTTTCTTCATGCTAAGAGATACTACTACTCCCTTTTCCATGTTTGCTTGCCAAGTGCTTGGAAAGGAATTCTCTAGTCTCTAGATCTGACTGAATGATGCTTTGGGATACATATTTCATCCCTTTCAATGTTCTTTTCATCAAAATTCTTAAATATTCTTGATCATCCATTTTTTAATTCTCTTCTTCATACAACTCAAATTCTAAATCTCCCATGAATGGAACTAATTCCACAACTGTAACTTGAAGATATTACTGAGCTACTTTTCCACTAAGATTTACTTTCCACAGGATGAGCGAAGGAAAGTGCTCTGACACCACTGTAATGTCCCAAGTATGGTGCACATACTTGAACACTCTTCAATTCTATAAATTATATTAAAATTTTTGAACTTGAATTAATTTACACAATGACTTCTCGGACTAGACAAATAAGGGGTTTATTCTGGGAATTTTGTAACAAAAAAGGACTGAGCAGCAGGAAGCAACCAAATAAAATCAGACATGTAATTCCATATCCCCTATAACATTTATATCTGGTGCCATTTAGGTTTCAAAATCCGCTCTGCAGAAACCTACTACCACGCTTCTGGGCAGCCAAACTGTGAAACTAAGGAGGGTAGTTTGGTATGTTTTAACCAGGGGCTTATGGAAACTTGAAAATGGTTTTTACAGCCTTAATATAGCATAAATAAATTTTTTATACAGTTTTTATAGATTCTGGAAGGTTCTGAGAAGTTTTGGATGAATTTAGGGTTTTACGACAGTTTTGGCCAGAAAAACCCTGCGTAGAGGAGGATCCAAAAAGGTGGTAAATACACAAATAAAAATGGTTATGGAGTTTTATATTGGAATTTGGTCCTATTAGTTTCCCACAGGAACTAACAGAGCTCAAATTGAGTTATCAAAAATGGTTTTACATCAGTTATACCAAAACTAGTTATTAAAAGCTAGTAATCTAGCGAGGGTCTAAAACAACAGTTAAATCATCTCAAATGCATTTATGTAAAACATGAGAACTGTAACAGGGGTAAATATAAGTTCATTTAATATGTAAAATCCCTTCAATTACTTCCCAAACCTGACATATTCCTTATAGCACTCATTTTTATTCAATTTCCCCCATACATTGCTAAAATAGGCCTTTTAGGAAAAACTGAAGACAAGAATCTTTATGGGAAGATATGTTTCAACCTGATACATGAAATTTGTAGAATATTATGACCCTACAGAAAATAAATTACATCATTTACTGATTATTACAAGGATGCTCCAAAAACAAGGGGCAGGAGGCTCGGATCATGACTAGCAAGGGCTATGAGCATAAGTGAAGCTAGGGCTTCATTGGATATGGACCTGAACTTGATGGAGGATGAAAATAACTCTATAAATCCTTCAATTCCTGCAATCTAGTGCTACACACCTGCAATGGAAGAAAAGGGGATGGAAGGAGAGGGGAATGGAAGGCTGGGGCTCATCTCCCAGTAGTCTGAGGCACAACACTCATAAGTAATGCTCACATAAGCATTCAACAATAAATTCAAAAACTGAACTGAAGCAATGGGTTCTAATTTATCTTTTATAGACTTGTGGATGACCTGCTGAGTAAGTTGAGGCCAATGGTGACTTGTGAGAGAAATTCAACACAATGGGTGACCTAACCCTAGCCACAAAAGCATCCCCTTTGGGAAATTAGGCAAGTAGGACCATGTGGAATTGTTTCCAATTCCAAATCATCCTTCAAAATTAGAAATTGCACCCTCCCTTAGTCAAAAGCTATCTCTTTTGAGTTATGATAGCTTTCTATTTTTCCTGGGTCATAAGGAAACTCTTTCTTTCCATAAAAAAACTTTCCTGCTTTTCTCTTACAACTTTTCTGAGCTCCATAAGAGGAAACTACACCCTCCCCTTTGAAATACTTTCCTGCTTTTACCTCCGTCTGCTTTTTCTTCTTTTAAGAAACTTCCCTTTATTATGTTGCTTGCTTTTCTCATGGACTTTTTTATTTTTACTAAGGAAAGTTGACTAGCTTTCCCCAATGCACCCTCTTGACATGGCCACCTTAATTCCACATCATTATTGTGCATAATAAATAAAATTGCTGAAAAAAAATTAAATACATGCCTTAGAATAATTATTAGTAAAAATTTATCCTAGGAGGAATAATTAAGAACAAATTGATCCCCTGGGAACTTAGCATGGTCAACACTTTTAATGGTCAATTTGAGGAAACATGACATTTTTCACTAGTGATCCATGTAAACTTGCAGAAAGTTCTGAATAAAATCCTTAAATGCGATGAAAAAAACATAGAGAATATCACAAGTGCATTCTTTAACCTAAAAAGAATCACAGTGTACTGAAAAAAAAACCCATTCAGTAATAAATGTTTTCTTGTCGTGATCCGCTTTTGCAATCCTGATCTAGTGATATCTATAAAATCCATCCATAAAGGAATACATTTCTTGACCTCCTACTCCTTCTAGCACCTCATAGGTGAATGGTGTTAGAAGTGGATTATGTAGGCACACATCATTCAATTTTCTCAGGTCGACACAAATCCAAACCTCCCCTATCTTCTTATCTTGGACCACCATAGGAATGATCCATTCGGATTCTTCAAGTGGCTCAATTATTACAACATTTAACATTATTTCAAGCTCCACTTTTATCCTCTCAGTGTATCTTGGATTCAAGAGATATGAGCATTGTATAATTGGTTTCACATTAGGTTTCAATGGGATCTTCATATCTCCTAAATCTCCCAGTATTCCCTTCATCTCAAAAAACTTGGTTAGAAACAAATATTGGAATTCATGCAACAGATATATGATCTTTTCCATAGTATCTTTGTCCCAATAGTCCCCAATATTCACAAACTTGGGATTGTCCTCCGTCCCAATGTTAACATTCCTAATCTTTAATGGTTGATTCATTAGATCCGTTGATACGTCAAGTACTGCAACATCCCAACTCCTTTCTATTTCTAGAATATTGAGGTTCCATGGATCGTCAACATCCTAAGGTCCTCCGGTCACATTATAGCATTCAATAATCCACTACATTGAACATTTTGCATGCAAATCCACCTGATATGCAACTAGTACATCCTTCAAAACAACATTGTGGATGTGCTGCAGTGCATCATGAATAGCTAGATTGGTATCTGAGAAACTAAAGGTGTGAGTAAAATGGACCATCAACTCTTCCCAAGCACTAATCTTTCTGTGCAACTCCATTGATATATACCACGATCACGGCATTTCATCCAAAATTTGGATAAAGGAATGGGCCACTCATCCTTTGGTTGTGATGCCCACAAGGTCTGACATTCAATCAAATGATCACCCAGATTATTCCTCCCTTCATACCTTCCAACGTTGTACTCTTCTGTGCTGCCAAAGTGAACTGTCATCAATATTCGACACTGCAACCAACTAGTGAATTAATTCTTATGGGTCTCCCACCAATGTGCTAGAGTACCCTTCAACGCTTCATCCAATGCTAGAAACCATTGTGGTTCTGACACCTTACCTTCAAATTCAACTAGAAATTTAGATAACTCAGGAAGTCCTTCATATATTGGTAATTCAACAATCTCAGTTGCAACTCGGCACAATGACTACATAATCACTCCATACTTTCTTACTGACACCTCATGCATGCAATTCTACCAATTCTCTTATGCATCATCAGAATTAGAAGACACAGACCTGGAGCTGCACCAACCGTGCTCACCATCGACTATCGGATGGATATAATCCTCTGAGATATGATATTCATGATCCCATCCCTTTACAACTTCATCCCTCACTGGCTCAACATATATTCACCCTTCAGTTGGATCCATTGGGGCTATGACTCTGATGTCTCGATCTTAAAAGTTCATCACCCGCTTCTTAAAGTTGATCACTGCCAAACTATCATTTTCTAATCCAATCCCCAACAACGTGAGATAGGATAATACACCCTCGACAATGTTGATAACATCATAACTAGCATATGTCTTCATCCCTTCAACTTCCATGGCAAGGAGCAGAACCTGCCTAATTAACATCACTCTACCCTAGTTAGCTAGTCGCAACTGTATAAGGGACCAAGACAGCTTTGGGCTCCTCACCTTCTGCTAAGTCTTCCTTGTTAATATATTGACATATGAGCCTAGATCCAAAATATTCCCCAATCTGGATATTCATGCACATCTCTGTCTTTGTATTTTTCTTCTGTAAAGAGTTCACCTCAGACTCTTTCCATCTTCTCGTCGTCAATGCAACAGATTCTCAATATCGACAAGAACATTAGGAACCTCTCACTAAAGATAAAAAAAATTGAAAGAAAGGTTGCAAGGTATTATGCTGCCAGGATGGTCCTTCTACCTAAGTGAAATCAAAAGCAGTCGGCATCTCATAGGTAGGTAACTTACTAGGATTTCTTCCTATCGTGTCCCTTGCTTCAAATAATGTGTCTCATTCAGCATCAACATCAAACTATGCCTTCTTCTTCCCAACCAGCTGAATCTATGGACACGGTCCATCGTCTCCTATCGATGCACCTCCCCGAGTAATGACAGTAACATCAATATATTGTGTTCTTGGTTATGCTGAAATCGTCGCAATAGTTGTTCTCTAATTCTGGTTCATCGATGGATTCACAGGTTGATTCACTTTTCGATTTGTGTTTTGATTATGGTTCTAAAGATTATTATGGTTTTGCAACTGGTTTTGATTCTGCAATTTATTTTTATCTTGGTTCTACAATTGAGGGACATTCCCTTCCTGCCACTTCGCTATCAGCTGCAGACACTTTTCAATAGTGTGATCAGCAGCGATAGAATACATACAATGTCCTTGTAATTGCTGGAAATATCTCTGATAATCCCCCATTTATCCACAATTATAGCATTGTACAGGTCCACAACCTCTTCCTCCTCCTCGACCAAAGCCTCCACCTTGTCGACCTCAATATCCTCCATGGAATCCTCCTTGATGCTGATACTGCAGTTGATTGAATTTATGCTGTGGGGGATTCAACTGTTGCTAAACATATTGTTGTGGCTGAATATATTGTGTTTGTTGTGGAGCCATCTGCATCTGATTATACTATGGTTGTGGAAAAAACTGTGCATGTATTTGTAGCTGTGGTACAAACTGTATCTGCAGTTTCGGTTGCGATACAAACTGTGGTTGAGGTGGTGGTTGTACCACTTGCAGCTACAATTTTGGTTGCAATATTCTTCGATAGTCCTCTTCGTTTACATAGTACATGTCCATTTTTCTATCCTGGAGTAGATCATATGCACAGAAATCCTTATCTGGATGCCGAAGAGATCAACATAATGTACAGTATATGTTCATCAACCTCGTTACCATCTTATGCATATATCCACAATCTTCATGTCGATTCCCATAAACTTGGAAAATATGGAACCATGGCACACTGCCACAACTCAATGGGTTCATATTTTGGTTTTCTAAATTCTTTAATCAGTCCTTTCCTGACTTCAGCCAATGTTTTCATCGGAGCCCCCGTAGGGACTTGTACAAATTTCATGAACCAATCCAGTGTGTGACCTCGAAGGGTCTTCATGAATTGACCTTTATTAACCTCATCGTTTGCAATTTTTTTGACAGTCCATACCGCTTCACACAAGAACCGGTATTTTTCAGGATATCTAGTCCCATTTCCATGGAATAGGGGTAACTTTGCATCGTCACTTTCCATCGTGGGTCTTCTTACTATAGACGATGATCTACTATTATTAGAATGCAGTCGACATTCCAATGTCAAAATCGTGTTCCTTCTGGAGTGTGGCACAGTGCACGGAGGTGTGGGTATGTTGTTGCTCTAGGTCAGTCCTTCCTCTAGATCGGGAATATCCTGGTTGTATCCTTCGTCACTGTAGGGTCCCTTTGTCTCGTGAAGTATTCCTTTGTGGCCTCACATCTCAGTCGCAGTAGCACTCTCTCCTGTCCTCTACGTCTTCTCTTGCTGAAACCTTGGTCCTCCTCTTGTAATACCACCTCCTTCCTCATCTTCCCTCATAGTACCATCATAACTTCCATCCATCTACCCTGTATCATTCCATCAAACCCACATCTCCGCAATACCCCCATCCTCTGCACACCAGGACTCTATTACTCGAGATGAATCTTCAATTTTCATTTTTCATAGATAAGAATCTTAATAGACAATTGCAAACACAAGAAGAATCTACCTCTTGGTCTGTTGAAAAACTCCCTTTCTTCTTTGTTATAGTATTTAGTTATATCGAACGCGAACTTAGTGATATAGCCTTATAAGATACTATAGAGACAAACTTCAACAACCCTTGATGCTATGTTATCTACCACCTGCAACTCTTAACGAATCAATTTTGGAGTCTAGGAACTTGGTTCACCTCCTTGGAAATTAGTCTTTTGATATGTCAAGCATGCCAACCAATCATACAGGATTATCATAAATTCATAGAAAAAGTACTCATGAGGAAAATTTTGCATATATTATGCTAGCCACTAATATTTCGTCAATGCAGGGTTCTGATTATCTTTCTCAGCAAACTCCCGTATCTTTTGGTCAAAACAGTCTTGGATCTTTGGTTTCGTCAGATTCCACAACATGTCCTCCCTCCTCTTCAAACTAGGGCCCTGCCAATGAAACCATTTGTTGACACAAAACCAGTCAACAGGGGTTCACACTCTATGGACACCCAAACCACCATGATCTCCTTGAGCACTGACCAAGAAACGTTTTACTCCATCTAACAACACCTCCAAAGAAGATGAAGTCTCACCCAAGATGTTCGAGGGAGAGCTGACGAAACCATCTTTCTGTAGTATGAAGGAGGACCATGTGGATAATTAGTAACTTAGCACAACATTATTCCACATATCTAACCATTTATATTATTCATTAACATAATTGATTCATCATTCAACAGATCACAATAACATAACTGAATCACAACAAAACATTGATGTGCAGACAGATCTAGCAGTATATCATCAATTTAAATTAGAAAACATCACATCATTCACCGATCCATGTCGCAGATACATATTACATTCATATTTGGATCACACAAGCCAGGAAAATAGGAAAACAATAAAAGACACAAATATTCTTCTCATCTTCCATCATGTCATATTAACTTCCACAACAAACACAGATTCTCCAAAACAGCTCTTCAATCAGATTTTCAGATCCAATAGGTACTCAATATCATTCAAAAACTTGCACTCAAAAGTGTTCCACAAATCTCAATCTAAGCAATCCAAGTAGAACTAGTCGAAGAGTGAACATAACATTCTGTGGTAGCTCTCAAATTAAGCCCCTTAACACTTCCAATTCGACATCTACTTATAGGCTTCTCCTTTACAGCAGTGGTCCACTTAACTAACGCCCTAACTAATTCTCAACAGATTCTACAAAATAGTGACCACTATCCACAAAATATAGTACAAAATTACAAAAGATGAACAAAATCCATAAAATATTATAACTCTAACTTGCACGTCATTTCCCACATGCACAATATATTTTTACCTTGCATAGCATTCATGATGTTGCACAACTATATTATCCCAAAATTTCCTTCCAACAGTCAAGGTTAGCCATCTTCAACTTAAATGGAAGAGCATCTATATAGTGGGAGCACCCGAAGCAAGTGAAGAAGATCAACGAAATATTTCAAGCAGAAGTACCTCTCTGATATGTACTATGATGATACGATTAAAGAGTTCCATGATCTGACATTGGGACAATTGACCATGGAAGAATATGAAAACAAATTCTTGGAATTGCTGAGGTATTTTAGGTATAAGTTAGAGATGATAAAGAGAAAATTTAGCATTTTATAACTAGGAAACCTCAGGCATATAAATATAGGATTTATTTTGATGAACCCTGAACTCTAGAAGAGGAAATAAGGAAGGCCAATTATCGCTATGATCAAAACAAAATAAAACCTGATTTCCATAAGACATGGAAGGACAAGAGGAATGAGAAGTTTTACCGAAGGAAAAAATGTTTCAAACCCTCTAACTTCTGAAATCAGCAAAGGCATCCATCATAAGTTGTGACTAAGCCAACCAGAATGATAGGAGACAAGCCAAGAGATCCAAAGGAGAAAAGAGAACCACTTCTATGTTGGGGATGTGGAGGAGACCATATGCGTAGGAACTGTCAACATGAGAATGGGAATGTAAATTTATTTAATGAAATCCAAGGAGCGAAAAAAGTGGGTCAAGTGGAAAGGACCATCCCTAAAATCTATGCAGCACTAGAGGACCATCAGGAAAATCATAAATCAATTGTGTTTTAATTTGAAGGTAAGATTGCTAAGCAATCTATTTCTATTTTGATTGACCAAGGATCTACTCACAATTATATCACTCATAAAAATTTTGATATTTGTTCTTTGAAGAAATTAAAGCATAGAAAATCATGGTTAGTTCAACTAGCCACTAGAACCAAGAGAAAAGTTAGTGAAATTGTAGATAAATGTCCATTAGATATGGATGGGCTATTCAATTATGCAAACCTGAATATTCTTCCACTTGGTTCCTATGATGTTCTCATTGGAATGGATTGGTTAGAAGCACACAGGGTTAAGCTTGACTGCTACAACAAAACTTTCGAATGCAAGGATGAAGAAGGAAATGCAAGGGTTGTAAGAGGCATTCCAAAGATGAATTTTGTTAGGCAGGTTTCAAAAATGCAGTTGAATAAGTTCTGTAGGAAAGGTTGTAGATTGTATGCAACCCATATTTTGGAGGAAATGGAAAATGAAACTCCTAGATTGGAGGACTATCATGTATTACAAGAACTCAGGGATGTTTTTCCTAATGAGATTCTAGGACTTCCTTGAAAGAGAGACATTGATTTTACAATTGAACTTGTGTCGAGAGTCGCACCAGTGTCGAAGACATCATACAGGATGAGCACACCAGAATTGCTAGAGTTGAAAATGCAGTTACAAGAGTTGTTGGAAACTAAATATATCAGGCCAAGTGTATCCCCATGGGGAGAACTAGTTCTATTTGTGAAAAATAAATATGGGACACTTAGTTTATGTATTGACTATAGGCAATTAAATAAATTTACTGTGAAGAATAAATACCCATTACCTCAAATTGATGACCTTTTTGAACAAATGAGAGGAGAAAATGTATTTTCAAAAATTGACTTGAGGTCTAGTCACCTTCGGGTAAGAATCAAAGAGGAAGATTTTCATAATACTTCCTTTATAACAAGGTGTTGGCACTATGAGTTTATGGTGGTACCATTTTGTCTCACAACTGCACGAGCTATATTCATGTGTCTCATGAATAGTATTTTAGCAAGTATCTGGACAATTTTTTTCTTGTCTTATTAGATGACATTCTTATTTATTCTAATAATGAAGAAGAGCATAAAGAACATTTGAGAATAACATTGAAATTTCTAAGGGAGAATATGTTGTATGGAAAGTTGAGCAAATGTGACTTTTATAAAGATAAAATTCATTATTTGGGTCACATCATCTCAAACGAAGGAATATATGTGGACCCTAAAAGGATTGAAACCATTATGAATTGGCAAACTCCAAGAAATGTGACGGATGTGAGATCCTTTATGGGACTTGCCAGGTACTACACAAGGTTCATTGAAGGATTCTTGAAGGTCGCACATTCAATCCATTATTTGAAAAATAAGGGGATAAAGTTTGAATGGATGCCATGATGTGAAGAAAGCTTCCAGTGGTTGAAGAATATTCTTATGAGTGCACGAATTTTGAAGATTTCACACCCAGAAAAAGACTTTGTGGTGTGTACTAATGCACGCAATCAAGTAATTGGAGGAGTTATTATGCAAGACAACCACATGGTATGCTATGAGTCAAGAAATTTGAAGGAGCGTGAGAAGAACTATGCTACTCATGATTTAGAACTTGCATCCATAGTACATGCTCTAAAGATGTGGAGGAATTACTTAATCGAAAGGAAATTTGAGCTAAGGAAGGATCATTGTGGTCTGAAATACTTGTTTGATCAACCAAATTTAAATCCTAGGAAAACTAGATCGTTGGAATTTTTGTGTGAATTTCATTTTGAAATCATACACATAAAAGGAAAAGAAAACAAGGTGGTTGATGCACTCAGCAGGAAAGTACATGAAATGCATGTTGCATCTCTTAGAACTTTCCAACCATATTTGAGGAAGCATATTATTAACCATATTGTTGAGGATTAAGTGTACATGCAGATAAAGGACAAGTTGCAACAACAAAACTTTGAAAGGAAGTACAAAGCATACCAATTGGAAGGAGATGAAATTCTTACTTATACGAATAATGTTTATATTCCAAATGTGGCATATTTGAGGAGGATTGTTATGAATGAGATCCATCAAGCTCCATATTATGGTCACCCAGGATATCAAAAAACAATTGCTACAACTAGAAAGCAGTATTTTTAGTTGGGAATGAAAAAGGAAATTTCTGAGTATATTTCTAAGTGCATGAAATGTTAGGAAGTGAAGGCGGAACATCAAAACCTATAAGGTTTGTTGCAACCTTTTCCAATTCCAAAATGGAAATGGGAAGTCATTTCCATGGATTTCATTACAGGGTTTCCAATGACTATGAGACAACATGATTCCATTATGGTTGTGGTGGACAAGTTAACAAAGGAATCACATTTTATACCGATCAGGTCCACATATAAAGCCGATACCATTGCAAATATTTTCATGAAGGAAAATTTCAGATTGCATGGATTTCCTAAGGCAATAATTTCTGATAGGGATACCAAGTTTACCTCCAATTTTTGGAAGGGTTTTATGCAGATTTTGGTATAAATATGAATTTAGCACTACCTACCATCCTCAAATTGATGGACAAATAGAGATATGAAATCAGGTGCTTGAAGACATGTTTCACGTGTATGTAATGGACAAACCATCCAAGTGGGAGGATTATTAACACTTGGTAGTGTTTGCATATAATAATGGGAAGCAAGCATAATTATAAATGAGTCCATATGAGGATTTATATGGGAGAAGGTGTAGGACAAAAGTGACTTGGGATAATCCAGGAAATATAATTTTTCTTGGTCCAGAATTGCTTAGGGAAATGGAACAAGAGGTTGCAATGATCAGGAAAAACTTGAAGGAAGCCCAAGATAGACAAAAAAGATATCCAGATAAGCATAGAGTGCAAATGGAATTCAGTTTTGGGGATCACTTTTATCTTAGAGTGATGTCAAGGAAGAGTTCCTTGAATTTTGGGAGTTGTTCCAAGATATCATCTAGATGTTTTGGGCTGTTTGAAGTGCTTGAAAGTGTCATGTCCCCTATTAAATAATTTTCAAATAAGACTATTTGGAAATAATTTTTCACCAACCTAGTAGTTCCATATTCACATTTAATTGTGTCAATTAAATTATAAGTTATAATAAAATAAGGTGGCATGAGTTCATGAAGACACTTGGAAGCTTGTGGAGTAGTTGGGTGACTAGATTCCTCGCGCGTTGGCGTGTTATTCATCCAAATTCAAACACATGGGTAATGTAATGTTATTGTATGGTAATGTGATGTAAAATATTATATAATAATCCAAGGAATTCAAATTATTAAAGGGGGGTAACTCCCATGGAAGAGGAAGAGACTAGAAGACAAGGTGTGCCACTTGGAAGAAGATTCTATGCACTCTATGAGAACAAATGGTGGATGATTCTATGACAAGTATGAAAAATTCAGACCTGATTTATGAAATATGAAAAATATGACATGTCAGGGATAAAAATATCCACCAAGAGGTCTAATTTGGGAGTTATATGCATCCATTCGAAATGGGGAAAGAATTGGAGCATGAAGAGGAAGACAAGTGTAATGAGAGTTGAGAGTTACTAAACCACTAAGATCAGTTGGAGGAAGCTCAAAAGGGAAATTCGACCTAATTAGGAGGAATAATAAAGTTAATAAAAGGATTTCATGAGGAAGGAGAACCTATTTTGATCATTTTTTAATTGTCCTTTGGCATTTTTGGAGAGCTTTTGCTTGTCCATTGCACGGTGAGTGCACACTTACCCTTCTAGTGAACCAATTTCGAGGGAGTTGGATTCCTTTCAAATTTGGTTGATTGAGAGGCCATTAAGATCTCTCACAAGATTTTAATGAAGGATTATTATTTTTAGGTTGAAGTTCCTACAGTCGAATTCTAATCTATCTCCCCATTGTCTAATTCCTTCTTCTCCATTTCCCCACACTCACAATAGATGGTGCACTTGTGTTAGTGATTCTTGCACCTTGTTGAGGATGATTGATGCAAAAGATTTGATTTATTATGTATGGATATTTAATATCATATCCATATTATATATAAGCAAAAATATCAGAAATACATGTATGAAATGCTCGCATTCCCCATGCTCTTGAATAACTAGTTTTCATGGATTTGGCTTCGATATTGAAGTAGATTTATATCAGATTTGTATGAGGAAATTTATATGATTTTATGATGATGGGGAATAAATATATTATTTATGGCTCTGTAATATTATTTCCACATTCTCTTTAAGTAGAAATATCAGAGATACATGTATGAAAAGCTTGCATACTCATGCCCGTGTATCACTAGTCTTCATGGATTTGGCTTCAATCTTGAAGTAGTTTTATACCATATTTGTATGAGGGATATTATATGAGTTGGATGAATTTGGTAAATACATATATGATGTATTACTATGTAATTTAATTTCCATGACCTATGTGGGTCGAAATCCAATAAACTCATGTGTGAAAAGATGCATTCCCATGTCATTGAATCACTAGTTTCCATGACTTTAGCTTCAATCTTGAAGGAGTCTTGTATAAGATTTGTATGAGGGATTTTATATGAGTTTGATGTTTTTGTGACATACATCTATTATTTTTTACTCGGTAATTTCATGTCCCTATTCTCTATGGTTCAAAATACAAGAAATCCATATGTGAAACTCTTGTAATTCCATGTTACTAATTCACTAGTTTTCATGTATTTGACCCCCATACTGAATGAGTTGTATACCGGACTTGCATGAACGTATTTATATACTGAATGAGTTGTATACCGGAATTGCATGAACGTATTTATATGGTGTTTAATACTGTTGGGGAATCAATTGGTATTATGTATATGGTCCCTATATGTCACATCCTTATATGAACCTTTAAATCCACCTTTCATATATAAAAATCGAGATAATTATGCAATTTTCCCATAAGAAATTTCACTTAAAGTTACCCTAGAAATGTTGCATAGCATAATCCATTTGAATAACTTAATAAACATTATTAAGGATAGTAATTTTTGTCTGATACTCATTCACATACTCTTTTACTAAATTTGGGAGGGTCATACTTGATTTGGAGAGACAGTTTGGCCATCACCCTTGGGGGGATTTGAACACAGTTTCCTAGTAATTTTTCTCTTTTTGTCACTATCCCCAAAAATGTTTTCATATGTCTAAATACTGATACAAATTATACATAAAACACCTTGGTATGTTTTAAGACTCACCATACCATCTCCTTTCAAATTCAGGACCATCTGGTGAAAGTTGGAACCCTCTAGACTCATGACTAGTTAAGCTCAAATTTTTCCCAATTTTTTATTTTCTCAAAAATTCCAAAAAGGGACATTATAGTGGTATCATAGAATTTAATTAGAAACTGTTGAAGTTATGGATGATATATATTAATTGAATAAACTCATTAAGTCATATTTTGATTACACTGAGACGCGCTCTATAACCCAATATGGGGGAGCTCTTGTAACATAATGTTCTGTAACATTCCTCATGTAAATGTAAACTATAAATATTATTTCCGATTATGAGGGAGATGTTTTAATGTTATGTAATGTTCCTCATCTAAAGTTAAGCTATAAATATTTACTTTTTACTTCTATTTACTTATAATGTATATTTTGTCATCCATTAATTAAAAGTAAATATTTTTTCTGGCCCATTAAAATAAAAACAAAATGATGTGTATTTTGAAACACCTACTATATAAAAATAAAAATAAAATACATAAAAATTTGTAATATATCAATCTATCACAAAGAGAATATTTCCGGAAAGAAAAGAGAAGGAATATCTCTGCAACTGATAGGTAATTTATTTTAAATTGATATTATAATTTTCCAATGTGATCGACCTCCTCCTCCTTCTCTCTAAGTGATCTCTTTCCCTACAAGCATTTAATATTTTCCAAAGTGGGCTCTTTTTTCCAGATAATGCCTAGTATGATCTCCTTCCCGCGGCCGCATGTAGACTACTGGTGAGACTTGATCTGACGTCTTCCACTCAGTTTTCGAGAGTCTATTTCTCTGTGTAAGAGGTAACAATTTGGATTTCTCTCCCTCAAAGTGGAAAAAAATTTATTTCCGATCTCTGAACGAAGGAAACCTTTGTGTGACAGGAATCTACAATCCACGGATTTCCTTCCCCTCCTTCCTTTAACATCCTCAGCCTACTCCACCTGCCCGCGCCTACTCCGCCTGCATGCCTACACCTATTCCTCCTACCTGTGGCTACTCTTCTTGCCTTCAACATCCTCCCGCTATTGTCTCCGCCTCCAGCTTCCTGTCGCCACTGCAACAGCTCCTCGCTTCCACCTGACACCGCCTACACAATATATATATATGTGTGTGTGTGTGTGTGTGTGTGTGTGTGTGTGTGTGTCTATTAAAATAATTTTAAAATATATTAAATATGTATTTTAATTTAAATATAATTAGAATTTTCTTTTAATTTAAATTAAGATCATAAGTTCTTTATAGTAATAGATTTCAGAGTATTAGTAATAAGAACTACTTGTGGTATAGTAGTAAGGGTGTTGGGATAATGGGAATGAGGTTCAAGGTTTGATCCTCCCAAGTCACCTAATTATTTTGAAAATATAGTGAATTGTAAACTTGCATAAAAATCAGTGTATGGTTTTTATATAGTCATAGATTTCAGTGTACTATTAATAAAAACTACCTCTCGTATAGTGTTAAGGGTCTTGGGACAATGGGAAATAGGTTCAAGGTTCAATCATCCCAAATCACCTAATTCTTTTGAATATTTATTTAATTTTAAACTTGCATAAAATTCAGTGTATGGTTTTTATATAGTCATAGATTTCATTGTATTAATAATAAAACCTACCTGTGGTATATTGGTAAGGGTGTTGGGATAATAGCCATGAGGTTCAAGGTTTGATCCTCCCAAGTCACCTAATTCTATTAAAATATAATGAATTTTAAACTTGCATAAAGTTCAATTTATGGTTTTTATATAGTCATAGATTTCAGTGTATAACTTTTAAATATTGCATAAATTTCAATGTATTGTGTTTAAACATTTCATAAATTTCAGTCTATAGTGTTTAATCACTGCATAAATTTTAGTGTAGCTATTATTCATTCGATGCACTGATTTCAGTGTATATTACATTGATACAAGAACTTCATTGTATATGTTAATGATTGACATTTTTTATATAGAGTCTGACGTAAAAATGGAAGATGTCCATGCAGAAGATGCTATGAGAGAAATAGGAGAGGGACAAAAAGTATAGAACGCTGAACGTAAAAAAGCATATCAAGGTAGAAAATATAATGAAATGACATCAAAAGAAGGAAAAGAACAAAAAAAGAAAAGGAAGATCAACAAAAAGAATATTGAAAAAGAAATTTGGGCGAATTGTCAGTAGAAGAACGAGAAGAACAAAGAAAATGAAATGTTGATCGACAAAGATAATATCGAGAGAAAAAGTTGAAGAAATTGGAAGAATTAAGAAATCAATTTGCAGAAAAACAAAAAAATGTAAATGTCAAACGACAAAGAAAAAATTCAACCAATATATCAGTGGAACCAACTGTTGAAGATGTTAAACATGTAAGGGTTAGAGATCAACGTGTTGATGACATAGTCCAATTTCAAACACTTCCAATTACTAATATGATCCCAAATTCATATCGACAAAAAAAATATCAAAAAAGAAAGTTGAGCAAATTAACAGTAGAGGAACGAGAAGAACATAGAAAACGAAATGTTGATCGACAAAGAGCATATCAAGAAAGAAAGTTGAAGAAAATAGAAGAAGAAAGAAATCAATTTGTAGAACAACAAATGAATATAAATGTTGAACAACAAAGACAAAATTCAACTTATATACCAGTGGAACCAACTTTGGAAGATGTTGAATGTGTAATGGTTAGAGCACAACATGTTGATGACATGGGCCAATTTCAAGAAGTTCCAATTACTAATATGATACCAAATGAAAATGGACAATAAGAATGAGAAGAACAAAGAAAACAAAACACTAATTGACAAAGAGCATATCAAGAAAGAAATTTGAAGCAATTGGAAGAACAAAGAAATCTATATGGGGATGATGAATGTGTAGTGGTAAGAGAGTGAGGTGTTGAAATAGATGATAATATATTGGTACCATCTGAATAAATGTATACTAGACATCACAAATTTCATGAAGGAATTGATTGATTAGCAGAAGGTCAAATGTGTCATATCTTCCTAGAGTCATATGTTGGAATAGAAGTGCATATGAATATTAATTACAGGATTGGAAATTATGGATGACTCGTGCAGATACTTCTTTGGATGCTTCAATGAAAAATTCATTTGATAAGGAGATACATTTGTTTGTGACAAATGATGATGTAAAGTATCATAACAAGCATTTAATAAGAGGCCTAAACTATCCCATTGCAACCAATATTGCTACATCTACAAGAAGCAACTATTCTATGAAAGGAGATTAATAAGGGTTGGATCTTGAATTACTAATAGCCATAGGAGAGAGGGTAATGTTGACATCAAACCTATGGAATGATGCAACACTCGTCAATGGTGCTCTTGGAGTTATACAACAAATTGTATAGAACCCTAAAAGTTAGCCTAAAAAACCACCCACTTATGTTTTAATAAAATTTGATAATTATGTGGGGGTACCATGGAATGAATCATTTCCTCAAGTTGTTTCTATTACAACTATCAAAAGAGGTAATAAAAAACAACTTCCACTGAAACTCGCTTGGTATTTAACAATCCATAAGTCACAAGGATTGGCATTGGACAAAGCTACTATTTATATTGGACAGCAAGAGAGGTAGGGTATGAAATTTACAGTAATATGTTGAGTTAAAGATTTGGCAAGTCTATGAATTCAACCTCCATTCTCAAATGATAGATATGAGAAGATGTCAAAAATACCAGGTGTGAAGATAAGAAAAGATGAAGAATATAGATTGATAATGATCACAATGTGAACCATATTTTCATTTATTTAATCCTTACAAAATAATTGTCTCTATTTTCCAATTTAACAATTTTTTCAGTACTTAATACTTATTACTTACATTGAGAAAATACTCATAGTTCTATTTGTGTTTTCAACTTAACCTATTCCTTACAATGTTGATCAAACTCAAGTTTTGTGTCACCACCCACGACTGAAACTATCCTAGATCCAAATCCTAGTCTCTATCAAGCACCTAGAGGAATCAAATATCGCAAGGTGCAAACCTCTTATTAGGTATTTCAATCAAGGAGTTTAGAACCTCATGATATTTGATCCCTCTCGGTGCTTGATAGAGCCTAGGATTTGGATCTAGGCTGGTGATATGACCAAGAAGGCTATGCAAGTATTTAAATTGATGGTTGGCCAACTTAGGGGTAAGATAGAAGCAAGGGGTAATAGATTTTTCTATCATGAAGAGACACATAACACCATTCATTTTGAAGACTTTTATGATTACTTGAATTCATTTAGGAACAATAATGCATATGTGAACTCATTAAGGAACAAACAACAATCCAAAATTTTGGAGGAGCATGACATGAGAAAAAGTCAACCTACTTGTGAAAAGAGCCTAGATACACCATTAAAGGAAGAGATAGAGAAGAATGAACTGGAGCATCAATTACCTCAAGGGAATTTTAGAGAAGAACATAAAGAGGAAGATGAATACAAGCACACAATCCTTACTGATGGGGTTGTGAAAATCAAAGAAAATCTACGGATGGATCCTTGAACTATGAAGGACTACCTGTTGATGGGTGCTCATAACTCTATGTTGGTGACATAGACTCTAATAGAGAGAATTTTTGATGCAATACAAATTTCTCATAAGAATGAATATGAATACCTTGTGACAGATAATGAAGAAACAAGATCAACTTCCCCATCACCACTTGAGATTCAAGAAGATGATCAAATCAAGCAGAAAGAAGAAGAGAAGGTTCAATCTCATGAAACATAATTCATTGAAGTGTCTTTGAATATGAGTGAAATGGATATACATGAGGCCCTTAGCATACTCCATGACACTCAAACATTGGTATCAAATTCTTGTTGGAAATTTTCTTCATTGGAGGAGCCATCCTTCCTTGAAGACATGGAGAAGATTCAAAGAGCAATGCGCAACATAAAAGGTAATTTCATGTCTTTGATTTTTTATAGAAAATATGTGATTGAGCTTAGTGAATGGTTATATGAATCCTACTTGAATAATAATGAAGATATTCATAAGCTCAAAATACAAAATCAACAACTTCTTAAGAGGTTGCAAGATACTTGTTCTTCCTCCTATGTTTCAGATTGTCATATGGTAGATTGCTTGGAGGATTATCATGACATGAGGGATCATGAGAAACATAGAAAATTGCAATTTATTGATGTGTCATAAGATGATATTGATGAGAGACAATAACTTGTTGTGGTGGAAGAGGTACTTGAGTTCCCTCTTGAAAATTGTTGCACACATTTTGAAAAAGTGCATGATTCCTCTACCTTGGAACCAACCTATGAGGAATTTTTTGCATTTTTAAGGGAGGTGGATGTTCATACCCCTATGGATACTTCAAATGCTGAAAATATTTCACTTTATAATCCTTTGGGTGACTTGGTTCTTTCTCCTACATCCTACACTTCCATATTTTGCAGCATTCATCCTAACGAAGTATGGGTGAAATGTTTCTTTTTAATGGTGCCACATGAGGAGTATGAAGCTCCTATCTCTCCTTTTGATGATGACAAGATTATAGAACCGTATTATTTACATTTATAGAATCATCTATTTTTACATTATGATGATACACATCTACATGGATTCACCTATGGTATTCACTTGAGTCACTTGGAGACTCATGATTTTCCTTGCTCCTTTCCTAGTCCATTTGATGTTGGAGGAACTTCATCCCACACTTGGGTGAAGATATATATGATTGAATAAAATTATTGTTGGAAGAAACATAATCTGTTATTTCATGATGATATACATATTCATGGGTCTATTGATGAGACTTCTTTGAGCCACTTGAAGTCTTCATGTTTTCTTTGTTCCTTATTTGGTTAATATTTTTGTGGAGGTTCTTCATTCACTTCTTGGATGAAAGAACACATGGCTTATCATTATTGATGCAAATTATATATTTTTGGAGCAGCATTCTGGGACATGGGATCCTCACCTATTTCATTGGGGCAAATCTAATATAATACTTGATGCTTGTGTGTATGGGCCACATGGTGATCTACTTACTTGGATGTACAAGCACTTTCATGATTATTTGATGAGGTACCTTCTTGATGTACATTTGTATGATGTTTTATGTACTTTCATGATCTATATTTTGTAGTCATGATGTTTGGAAGGGTGCAATACCAGCAATGGGATCCTGGAATTTCTTTCTTTCATATCACTTGGAGTAACAGTTTGGTTGTTGGTTTGAGAAAGAAAACCAACCTTCAGTTATTTGAGTTCAACTTTGCGAAGAAGTGTTATAATTTCCTATGTGGAATACCTTTTGAGAGATGGATTCAATTTTCACATGCTTGGTTTTCATGCCATTTCATCATATACATTTCATACCATACATGTATCAGGATCATATGGTACCTCGGGATGATTTTTGGTCTCATTGGTTTCAATTATGGGGCTAACAAGCAACATTGGAGATTTATTAACCACTTGAGAAGATGATTGTAATCAAAGTAGTTCAGAAACAAACATGGTGGTTCCTCTCTGAAAATTTCATGGAATATTAAGAAACTCAAAGTTTGGTAACTCATCACCAACTTCAAAGAATTATACAAAAGCAAAAACGGAAGTTTAGAAAAAGGTTTCCAAAATATGGAGGTAAACATTATTTTCACAAATTTGGTTTTTATGGATTTTATTAATCCTTTTGGTGTTAGTGGTGATGTTATAGGATATATCAATATGAAAAATTCACATCTCTTTACTTTTGGGAACACAAAATTGCAATATATGAGTGCCACTACTAAAATTGCAGCTAAAGAAAATTAATGAGCATAACCATAACATAGCACTTGGTGCAAATGAAGGAGCACCAAATGAGGATGCCACTTAGGAATATGAAAAAATGTTGAAGAATACAAAATTGGAATTGATTGAGGATAATAAATCTTGAGTGGGAAGTATTTGTCATTTCCCCAATTAAATAATTTCCAAATAAGACCGTTTTCAAATAATGCTTCACGAACCTACTAGTTCCCTAGGTTGAGATGGAGACGTAGATTTTGTAATAAGGGGATATGGGACCCAAAAGGACTTTATTTTAACATATTAAAATTTAATTGAGTCACATAAAAAATAAATTATAATAAAATAAGGTGGTATGAGTTCATCAAGACACTTGGAATCTTGTGGAGTGTTTGGGTGACTAGATTCCCCGCACACTTGGCGTGATATTCATCCAAATTCGAAAACATGGGTAATGTAACATTATTGGATGGTAATTTGGTGTCAAATATAATATAACAAGCCAAGAAAGTCTAATTATTAAAGGAGGGTAAATCCCATGGAAGAGGAAGAGACTAGAAGACGAGGTGTGCCACTTGCAAGGAGATTCTATGCACTCTATGACAACAAATGATGGAAGCTTCTATGACAAGTATGAAAAATAAAGACCTCATTGCTGACATATGAAAAATGTGACATGTCAGGGATAAAAATAGCCACCAAGAGGTCGAATTTTGGAGTTACAGGAAGCCATTCGAATTGGGGAAAGAATTGGATCATGAAGAGGAAGACAAGTGTCATGAGAGTTGCTAAACCACTAAGATGAGTTGGAGCAAGCTCATGGAGGTAAATTAGAACTTAGGAGGAATAATGAAATTAAGAAAAGGATTTCATGAGGAATAAGAATATATTTTGATCATTTTTTTAATGGACTCTGGCATTTTAGGAGACCTTTTGCTTGTCCATTGCACGGTGAGTCCACACTTACCTTGTTAGTGAACCAATTTCGAGAGAGTTGGATTCCTTTCCAAGTTGGTTGAGGGAGAGCCTGTTAATAACTCTCATAATGAAGGTGTTTTATTTTTATTTTTAAGTTCCTATATTCTAATTCTCATCTATATCCCCATTCTCTCGTTCCTTCTTCTCCATTTTCCCACACTCACAATTGATGGCGCACTTGTTGGAGTGATTCGTGCGCCTTGTTGAGGATGGTTGATTCCAAAGATTTTATTTATGATGTATGTATCTGTAATATCATCTCCATATTCTCTGTTATTTGAAATCTCATAAATACATGTATGAAAGGCTCGCATTCCCCATGTTCATGAATAAATAGTGTTCAAGGATTTGGCTTCAATATTGAAGTAGCTTTATATCATATTTGTATGAGGACATTTATATGAGTTTTATGATGATGTTAAATAAATATATGATCTATGGATATTTAATATTATTTCCACATTCTATGTAATTCAAAATATCATAGATACATGTATGAAAATCTTGCATACTCATGCCCTTATATCACTAGTCTTCATGGATTTGGCTTCAATCTTGAAGTAGTTTTATACCAGATTTGTATGATATATATTATACTATTTGGATGATGTTGGAAAATACATAGATGATTTATTAATCTATAATTTAATTTCCATATCCTCTGTGGGTTGAAATCCAATAAAATCATGTGTGAAAATATTGCATTCCCATGCCATTGAATCACTAGTTTCCATGACTTTATCTTCAATCTTGAAGGAGTCTTGTATCAGATTTGTATGAGGGATATTATCTGAGTTTGATTATTTTGTGACAGCCATATATGATTTTTTACTCTTTAATTTCATTTACCTATTCTATGTGTTTCTAAATCCAAGAAATCCATTTGTGAAACTCTTGTAATTCCACGCTACTAATTCACTAGTTTTCATTTATTTGACCCCCATACCGAATGAGTTATATACCAGAATTGTATGAAGGTATTTTTATGGTTTTTAATACTATTGGGGAATACATTTGGATTCTATTTATTGTACCTATATGTCACATCTTTATATGAACCTTTAACTCCACCTTTCATATGTCAAAATCGAGCTAGTTATGCAATTTCCCCATAAGCAATTTCACTGAAACTTATCCTAGAAATGTTGCATACCATAATCAAGTTGAAAAACTTAATAAAAATGATTAAGGAAATTCATTGATGTTTTATACTCATTCCCATACTCTATTCTTAAATTTGGGAGGTTCGTACTTTATTTGGAATGATAGTTTGGCCATAACCCTTCAGGGGATTTGAACACAGTTTCCTAGTAATTTTGGTCTTTTTGTCATTAGACCCAAACACATTTGTAGAGGTATAAATACTGATACAAATTATCCATAAAACACCTTGGTATTTTTTAATACTGACCATACCATCTCTTTTCAATATCAGGACCATTTGGTGAATGTTGGAGCCCTCTAGAGTCATGACTAGTTATGCTCGAATTTTTCCCAATTTGCAATTTTCTCCAAAATTCCAAAAAGGGACATTACTGAAAGAATAGGCCATTTTCATATAGACTTTCATTTCTTTCTATAACTAGAGCTCATAATTTTTTTCATGTCTCTTTGCTTAAGAAATATGTACATGATCCTAACCATGTGATTAATTTGGATGTGATCTAGGTGTAACCCGAGGGAGAGTTCCAAACCAAGATATTACGCATCCTAGACAAGAAGGTCACAATGCTCTGCAACCAAGCTGTTGGGAGGTTAAAGGTGCAATGGAAGCAATATGGTCCCAATGAGGCTACTTGGGAGCTGGAGGATGCCATGAGAGTGACACATCCATTTTTGTTCAATTTTGAAGAGCACCAAGGACAATGCTAATATAAGGGGAGAGGAATGTAATATCCTGTTTTTTACCCCAATTGCATTAAAATTATAAATGATGTAAATATCATTATTAAATCATGGTGAGGAGCTAAAGGCTAAGACCTCACCATGGATATAGCATTTTTATGCATCGATAGTTAAAATTGATACCTATGGTTTTGTGCTAGCCGGGCACATTATAAAATGAGACATCATGTAAATATGCAATTTAATAAAAAATACCCGCAAATAGCTATGTCAATGCAACAAACAGATGGGGGCATGATTTCACAAGGAATATTGATGGAAAATATTCAAACATTTGAGCGAATAGGGTAAAGCCAAATGTTAATGGGAGAACCCATAAATTTGTCAACTACCTTTTTTGTCTGATTCACCCAATCATTTATTTCTTCCAGAAGTTGGCTGGGGTAGTTAATTCCTTGAGATTGGAATATTATGGAATTCAAATTCGTATGGGGATATCCATCAGTATTTGGGAAAACGAATTTTGACTCATGGGGAACGAAAACACCCATGAATGGCTACCCGTTCCATTCTTCACACACGTCCTTCATTTCCTCATGAAGTTGGAGCAAGATGGGCACTTTTTCCTTCATGATTTCTACTATTTTCCATTATTCACCCATACATTTTTTCTCTCATGCAGTTAGATATTCCTGTGCATTTCTCCTTCATTTTTTCAGTTGTTTTCCTCATTTTTCATGCCAAGAAAATCCATTTTTTTGTTACTGAGTGAATGGCCAGAAAAGATTCATGGTTTTTGGGTTTATAGCGGTCATTGTTTCTCATGCAATTCCCAAAATCATTGCTGAATTGAAATTTATCACCCAGGGGTTTATTTCCCCATTTACCAATCTGTTTTTTGTTGCAAAACATTTTTCCTTCAGGCACAACAGTTGTATTTTTTTGTTAGGTGCATCCCTGGTTTAGTCTGAGAGACTTAGGAGTTGAGAGAACCAAAATTGGCTTGATAAACCTAGTGAAGAGAGGAAAATCACAGACAGATCAAGAGGGGTTGGTTATCTTTCTATGAACACCCTGAAGAGCACTGGAAGGGAAGGTATGGCCTCAGGGACTGTGTAGCAGTGAAGGGGATACTTCCTTGTTTTAGGTGTGTAGGTATCATAGAGTCCAAGCTAGATCTTGTCCAAGTGTCCATAGCTTTGTGGTTGAGCTCACTAGCTTAGCAATTCATCCTTTCCAGTTCCTTAACAACCTGATAAACCCAAATGTAGTTTTTATTGGCTGAGTTTTGGTGTCTAAACAGCTATGTGTGAGCCTGTTGTTCCCTAGTTCCTTATGGAAATCATGCCCAGATCAGGGGTGGAAGTGGTGCAAATAGATTGATGAGAACACTGGCCTATAGTTGGTTGGAACGTTGTAGCGACATAGCTGATTGTGGGGAAGCTCATTTACAAGATAAGTATTCTTTCTTGTGTTAATTCTACAATGTATTTTCTTTATGAATTATTATGAACATGTTGAATTCTTTAATGAATTTGTTAGCTTCCACTGTAATTTCATATGTGATACATCTATGCATATGTTTTTATATTTCAATGCATTTCTTTTTATGTTCATGGGGATATATTTCCTGGATTATTATGTTAGCACAGTGTGAGTCACATCCTCTCCTCGGCTAGTAGAGGGGAGGGGACGTGACACCTCTCCTTGTTAAAAAAACAATGGTAGTTTCTTGGGACAACTGAAATCTTTTAAACATTTTGATTTGTATTTGGGAGTTGGTTTTGATTCTGAGTGACCTTAGATTTCTATTTAGCAATAAGATGTGGACATTCCTCGATAGTATGATCCAACGATTTACATTACAAACACATGAATGTAGGATTTGTACAATCTCTAACATAGTGTCTTGGTTGTCCACAACTATATAAAATGACCTGGAACCTCCCTCAACAAAATCCTCCTCCTCTTCCTCGACCTCTAAATGTACCGCACCCCTAGGTTCATGGAAGACCGCATACAACCTCTCATCTTTAATTTTCTCATCATTCTTCATTAAATAGGTACCCACTATCTTTTCATGTAGCAGTGGGTATGCCCTGTAGTCCTTTTCATCATGACCCATAGATCCAACAAACTTACAATAAAGACTCATGGGTGTACTTACAATCTTCTGTAAATAAAAGCATTCTTCTTAAAGGTGTCCTCTTGTTTGAGAAACTCGATAGCATGGCATCCCTTATGAACTTCATGAATTTGGAGAACAAGAAAAAAGGTAATCCAAAAAGTCGGGGCATGAATCCTTATGATGGAATTATTTTTTACATATTATGTACCATGTTTCTTCATGGAACTCCTTTCCCTTCTTGATATCCTAGATTTGAAATGAAAGTTTATCTAATTGTAACAATATTTGCACCATTCCCGCACCAGTTTTTGCAACTGGCAACACTTTGAATTTCATTGCAAGATCTAAATATTTTTTGTTTGTGACACTATCTTCTATTGCATTAGGGGAACAAGAATATGGGGTAACAACAAACCATTAAACCACTTTTTGTGTTGAACATCATACATTTGGAAACTTACCTTAGCCATCATGGTCTTAAATCTCTAGTCGAAATCTCAGACAGACTCACTTGGCATTTTCTTAATCTCCTTCAACTATGTAATACATTGTGACTCATATTTTCATTTCTTTAATTCATCTATTAACCCAGTTCAAACTTGATCTAATGACTTATGAGGTTTTCTTGGAAGAACCACATATAACTTCATATACCAACTGAGATCCCTTGTTGTTTCCTCATCCTGGAACTTTCGCATAGTCAAAATAGCATAAAACAAAAACCAGTGTTTCTTAGGGTATTCTAACCCATTTCTATTAAATATAGGTAAATTCATGTCATCCCCAACCATTTTATGTCTTTGGGGTACTGATGAGCCTGAATTAGATGCACCACCAGTAGGAACGTTTTGACCACTATCTTCACTATTACTATTACTCTAATTCGACAAGAAACACTTTGGAACACTTTTAAATATTACCTGTAATACCGGGGATGTACTTGGAGTTGTAGGTATGCCGTATCCTTGGTTATGGTACGGATATGGAACCTCTTATTTGTATTAAAAAATAAGTCAATATTCCTCCTCCTCATCACAATAATCCTCGCAAGATGTGGAACCAACTTGTAGTCTCCTCTTCTGGTCACACTACAACTTTCCCTTCTTGTCATAGCCCTCTTTTTATTCGACTGAAATCTTCTCCGACTCCTTAGGAGGTCACCCTCTTCATCAATCTCACTATCATCTTGGAACATATCAGGTTACTATTCCCATATTTTACATACCTTTTTCTCATCATTACACATGTCATTCGCACACAATGATTCACTCATCATACTCTATCCGCAAAATTCATTTTTCACATACCATCATTTTAACCGTTTTAAGCACTTCAAGTAACTACCTTAGGGTACTCGAAATAATTCTCATTTAGCTTCACTATATGAATTAATAGATCCACAACGATCTCAATAATACACCCTTCTAAAATCTTTTCAACCCAAAAGATAACATCTCTAGAGATGGTTTTACTAACACTCTCCAGTCGTCGTATCAGTCGACGTGTGCACCCCTTAGGTTCACCTGCTTGAAATTTTTCTTTTGAAGTTCTAGTGTTTCCAAAAATTCATATAGTATAATAGGGAATTCACAAAATAAAATCTCATGGATATATGAATAAACATACCTTCCGAACCATTCCCCTCGATCAAGTTGTGATAACCTACTTTATTCTTACACAAATTCTCAAGCCTTATAATCTACCCAAACCTGAATCTCAAGATTTTCCAGGTGCCAAAACATGCCCCCCTCATGATTATCTTTGTCCCAACAATGAAAACATTTTTTGGATCAATTCGACTAACCCTGTTGAAATAATGTAACTTCGAAGAATATTCTAAATGTATTTTAATGTTGTAATCTATTGGAGATGTTTTATTCCTTCATCGAGATGTTATTATTGTATTTGGTCATCATAGGGTCATGATTTAAAACCTTTGTTGAATTTCAGGTCAATAGAATCCTCTAGATATAATATTATATTGTTTTGCATCTTGCTAGTTAAAGTCATCCCAATAATTTTATTGGGGCGGCCTATTAAGGAAAAGGTGAAGTGGAATATAAAGTATAAATATAGGAGGTTTGTTCCTCATTTGAAAACACACACTCACTTGTGTATAGCACAAGAGAGAGAGAGAGAGAGAGAGAGAGAGAAAGAGAGAGAGTATACTGTGGAAGATGAGAAGATATTCTTATTCTTGGGGTTTGACACTTTACTTGGTCGAATTCTATACTGAGGAACCTTTGTGGGGTTTTCTCCCATATGGTTTCCTAGAGGAAAATCTTTGTGTTCTCTTTTGTTGTTGTACTTGTATTTCTTTCAGCGATCCTTTGCTTATGGTTATGATGTTATGCCTATATTTTTTTTAGATCTTGTACAACCATTAAGAATATGACATGGTATCAGATCCACCCTAAAAGAAGTCAATGTGTAGCCGAAATACTTCTACAACTATAACTACTGAAGATTATGGTTTCATGCTCGAAAACCCTAGAAGACAAAAAGTATTCATGTTGGAACTTTCGCTATAACTCAAGTTTGGAAAAGGATCAAGAGATGAAACTATTATAGGCCGGATTTGAAATATTTGTGTACCTTGTGTGAAATTTCTAGCCTCAAATTCACTATAATATAGGAGATATGATTCCTCCAACTCAGGGTCGCAGTCTCTCATAAAACTCAGCCTTAAACATGTGAGGTAGGGAGAATTGTTGTATCTTGGGCTAGGAACGTCAAAATGAAATTTTTCAAGATGATTGAAATAGGGAACAAACTATAGTTTAAGTGGTCAAAGGTTTAGACCCCTAAGGTGAACCAGTGACATGTGGAAGTCTGTACAAGTTTTCTATGCGGAACTGTCCTAAAATAAGTCACCTTGGGATACTTCACATAAGTTTCTCTTGATGAATCCGATTCTTCTCTAACCTATAGTGTCAGAAATAAGACAGATCAGGATACTTGAAGACAATGTTTCATACCTTGAGGAGTAGAAACTTCGAAGCTATAGAAAAAACAAGATCAGTCAATTCTATAGAAGAAACTGGAGAGAAACATTGATGTATTTGTAACTTTGGAATGTATTCACTTGTATATATTATGTATTGTACCCTAATGTTTATTCTAGGTATTATCTATAATTTAATTGAATCATGTCATGCCCCGATGCTCCAATCGGGAGATTGAGTAATGTAAACAAGTCATGTAAATTCATTTAGTTAACCCTTCATTGTAATCTGGGGCAATAGTCCCCACAATTGAGTCAAGGTTAACCCTCCTTGTTGATCGGAGGGAAAATTTCCCATAGTTGTGGAGAACTAGGGTTATTAGACTCTCCTATAGATATTGAACCTAGTAAGTAATTGTTAAGTGGGGATGACATGTTGAAGTGGACATTAAGTGAAAGAAAGAATATAAATAAAGAGTGAGCCTCTCTATTTATTACACACACACTCACTCCTTGAGGTGCATGAGTGAGAGAGAAGAAGTTGGGATTAGAGAAAGTGACAACTGCTGTTAGAGATCATCTTACTATTTTGGGTTTTACTTTTTCTATTGGTGCCCATTCTATCTCTGAGGAAGTTCCAGAGTTTTCTCCTTTATGGTTTCCCCAAGGAAAATTCTTTCTGTCTCTTGTCTCTTGTGATTATTTCTCTACATGTTATTCTCTCAGACAAGATCCTATATCATATTGCTTAAATGATAAAAATCTAACATGCTATTAGAGCTAACATGAGAAGAAGACATTTTGCAGCTGCAGAAGCTAGGGATTCTTACTTTTTGGGTCTCTCTCGACAATCCATCAGCAAAAGAAGACTAGGATGACTCTCCATTGAAGGTCTCATCTTTCTGTCGAAGTAGAATTTGATTCCAGGCATTTTCAATTTTTGGTGTGGGAAATTAGAGCTTTTTACAGAAGAGGAATTTTTGAGTGAGCCCAGCATAAGATTTCTCTCCTCATCAAAATTGAAGTTTAGAGACCTTGGTTGATATTTTTGGTTGGGTGAAACTTCAAGAAAGTCAAACCCTAGCTTGACCATGGGCATGAAAAACCCTAAAATACTGACGTATGCTGTATCTAAGCTTTAGCCTCAAATTCGCTATATTCTAGGATATATGATTCCTCCAATTTAGAGTTCCATCCTCTCCTAGGATTCATCCCTAAACAGGACACCTGGGGAGAGTTGATATATCTCGGGCTATGAAGGTCCAAATGAAATTTCTCAAGATGTTCCAGAAATGGTACGGGCTGTAATTTATGTGGTAAAAGTTTCAAATACAGAAGACATGCCAGTGGCACGTGGAAGTCCGTACAACTTTGTTATGATGAACAATATTGAAACAAGTTACCTTGGGAAAATGATCATAAGTCTCAATTGGTGAAACCAATTATGGTAAAAACAATGGCGTCAGAAAGAGGGTAGATGTGGTTACCTCAGTACAAAATGTCAAACAAAGAGGAGTAGTAATTTTGGAGATACTAGAGAAACAGTATTAGGAATTTATGCAGAAGAAATTTGTAAACGAGGGCTTCCTATTCCAGAAGCTTCCCTCCACTATTTTCAGAAAAGGAGTACATTGGATAGATCTCCTTGAAGAGGTATATCTTTATATACAATCAGATATGAAATATTCCAACTTTTGAAATTTAGGGTTTCTCTGACAAACCCTAGGTCAGCTAGATCTAGAACCAGGACAGACACCTCAAATTGGTAAGATCAAGAATGCAGAGACCATGCAGTCATACTTTACAAGGGTCTCTCAGGTCAAAGAACAACTTGAAGCAGTAGAAGAAGAAGTGGAGAATGTAGAAGTTGTGATAAAAAACATGAATGACCTCACAGGATCATGGGATTCATTCATTCAATGAATTTGTGCCAGAAGTAAGTGATTACTTTCAGCAGACTCTGGAAAGAGCACACACAAGAAGAACCTCGACTCATAATAAGAGAAAATAATATGATGAAGCTGAAATAATGAGTCTACCCACGAAAAAAATAAAGATAAGTATTCAATTGTCATTTCATGATATTGTTTTTTATGCACTTGTTTATATTCAGTTGATGTGTTATGCATTATAGAATGTTTGCATTAATTACAATATATTCCTAATATGCATGTGATGGATAAGTAGGTCATGGTGCTATACAAATCTCCATTGCTACTTATATAAAATGAAACCTCTTTGCTGACATATAGGATTAGTGCACAATCTCAATGTTGTCCTGGTAGAGATGGAAGACATCTAGAAAGTTTCCATGAGATATGGATGAATGTTGTATTGTCTAAAATAGTTGCATGATTATATATTTATGCATAATAATTTACCATTATGAATATGCATTATGAAATGTTTCTAATCATACAACTGGTGCATTTGACTTGTAGGAAAGATTGTGTACAATCAGCTACAAGAAAAGAAGGATGAGACTTGTTCCAAAGAACAAGTGACAACAGTTCAAGATTCACTCTGATAATCCAAAATGAAGAATGATGTCCAGGATGGAGTATCAAGACTTGAAGGGAATTTTGTAGTTACATCATGTAGTAGATGGAAACATCGTGGGATACAAGGAAAGATTCGTAGCACGAGGCTTCTCATAGAAAGAAGTCATAGACTACAAAGAGACATTTGCATCCACTGGAAGTTAAG
This sequence comes from Pseudotsuga menziesii, assembly GCA_001517045.1. Lineage (NCBI taxonomy): Eukaryota > Viridiplantae > Streptophyta > Pinopsida > Pinales > Pinaceae > Pseudotsuga > Pseudotsuga menziesii. Next base: position 220,027 of record LPNX010895370.1, on the reverse strand, counting down.
ACACATGAAAGGAAGACTCATGTGTGCAAATTAAAGAAGGCATTGTATGAGCTCAGAAGACATCCATGGGACAACACATATGTGAGGAGATTGAAGATCATTTATAGTGATGAAGGTCTTAACCTTTGCTACAAGGTTGAAGATGAAATCCTATAAAGGATGAAAATCTCATAGATGGGTGTGAGAATAAATTTTGAAAAGGTTTAAGATAAAGGATCTTGGTTGTTATATTATTATCATTTAAGCTAGCATTATATTAGGATCTTTAACTGAGAGAATAACAAGGACAACAATAAAACACAAGAGACAATGAACACAATGTTTTTCCTTGGGGAAACCATAAATGGAGAAAACCCCGCAACTTCCTCAGAGATAGAATCAACACCAAAAGAAAAACCCCAAAACAGTAAGATGATCTCCCGACAACAGTAGCCTCTTTCTTTCTAGCCCCAACAACTTCTTCTCTCTCAGCTATGCGCTACAACTGAGTGTGAGTGAGTGTGTGATAAATAGAGAGGCTCACTCTCTATTTATACTAATTCCTAGCTTAACAATAACTCACTAGGGCCAACTTCTCTAGGAGATTCTAATAACCCTAGGGCCCTATAACTACAGGGACTTTAACCCTTTAACAATAGGAGGGTTACCCACAATGACTTGACATAACTTCTTTACATTATTGAATATCCCGATAGGAACATCGGGGTATGACATGACTCAAATAATTTATAGACACTTCTCGGAATAAACATCAGGGTACAAGACATAAGATATACAAGTGAATACATTCTGAAGTTAAAAATACATCAACATTCCCTCTTAACTAGGAAGGTATTCTCTCGACACAATTTATTAGCACGGGTCTTCCTATTTGTATCATCTAGATCATCAATGATTTCTCGTCATCTTCATCTTCAATTCATCTTGATCTCTATCTGGGTCATCACTCGATCTAAATCAACACTGTTGGATCATCTCTGCTGGATCATCATCATTGGATCTGGATCATCACCACTCGATCTAGATCATCACTAAGTCATCATCATGGGTGCTATCTCTTGATTCTTCTCATCATAGGAATTTATACAGAGCCTGCCCTTTTTCATGCTGGATGTACATCTACAGAGCCAGTCCTTTTTCATACTAGATGTATCATCACATTGCTAGCTCTTTTTCATACTAGATGTGGCATCTACACAGAGCCATTCCTTTCTCATATTGGATGAGTCTTCATAGAGCTAGTCCTTTTTCATACTAGATGTGGGATCTACACAGAGCTAGTCCTTTTTCATACTAGATGAGTATTCACAGAGCTAGTCCTTTTTCATACTAGATGTAGGATTTACACAGAGCCAGTCCTTTTTCATACTGGATGAGTCTTCACAGAGCTATTCCTTTTTCATACTAGATGTGGGATCTACATAGAGATAGTCCTTTTTCATACTAGATGTCTCTTCATAGAGCTATCCCTTTTTCATGCTGGATGTGGTATCTACACAGAGCTAGTCCTTTTTCATACTAGATGTGTCTTCACAGAGCTATCCCTTTTTTCATGTTAGATGTGGGATCTACACAGAGCTAGTTATTTTTCATACTAGACGTGTCTTCACAGAGCCAACCCTTTTTCATGCTGGATGTGTCATCATCAGATACATCTGACAATGGAAGGAACCAATCATCTCACCATGTCACAGCTCTTACATCTAACCATGGAAGGAACCAATACTCTCACCATGTAAGAAGGGCGCAACACTTACATCTGACCATGGAAGGAACCAATCCTCTCACCATGTCAGAAAGGCACATAACGGACTCATCACTTCCTCTTGGGAGGAATCTCAATCTGGAGAACACCAAGATTCTCCCTGAAGTAGTCAAACTTCACTCTGGCCAATGGCTTCATCAACACATTAGCTATTTGTTCGTTCGTCACAACATACTGGAGCTTCACTACTCCTCTCTGTACCATATCCTTGATATAGTGATATTTGATCTCGGGATCATCAATGAAACACAGGGTTCTCTGACAACTTCACACAACTCTAGTTGTCACAATATATACAAGTAGTCTCTAATTATAGATAAAATAAATTACACAGTAGCTTCCTTAGCCATACTACCTCACAACTAGCTGAACAAGCTGTGACATGCTCTGCTTCAACTGTACTCAATGCCACACAAGATTGCTTCCTTCTAAACCAAGAGATCACACCTAATCCCATACTAAAGCAGCACCCTAAAGTGCTCTTCCTATCAATGGCACGGCCTGCCCAATCTGAATCAAAATAACCCTCCAATTTAATCTTCTGGTCACACTTATACTTGAGCCCATATTCAACTATACCCTTCAGGTACCCTAGAATATGCTTTGCAGCAATCAAGTGAACATGTCTTGGATTTGTCAAAGACAGGCTCAATGTGTTCATAGAAAAACAAATATCTTGTCTCATTTTCATCAGGTACATCAAGGATCCAATCATCTGACGATACATCGTGGCATCAACCAACTTCGATGAAGCATCACTCAATAGCTTCAGGTTCGATTCCATAGGTGTGGTTAAGGCCTTGCAGTCCATCATCCCAAATCTCTTCAAGATATCTACTGCATACTTCCCTTGTCTGAGGAATATTCCATCTGCATTCTACCACACATCCATGCCTAGAAAATAATGCATCATACCCAATTCCTTCATTTCGAACTCAGCAGCAAGCTTTTTCTTCGTATCAATAATCAATCCATCCATACCTGTTACAAACAGATCATCTACATATAGTAGGAGTGTCACTGGATTTCCTTCTTCAACCTTGTAGTAGAGGTTGGAATCTACTTTACTTTTGGTAAAGCCCAAACTAGATAGAAATCCATCAATTTTGTTGTACCATTTCCTGGGTTCCTATTTCAAACTGTACAGGGGTTTCTTCAGTTTACACATATGAGTCTCCATGTCATGTGTCTGAAAATCAAGTGGCTTCTCCACATACACTTCCTCTTCCACTACACCATTCAAGAAAGTAGTCTTGACATCCATCTGGTGTATCTTCCATTTCATCACTGCAGCCAGAGCAAGTACTGATCTGATGGAAGTATATCTGGCTACAGGTGCAAAAGTTTCTTCATAATCTATTCCTTATTTCTGCGAGAAGCCACGAGCCATGAATCTTGCTTGATATTTTTCTATGCTACCATCTGTAGCATGCTTGATCTTGTAGATCCATTTGGAAGTCACTACAGACTTCCCCTCGGGTCTTGGGACAACATCCCAAACATCATTCTTCATGATCGATTGGTATTCGTCGATCATAGCATCCTTCCATTCTTTTTTTTATGTTGCTTCTTCATAGTTGGAAGGTTCTTTATCAATGAAATCACACAATAAGGCTACATAACTGGAATAGAACCTGGTTATTTTCCTTTCTTTATGTGATTCTTCTGGAGCCCCATATCTTTATGGACCTTACATAACTTCTCATATGCAAGTAGGTTTCCTCTTGTGAGGATTCTTCTCCTGAGGTGGATCTATAGGTTCTTGAGGTTCTTCTATTTCTCGATCTTCTTCTTGATATTCTTTGTTCATGGTTGTGTCATGAATTCTGGGTGCTTCTGTTACTTCAAGTTATTTAGCAGGTCTCTTTCTGGATTTGTTGTAAGTTGAGTCTTCATCAAATTCCAAATCCCTGTTGCTGTCAATCTTCTTGAATCCTAGGAAGTATATTCTGTAAGCCTTCGAGCTTTCAGAGTATCCCACGAATATACCCTTCCTTCCTGAAGGATATAACTTTGTCCTCTTTTCTTTCAGAACATGTATGTACACTGGACAGCTGAATATTTTGAGATGGTTGACTTCTGGTTTCTTGTCGAAAAAAACTCCTTCATGTGTCTTATTCTCAAGTACTATGTGCGAAGTATGGTTCTGTACATGCACCATTGTTCTGGCAACTTCTTCCCATAGATGCATGGGAAGATCTTGATCATGAAGCATGGCGCTTGCAATTTCCATGATCGTTCTGTTCTTCCTTTTTGCAACTCCATTCTGTTTTGGATTATATGGAGTGGTTAACTCCCTCTTAATCCTTGAATCTTTGCATAAGTCTTTGAATTCATTTGAAGTGAATTCTATGCCATTATCTGATCGAAAAATCTTGATCTTCTTTTCTGTGTGGTTCTCGATCAAGGCTTTGAATTCCTTGAACTTGCTGAATAATTCATCTTTGTTCTTCATAAAGTATATCCATGTCTTCCTAGAAAAATCATCAATGAAAGAAACATAGTATACATACCTGCTTAATGAACTGGATGACATCAGACCGCATACATTAGAGTGGATGATCTCCAAGCTTCCTTTTTCCTTGCTCTTGCTACTTGGAAATGTATTCTTTGTGTTCTTTCCTTTTGCACATCCTTTGCAAACACCATCATGTTTTGTATGCATTTCTAGAAGACCTTCAACAGCTTTGCTTGCAAGTGGTAGTGCTCTGTAATGCACATGTGCAAGCCTTCTATGCCAAAGTTCATTTGGTTCTACTGAGTCATGAAACAAAGCTTGTTCTGGTTGGCCCTTCAATTTGTATAGACCTCCTTCTTGTTCCCCAATCACTATTGCATCATCAAAATTCTTTCCCTTTGGCCACATAAGAACTTGGCCATCTACAAAAGAAACCCTCATTCCTTTTGCATCCAATGCAGATATGGAGAGGAGGTTCTTATTTAGTCCTGGTACAAACAATACATTTTTCATCTTCATATACTTTACAGAGTCTAGCTTATAGAAGGATTCACCACTACCTTTTATTGGATACTGGTAGTCATCCCCAAGTTTCACCTTGTGAGGTGACTCATGCTCAGATAGTTTCACAAATGATTCTTTGAATCCCATCATATGTTTGGAGGCACCACTAATCTATAAGCTAATCATTGCTTCCATGTGAGATAGTTCCCGTGAGAGTGGATATCAGCACATATTCTTCATCACTTGAAGAATCATCACTTTCTTGTCTGATTCTCTTTGTGGAAGGTTCATCATCCCTTGCAGCATGAGCATGATGTTTTCTCTTGTTTCCCTTTTTCTTCTTTGAGTTCCCTTTGTTAGGGTATTATTTGGATATGTGACCTTTCTCATCACATGTGTAACATCTAATAGTAGACAGAACTCTTCTAGAGTGTGAAATATTACCTTTGGAGTGATGATGGTCCCTCCTAGTTTTCTTGGTGTGGACTATGAGAGCTTGATCTTGACTTCCCATATTTTCTTCTCGAGCTTCTATCCAAGCTTATTCTTGAGATTCCCATAGTCTACTGAACTTGACTAGCTTCTTTATGGCACAGATCCCTTGAATGAAAAAGTCCCATGCCCTAGGTATACCATTCAAGGTGGTCATCACAATCTCTACATTCTCCACTTCTTCATCTACTACTTCCATCTTTTCCTTGATCGAAGAGACCCTAGTAAAGTAAGACTGGATGGTCTCTCCATTCTAGATCTTTACATTCTTTAGTTTGTTCCTTAGATTCATCTTTCCGTTTATGTTCTTCCCTTCAAACAGTTTGGTTAGGGCATCAAACATAGCTTTAGGTGTCTTTAGGGATAACACTTGTGGTATGAGGTGACCCTTGATTGAATCAACAATAATCATGTTAGCCATAACCAACTTATTCTTGTGTAAGGCCCATGGGGGCTTCACTTGTTGACCAATATCCTATCACATTAGTTCATATTGTGGGTTTTAAAATTATTATGGAGAGAAATTCCTATGGCTTGGGGTACCACAATAGACATCTTGACTCTAGAAATCAATCATTTCCAATATGCAAGAGAAATCAAATATCTAACACTAAAGGATCAAAACTCGTACCTTATTCCTGACGATTGAAGTAGATCCCCATTGAGCTTTCCAACTCCAACTTGAATTGATAAATTACTTCCTCAACAATCAGTAAACAAGACAAGCATGCTATATATATTGGTGTTATATCTACTCTATCATATATAATCAATAACGTAAAATCATTTGAAATCATCCATGGTTAAAATGATCATTCAAACATACATTATTGGATAGGAAAAGATATTTCTATTAATATAAAATCAAAGATTACAATGAATACAACCTCTGTCAGCACGTCTGCGAATCGAAGAAACCGAATCCCCCACTTGGTCCTCCACCACCTCAATCCTCCATCTCTCGATAGAAAGCTCACAAGAAAAAGGAAAGCTTGGGAAGAACACCAAAGTGGTCCAAGGGACAAAGGCATGCAAACTCAAGCATAAGTTCTGGTAATAATGGACTATAGTTTCTTTGCTCTCAATTCTCACATATTCTTCAATGTATCCAAAGGGTTCCTTATATAGCTCTTCAATGGGGCAATGAAGGGTCAAATCTGAGCAATATCAAGGCATATGGAAGGTTAGGAGACAGGTGAGTTGGATCCATGTCAAGGAAAACTCCAAAAGAATTTGGCCTTTTGCACACATCCCGATGTATTTGGTTTTAGGGGTCAAACCCGTGTATATACACGAGAAAAGGTTTCAAAGTCATGTATAGTAATTTAAGCATGTTTTTAGGGATGATATTGGAAACATCAAAGGTGTAAAAAAGGTCCATGGGGTCCAAAGAGTCTACAGAAGGACAAGGGAAGGCCATACTAGTGTGATTCACCAGTTGTGGTAAAATCAGCTCTAACAGATGCCCCCTAAAGTGTGAGGTTAGAGGGGTCATACGATGGAAAAAATACATTATAAGTCCATCCCATAAGTGGAGTTATGAAGAACCCAGTGGAAGACCAGCCACCCAATCAGCATAGTACAATGATACAACTCTGCATATAACTGCAAATACATATAGTAGTCTCGGATACATAAGAGTACAATGGCCATGAATAAGCATGATACAAAATATGACATAAGTGGTCATCACCATGTAGAATATACATAGATCAGAATATCCATGATGAAGATATAAAAAGGATCATGATCTCCATAATGGCTAAAGATATACAATGGATCAAGATCTCCATAATGGCTGGACATGTCTGACATATACTGGAATCAAGTCACGAGAGATGAAATCTCATGAACACTAGCACGATCAAGGAGGTAGCAAATAAGATATGCCACCAATCTGGAAGGTATTCTACACAAACCGCTACGAGTACATGTCCTACTATGTGAATAGAGGTGTCGAGGTCAAACATAGTAGTCCATTGTCTGATTACCGGTCATTGATGTATACCATTAGCAGACACAAGATCACCCACCGATAATGATAATTGGAATCAAGGTACTAGAGTGCAAACTAACAAGTGTGAATAAATGTGTTGAGGTCGAACACTTAAGAGAATCCATCGAGCAGGGGACATTGATATATTCCCAAAGAATTGTCGATGGCAAGAGAACCTGCCACTGATGACTGCAAGTCTCAAGGCACTAAAAAATGACTCTAGATTCCAATCCTAGAATAAATGATATGAAGTCAATGGGATGAAATCCATTGGAAGGAGGGCATTAAGGCATCCCCCAACATCCAACATGAGGTACTTAGCAAAGCTGTATAATGTGGAAGGACTCGATCATAAGGTGCATGAACCAGTAATTGTATCGGGAATGGCCAACATGAAAAGTCAAGATAACTAAGGAATGGCTGAATCAGGTTTCAACTTCCTTCGAAGAAGAGCATAACGGCGAATGGTTACTGGATGTAGGAAGCATAGACTTGATATACAAAACTGGGACATCTCTGCGACACAGGAGGCATCGACAAAGGCTCCATAGGGACTGGAAGCTTAACCAGTCGGTGGAGATAAACTCAGATAAATGAGTACAACTCCTAAAGTCAAACTATAAACACAACCAACAGATGTGATATACAATGCTTTGTTTGAAGGTGACACGACTCGACACCTACCAAATATAACATATTTCCTTGTCTAGCTTTTTGGTTTTTTAAATGTATTTTTTTGGACTTTTTCAAATATTTAAAAAGCTTGAAAAGAATAAAATTGCTTTATAGTTATAGACTAGGAGGAGACGAGCGTCATATGGGAAAACAAACTAGTTCCAAGCAGTGGAACATACCTATGCTCAATGCAAGGATACATGTGTAGGATAGTGACACTTGGGGGAAAGTCCCCTCCCGGTAGAATAGGGAATCAAGCTGCAAATGATATAAAATATGGCTCTGCATGGCTCGACATGAGACAAGCTCGGGATTTATGGCTGAAACTCAAAGTAAGGGAAGCCGGCGTAAGGCTCAAGAAGGAAGGAAAAGCTCATGATAATGCAATTACAGCTTGACATAAGGGAGTCCTGAGGGAAATAGGCCAGAAAAATATCAAGAGGAGTATGAGGCTATTGCGAAATGTTATGGCGGTACTATACAAAGGACTCCCGGACCTAAGAGAGGACTCACAGCATGGGTACCAAATGCAAATGGGAGCTAACTAGGACACCCATGTATAGGAAAGATCTACCATTCACATAGTACCACTTCTAACAATAGCATGAAGGTTCTGTGATACCATGGAATGGGTTCATACCTAAGGTTAAAATGAAACAGTCATAAGGTCATGCAAAATGCAAGCGGATGTGAAATCCTAACCTACATGCCAGTTTAGACATGATACCTATGATAGGAACAAACAGGTTGAAACCTTGGAGAGAGTGTACAAAAACTGGACCCTACATGACAACCATATAAGTGCAAAACAACCCAAAATAGTCAATAAAGAATCCAAACTATAGGACATAGGGAGGAATGATCATGACAACTGCACCCATGGAAACAATGCGGTGAATGATGGGATATAAAAAGGAAAGTAAGGTGTAGACCCAACGTTCACACATCCACTACCACCCCCGTGAGGGTTACCACCGATGTAAAGACCGAGCAAAAGGAATAAAAATCCTCCAAAAATGGAGTAGAGGATGGAATATGACCATTCCCAAATATATGAGCATGGTAAGGGGCTGTGATGCCCCCAAGTCTGACACCAGGGTCCGTATTAGCACCAAGGATAGGTGTTAGGATACTAGGCATGCCAAAAATAAAAAGATATGAACTCAAGAGAGCATAAATATACTCAAGTAACCACGATACCAAAGGCCAACTAGCGCACAAAGAGCACACTCCTAAGAAAATCTACAGCCCAAATACAAGCAAACTAAGGGGAGGATATGTGAGCTCCCTAATGCAGCAGGTATGTCTCACCTATGAGAGGCTCGAAACTCCCATACACTACAAGTGGAGGTATGTAACCAATTATAGTGGCCCTCAGCTTCAACACATAAAGTGACTATGCTGTCCAACCTCTACCTGGCCGGGACACCTGCAGAATAACGCCTGCAAAGTACCCCCTCGATAACCTAGGTAAGGAAACTAAGGTCACCTCAATAATCAATGCTCAGGTGGACAGTCGCAAGTGGGATTGACCATATGGGCAGGGTAGCAAGGCCTGAAACTCTCGAAAGAGCCCCCAGATATGAATACAATCCTGGAAATATCTTCAGTGCTACTCAGTTACAACCAAGGGTCATCCCAATCATAACCGCTCACACTACCTCGTGATTAACTCCCTTGTAAGAGGAGGATTCTGAGAAACACTAATTATACCAAGGAATTTCACACTCTCATCTGGATAGACACATACATGTTGTTGTTTAGTGGTCCTGGAGAATTTACTCACAATGAGCTATTCCAAGGCCCTTAAAACCTGATCTTATCTGTGAACCCTATCAAATAAAAATGTGTAGTTCATTTATTCATTGATTTTAATTGGTTGTAATTACTAAAAGGGATATGTCCGTGCAACTAATGACATTATGAATCATCGGTGAAATAAATATGTGCACCATAACAAACAATGCTAAGTGCAATATTTGTCAAATGAAAAATAGGGTATGCCACTACATGAGATGCATAAATATATATTCCTTTCTAAATGCCAATGCGATCATTCCTATATGAAAGCCTAAATAAAACTCTCATCCAAGCAATCCAATGCAAGTACCTCCTCAAATCCATATCTAAGATGCAACTAAGAGTGCAACTACTTTGTATTTTTCAATATAAAAAAAATGAAAATGCAATAAAAGTCATCTAAAACTATCAGTCTCCGCAGCAAGTATAAAACACAATCCCATCAAGACAAGGAGACAAAAAAAAAAGTAATGCACTAATGGAAAAACAAAAAGGATAAATGACTAAAACTACTTTCAAAGAAAAATCAATGAAAAAGTGGTCTCTGGTCACAACAGAAGCATCCAACAGACAACATTAGACCCAAGGAAGACCCAACCACACTCACAACCCACTCAGCAACTTCCCACAACATCAAACTCACCAAAAGGAAGGATGTACGTGACTATTTAAATAACAGCTATGTATATACATGACTTTTGGCCAAAAAGTTGCATGTATACACGGATTTTCTCCAAAAAAATGCATGTATACGCTACTTTTGGCCAAAAATCTATGTATGTACGTGACTTTTAGCTAAAAACCTGCGTATACAGAGAAGACAGTGGTAAAAAGTAGGCCAAGGGTCAAACCAATAAAGGGGAGTGTCAATCGATGAACAAAATATAAAATGCAACACAGAAACAAGGAGCAACAAAGAGAAAGTCAAGAATATCAAGCACATTGTGCCCCCACAACCCAAATAAAAACAAGGAACATCCCCAGCGGCGTCACCAATTATGTTACGAAGAGAAATTCCTATGGATTGGGGTACCACAACAGACAGCTTGACTCCAGAAATCAATCCTTTCCAATATGCAAGAGAAATCAAATATCTAAAACTAAAGGATCAAAACTCGTATCTTATTCTGGACGGTTGAAGTAGATCCCTGTTGAGCTTTCCAACTCCAGCTTGAATTGATAAATTACTTCCTCAACAATTAGTAAAGAAGACAAGCATGCTATATATATCGGTGTTAGATCTACTCTAGCATATATAATCAATAACATAAAAGCATTTGAAATCATCCATGGATAAAATATTCATTCAAACATACATTATTGGATAGGAAAAGATATTTCTATTAATATAAAATCAGAGATTACAATGAATACAACCTCTATCAGCACATCTGTGAATCGAAGAAACTAAATCCTCCACTTGGGCCTTCACCACCTCAATCCTCCATCTCTCAATAGCAAGCTCACAAGCAAAAGGAAAGCTTGGGAAGAAAAACAAAGTTCTCCAAGGGACAAAGGGATGCAGACTCAAGAATAAGTTATAGCAACAATGGACTATAATTTCTTTGCTCTCAATTCTCACATATTCTTCAATGTATCCAAAGGGTTCCTTATATAGCTCTTCAACGGGGCAATTAAGGGTCGAATCCGAGTGATCTCAAGGCATATGGAAGGCCAGGAGACAAGTGAGTCAGATCCATGTCAAGGAAAACTCCAAAATAATTTGGCCTTTTGCACACATCCAAATGTACGTGGTTTTTGTTGATGTATATGTAACTTCGGAATGTATTCTTCTATGTATCTTATGTATTGTAACCTGATGTTTATTCCGGGATATTTCTATTATGTATTTGAGTCATGTGATCATGCCCGATGTTCCGATCGGGAAGATTAATAATGTAAACAAGTCATATCAAGTCATTAGGTAAGTCCCCACAGTTTCGGGGCACTTGAGTTATTATACACTAATTAAGGTGTAGGCTCGAGTAGTAATTGTTAGGTTGAGCCTACGTGTGAAAATGCAATTCAAGTGAACGGATGAATATAAATAGAGAGTGAGAGTCTCTCTATTTATCACTTGTGAAATACATCACTTGCTCTCTCAAGGGTGGCGCACTAGTGGAGAAGGAAATATACTGGGACAAGAAGACTACTGCTGTTGGAGTGCATCTTTCTGTTTTGGGGTTTTACATCTTGTGGTGATTCTATCTTAGAGAAAGTTGCAGGTTTTTCTCCATTTATGGTTTCTCCGATCAAAACTCTTTGTGTCTCTTGTCTCTTGTGATGTGCTTATGTTATTGATGTGCTTGTTATTCTCTCAGTGAAAAGATCCTAACATAATGCTAGCTTAAATGTTGAAAAACTAACATGGTATCAGAGCTAACGTGAGAAGAAGACACTGTGCAGCTGCGGAAACTAGGGATTCCTAGTTTGTGTACTTTTCTCTAGATATTTTCAGCAAAAGTAAGGTGGAACTACTCTCCTCCTTAGGGCACATCTTTCTGTCGAAGCGGAATTCGATTCCGAGCATTTTCAGTCTTCGATGCGGAAATTAGGGATTTCTACAGAAGAGGAATTTTTGAATGAGACCAGCATAGGATTGTTCTCCTCATCAAAACCGAAGTTTAGAGACCTGGATCATGAAATTTGGTAGGGTGAAACTCCGGGAAAGTCAAACCCTAGTTTGACCCTGAGCTAGGAGAAACCCTAAATACTGAAACTGCTAAGTTTTGGTACAATCGCTATATTCAGATATTGGAGAAGTCTCAGAAGCTGAAAATTGTAGGGGCCGACGATAAAATCCTGATGAACACTTTTTCCAAAAATCAGCCTCAGATTCGCTATATTCTGGGAGATAAGATCTCTCAAAGTTAGGGTTCCATCCTCTTCTAGAATTCATCCCTAAACAGGACATCTGGGGAGATATGCAATATCTTGGGATACAGAGGTCCAAATGGAATTCTGGAAGATGTTCTAGAAAGGGAATGGACTTTAATTTCATTGGTCTGAATATCAAACTCAGAAGATGAACCAGTGACACGTGGTATTCCGTACAACTTCGCTATTCTGAACAGTCGTGTAACAGGTCACCTTGGTAAATGGATCATAAATACACAATGGTGAAACCAATTCTGATGAAACCTATGGTTTTGGATCAGGGACATGCTAGCTTACCTCATTACAAAATTTCAGACATAGAGGAGCATTAATTTCGGAGATATCACAAAAACAGTAACAGGAATTTCTGTGGAAGAAATTGGAAAATTAGGGCTTACTGTTCCGGGAGCTTCCCTCCACTGTTTTCAGAAAAGGAGTACATTGGAAAACTCCATTTGAAGAGATATATCTGACTATCTAATCATATCTAAAAGATTCTAAGTTTTGAAAATTAGGGTTTTTGTGACAAACCCTAGATCAGCGAGCTCCGAAACCAAGACAGACACCTCAAATCGGTAAGATCTAATCCTTTGCTATTTTCATTTGAGGTTCTCATTTCAAAGTGATCTATCACAACAGATTAATGAAATCTTGGTGAAGTTGACAACTTCCAAGCATAGAAGTATTTGATCTCTCTGAAGAAAATGGATTGGACACCTACATGAGTATAGAGGTTCCAGTTTCAGAGGGAGACAAGGTTAGAAGCCTTTCACAAGAAGAATTTGGTCAAGGACAAAGAAGACATCATGCTCATGCTGCAAAGGATGAGGAACCATCCAAAAAGACATCCAGATATGAAAGTGAAGATTCTTCAAGCGAGGATGAATATGTTCTGATATCAGCTCTCACAGGTAACATTACTCATGGAAGTGATGATTGGCTCATAGATACTGGTGCTTCCAAACATATGACAAGATTCAAGGAATCTTTTGTAAGACTATCAGAACATGAATCACCTCACAAGGTGAAACTAGGAGATGATTATCAATATCCAATAAAAGTTAGTGGGGAATCTTCATACAAGCTAGACTCTGGTAAGTCTCTAACAATGAAAGAAGTGTTATTTGTGCCAGGATTGAAGAAGAATCTTCTCTCCATTTCAGCATTGATGCAAAAGGAATGCGGGTTGCATTCATAGATGGTCAAGTCATCATGTGGCCAAAAGGAAAGACTATCGATGATGTGGTAGTGATTGGAGAACAAGAAGGAGGCTTGTACAAATTGAAGGGCCATCCAGAACAAGCCTTGATCCATGACATAGTAGAGCCAAATGAGCTTTGGCATAGAAGGCTTGCACATGTGCATTACAGAGCACTACCTATTGCAAGCAAAGTTGTTAAAGGTATTCTAGAATTTCAAGCTATTTGAAGGGAAGAACAAAAATTAGAATATGACCTAAAGAAACCAGTTGAAGAATGTGGAGATCTAGAATACAGAGACCATGCAGTCATAAGAGTCTCTCAAATCAAGAACAGCTTGAATCGGTAAAAGAAGAAGTGAAGAATGTAGAAGTGTTGATGGCCACCTTGAATGGCCTCCCAAGATTGTAGGATTCATTCATGTGAGGAATATGTGCCAGAAGGAAGTGATTACTTTCAATAGACTCTAGAAAGAGAACTCACAAGAAGAAGAAGCTTGAGAAGAGAAGATGGGACCAACTGAAGATCAAGCTCTTACCATCCAAAGAAGATCCCTCAATCAATGAGGAATATGAAGATCTCAACTCTTGAAGAACTTCTTATCCACCTCAGCATTTGGATAAGAAACGATGCAATTATGAATGAAGAAGACGATGACGATGAAGGCTCAAGAAGGAGTCTACCCTCGAAACAAATAAAGATAAGTATTCAATTGTCATTTCATGATATTGTTTTGTTATGCATTTGTTTATATTCAGTTATTGTATTATGCATGATAGGATGTTTGCATTAATGACAGTATACTACTAATATGCATGTGATGGGTAAGTAGCTCATGGTGCTATACAACTCTCCATTGCTACTTATCTAGAATGAAACCTCTTTGCTGACATATTGGATTAGTGCACAATCTCAATGTTGTCCTGGTAGAGATGGAAGGCATCTAGAAAGTTCAGTGAGATATGGATGAATGTTGTATTGGCTAAAGTAGCTGCATAATCATATATCTATGCATAAGAATTTGCCAGTATAAATATTCCTTATGAAATGTTTCTAACCATACAATTGCATTTGACTTGTAGGAAAGATCGCATACATAATCACCTACAAGCAAAGAAGAATGAAGACTTGTTCTGAAGAACAAGTGACAACATTTCAAGAAAAAGAATAATATGATGAATGCAGTGACATCATTGATGCAAAACCTTCCAGACATGAAGAAGTAACTAAGAAGAAATGGAAGACTAGTTCAAGAAGAATGATGTCAGGGCGTAGTATCGAGACCTGAAGAGAAGTTCATGGTTCCATCATGCAGTAGATGGAAACATCGTGGGATACAAAGCAAGATTCGTAGCATGAGTCTTCTCATGAAAGGAAGGCCTAGACTACGAAGAGACATTTGCAGCCAGTAAGAGTTGAAACATATACATGATGAGATTGATGAAGATCTTAACCTTTGCTACAAGGTTGAAGATGCAAGTCTATACACTAGATGGTCACATAGAATATTAGTAGCATAGGAAGCTACTGTCACTCCAGTACATAATGTTTTCAGTGCATAGAGCACAGAAGACAGAGGGAGTATGATGCTTCGCTTCAGAGGGAGTGACTACAGAATATATTAAGGTTATACATGGTACGACAGGATGGGTATATTACTAATGACTCTAGGCTTTACTGAGAGTAAAGCGGATTCCAACCTTTGCTTTAAGGTTGAAGATGGAATACCAGTGATGTTCCTGTTATGTGTCAATGCACTATTGTTCTAGGTATGGGGGTGTGGCAGAGTATAGATGGAATATTCCTTGGACAAGGGAAGTATGCAGTAGAGATCCTGAAGAGGTTCAGGATGATGGACTGCATGGCCACACCTATGGCATCGAACATGAAGCTATTAAGTGATGCTTCATTAGAGACAGTTGATGCTATGATGTATCGTCAGACGATTGGGTCATTGATGTACCTAACGAACACGAGACTAGACATTTGCTTTGCTGTGAACACCTTGAGCAAGTACCTGACAGATCCGAGAAGTGTTCACTTGACTACTGCAAAGCATATTCTGAGATACCTGAAGGGTACAGTTGATTATGGGCTCAAGTATGATGCGAATCAGAAGATTAACCTGGAGAGTTATGTTGATTCAGAGTAGGTAGGCAGTGCCATCGACAGGAAGAGTACTTCAGGATGTTTCTTCAGTATGGGATTAGGTGTGATCTCTTGGTTTAGCAGGAAGCAATCCTATGTGGCACTGAGTACAGCTGAAACAGAGTATGTTGCAGCTTGTTCAGCTAGTTGTGAGGAAGTATGGCTGCGGAAGCTACTGTCTGATATATTTGATCTCCAGTTGGATGCTACTTGTATACATTGTGACAACCAGAGTTGCGTGAAGTTGTCAGAGAATCCAGTGTTCCATGACAAGTCGAAGCATATCGAGATCAAGTATCACTATATCAGGGATATAGTGCAGAGAGGAGCAGTGAAGCTCCAGTATGTTGCGACAGAGGAACAGATAGCTGATGTATTGACGAAGCCATTGGCTAGGCTGAAGTTCAAGTACTTCAGAGAGAGACTTGGTGTTCTCCAAATCGAGGTTCCTTCCAAGAGAAAGTGATGAGACCCATATCCATTCTGTCATGGTGAGAGGATTCAGTTCCTTCCATGTTAGATATGAGTACTATATTCTAAAGCCATTCTGACGAGCAGGTCAGATGTAAGGGTTGAGCCATTCTGTTCATGGCTAAAGGATTTAGTTCCTTCCATGTTAGATGTGAGTGTTGGCCATTCTGTCGAGTAGGAAAGATGTAAGGGTTACTGCCACTATCTGGGAGAGTGGAGGTGCCTGGTCCGTTACCAGGTAGCTCTGCCACGGACTGGGGGCCATTCTGATGAGGGTGTAGGATTCAGTTCCTACCAAGTCAGATGTGAGTGCACAAATCTCTCATCATTGTTGTAGGAGGGGCTCCGGCCTGGGTGAGAGTCATTCATCATTGTGGTAGGATGTGTTCTAGCCTGGGTGAATGTGTAAAATATTTCATCATTGTGGTAGGAGGGGCTCTAGCCTAGGTGAAATTCATTCATCATTGTGGTAGGATGTGTTCCGGCCTGGGTGAATGTGCCATTCTGACGAGTAGGTCAGATATAAGTGCAGAGCCATTTCACATATGTTAGTGATGTGATGTCCTATCATGCTAGGGAATGTGAGTCCTGGGCCTTTCTGATGTGATTGTAGTTTACTACATGATTAGATGTAAGTGCTGGGCGTGCCTTTCTGACGAGCAGGTCAGATGTAAGTGCTGGGCGAAGACCTACCTAGCGGCTAGGCCTACAACCAACATGAAAAAGGGCTGGATTTGTAGAACTTCCTATGACAAGATAGTACACACATGATGATGACCAGAGGAGATCCAGATCGAGCTATGATCCAGATCCAATTATGATGACTCTAGGAGATCCAGATTGAGTGATGATCCAGATCCAGCAATGATGATCCAGATCGAGAGATGATCCAGATCCAGATCCAGATCGAGTGATGATCTAGATCCAGTCTAGTGATGATGATCCAGATCGAGTGATGATCTAGATCCTGTGGTGATGTTCCATGATGATCCAGATCGAGTGATGATCCAGATCCAGTTCTATGACGATCTAGATCGAGAGATGATCCAGATCTAGATGACTTGAAGATGAAGATGACTTGAAGACGAAGATAAATTGAAGACGAAGATGTTCCAGTTGATACAGAGAAGAATACCAATGCTGAAAATTGTGTCGAAAGAATACCTTCCTAGTTAAGAGGGAGTGTTGATGTATATGTAACTTTGGAATGTATTCTTCTATGTATCTTATGTATTGTAACCCGATGTTTATTCCGGGATGTTTCTATTATGTATTTGAGTCATGTGATCATGCCCCAATGTTCCAATCGGGAAGATTAATAATGTAAACAAGTCATATCAATTCATTAGGTAAGTCCCCACAATTTTGGGGCACTTGAGTTATTATACACTAATTAAGGTGTAGACTCGAGTAGTAATTGTTAGGTTGAGCCTACGTGTGAAAATGCAATTCAAGTGAACGGATGAATATAAATAGAGAGTGAGAGTCTCTCTATTTATCACTTGTGAAATAAATCACTTGCTCTCTCAAGTGTGGCGCACTAGTGGAGAAGGAAATATACTGGGACAAGAAGACTACTGCTGTTGGAGTGCATATTTCTATTTTGGGGTTTTACATCTTGTGGTGATTCTATCTTAGAGGAAGTTGTGGGGTTTTCTCCATTTATGGTTTCCCCAATCAAAACTCTTTGTGTCTCTTGTCTCTTGTGATGTGCTTATGTTATTGCTGTGCTTGTTATTCTCTCAGTGAAAAGATCCTAACATAATGCTAGCTTAAATGTTGAAAAACTAACAGTTTTAGGGGTCAAACCCGCATATATATGCAAGAAAGGGTTTAAAAGTCGCGTATAGAAATTTAAGCATGTTTTTAGGGATTATCTTGGAAACATCAAAGGTATAAAAAAGGTCCATGGGGTAAAAAGAGTCTTTAGAGGGACAGGGGAAGGCCATACAAGTGTGATTCACCAGGTGTGGTAAAATCATCTATAACAAAAATTATCAAAAATCGAACCAATATATTGCAGGTATTGGGGGGATGAGGGGTTTAAGGTGGGGGTGGGTAGGGTGGTTTATAAGGATTGAGGTATAAAAAGGGGTGGGGAGGAGGTTTTAAGTATTGGGAGGGGGTTTAAACAAAAAGAGTTTGGGTCAATATCTCTCGAAATTAAGGGTATTCTTTAATATCCCACGATCGCACGTGCTATGTGAGAGGTTCACTAAGTGAAGTCCCTGAGGTAAGGTCTTAGCCTCATCTCCCTCTAGAACTGGAATCTCCTCATTGATATAGGAGTCCAACTCATTTTCTTCTAGGACCAGGGAGATCCTATACTTCCAGGCTCAGAAGTTATCAAATCCCTCAAGCTTTTCATCAAGCTTGGTATGATGAGACATCTTAACTGAGAACCTCAAATGGAAATACAAAATATTTAAATCTTACTAGATCAAGACGTTGGATCTGGATTTGGAGCTGAATTTCTGCAGTGCTGGTTCAGGAGTAGATTAGGGTTTGAATTTCCCAGAGTTCTGTCCAACCAAATGCTTTGATCTTGATATCTAAACTTCGATTTTGAGGAGGATATCAATCCAGGTCTAGGCTCACTCAAAATTTCCACTTCTATGAAAAGCCCTAATTTCTGGCAGTAGTGTTGGGTCCAAACTTGAAAAAGCTCAGAATCAGATTCTACTTCGATAGAAAGATGCGCCCTACGGAGGAGAGTCATCCCAACCTTCTTTTGCTGAAAATATGTGGAGAGAGATCCAAAACGTAGGAAGCCATAGTTCGCGCAACTGCATATTGTCTTATTCTCAGGTTAGCTCTAATATCATGTTAGATTTTTATCATTTAAGCTAGCATTATATTAGGATCTTTAACTAAGTGAATAACAAGCACAACAATCAAACACAAGAGACAATGAACACAATGTTTTTCCTTGGGGAAACCATAAATGGAGAAAACCTTGCAACTTCCTTAGAGATAGAATCAACACCAAAAGTAAAACCTAAAAATAGTAAGATGATCTCCTGACAGTAGTAGCCTCTTTCTTTCTAGCCCCAACAACTTCTTATCTCTCAGCTATCCGCTACAACTGAGTGTGAGTGAGTGTCTGATAAATAGAGAGGCTCAATCTCTATTTATACTAATTCCTGACTTGACAATAACTCACTAGGGCTGACTTCTCTAGGAGAGTCTAATAACCCTAGGGTCCTATAACTACGGGGACTTTAACCCTTGAATAATAGGAAGGTTACCCACAATGACTTGACATGACTTGTTTATATTATTGAATGTCCCGATAGGAATATCGGGGCATGACATGACTCAAATACATTACAGACACTTTTCAGAATAAACATTGAGGTACAAGACATAAGATATACAAGTGAATACATTCTGAAGTTACAAATACATCAATGTTGGTATCCAGTGACCCTAAATGGATACATAGAATATTAGTAGCAGAGGAAGCTACTTGTCACTCCAGTACATAATGTTTCAATGCATAAAGTACAAAAGGCAGAGGGGGAATGATGCTCTGCTTCAGAGGTTCAACATGGTACAACAAGATGGATAGCTTACTGATGACTCTAGGCTTTCCTGAGAGTAAAGAGGATTCCAAAATTTTCTTCAAGATTGAAGGTGGAAGACTAGTCATGCTCTTGTTATATGTCGATGGCATGTTCCTGACAGAAAAGAGGAACTCATTAAAGTTGCAAGAAGGAGACTTGATGCCAAGTTCGAGATGAAGGAATTGGATATGATGCACTACTTTCGAAGCATGGAGGTGTGGTAGAATCTCCCTGGGACAACATAATTATGCTGTAGAGATCCTAAAGAGGTTCGGGATGATGGAATGCAAGGCCATAGCCACACATATGTCATTGAACCTAAAGCTATTGAGTGATGCTTCATCAGAGTCGGTTGATGCCATGATGTATCGTCAGATGATTTGTTTCTTGATGTACCTAACAAATATGCCATAGGAATTAGAGGAATTTTAAACTCAAAATGGGCCTCCTAAGGAAAATTAATAAAATAATAGTTAAAATAATAAAATAATATTTATTAATTTTGCAGGAAGAAAAGAAAAAACTACTTTTTTGTTCGTATTTTCGACATATCTCCCTGTGTTTTTACTAAAATTTTGGTTGAGAGAAATTATTGGATGCGGAATTAAATTCCGCATCCAACAAGTACCCACTCGGCATAATTTTAACAGGCCCCACTACCCCAAAAACAAGAAATACCTGAAAAAGCGTGATGATGACATCATCATCACATTTTTTCAGGTATGTTTGGTTTTGGGGGTAGAGTAACCCGTCAAAAGTATGTCAAGTGGGTACTTGTTGGATGTGGAATTTAATTATGCATCCAATGAGCTCTCCCTATCAAATTTTGAGTAAAAGTAGAAGAGATACGTCAAACCAAAAAAAAAAGTTTTTTTATAATACCTATCCCCAAATTTATATTAAAAATGTGTTTAAGAGTTGTTCCCTTTTTTAATTTTAAAGAATTTTGATTGGCTAATACATGATGACATGGAATTTGTATTATTTTTGGAAGGCCCATTTTAAATTGAAATTTCCTCTAATGATATTTGCTTTGCTGTGAACACATTGAGACATGTTCAACTGATTGTTGTAAATCATGCAGTAAGGTACCTAAAGGGTACAGTTGAGTATGGGCTTAAGTATGAGGAAAATCAGAACATTAACCTGAAGGGTTATGTCGATTTAGATTGGGCAGGCAGTGCCATTGATAGGAAGAGCACTTCTTGGTGTAGCAGGAAGCAGTCTTGCATGGCACTGAGTACAGCTGAGGAAAAAGATGTTGCACTTGCTATTTGGGAGGTAGTATCTTTCTTTTGAAAACTACTATTTGATTTGGTTGATCTGACTTGAATTTTTGTATGATATAGAAAGGAGCAGTGATCCAGATCAAGATCTCTTGAAAGAGGGAGTTCTAGCATAGCCAGTGAGACAGGTTGTCTGAGCATAAATCCTGGTGAAGATCGTAGGTTGCTTAGACGTAATCGGTCTTGTAGGTTGTCCTCGGATGTAATCAGTCCTGGAAAAGCTCAGAGGTTATCCTTGGACGTAATCATCCCTGATGTGATTCTATGCTAGAAATGGCCAAAGTGAAGTTTGAGTACTTAAGGGACAAGCTTGGTGTTCTTCAGATCGAGGTTCCTTCCAAGGGAAAATTGATGAGTCCGTGAGCCCTTCTGAAATGGTGGAAGGCTGAGCTTCACATGGTCAGATGTAAGTGTAAAGATGCTCTGATGTGATTGTGGGTTGTGTTACCACATGACCAGTGCAGAGCCATCCTAATGTGATTGAGGGATGTGTTCCCAAATGATCAGATATAAGTGCTGAAGGCCATTCTCTGGGAGAATGGAGGCACCTGGTCAGTTATCAGGAATACTCATCTTAGTGCTAAGAGGCCATTCTCTATGAGAATGGAGGCAACTGGTCAGTTACCAGGAATACTTGGTTTAGTGCTGAGAAGCCATTCTCTATCAGAATGGAGGCACCTGGTTAGTTACCAGGAATACTCATCTTAGTGCTAAGAGGCCATTCTCTATGAGAATGGAGGCACCTAGTCAGTTACTAGGAATACTCTGCTTAGTGCTGAGAGGCCATTCTCTAGGAGAATGGATGCACTTGGTCAGTTACCAAGAATACTCAGCCTAGAGCTGAGATCCCTTCTGACATGTATGCTATATTGGTTCCTTATATGGTCAAAAGTAAGTGCAGAGACCTTCCATGGATGGTAGTAGTTGTGTCCTACCATTCCATTGGTTGTAAGTGTTGGTGCCTTCCATAGATGATAGTAGTTGTGTCCGTGAGCCCTTCAGAATGGAGGCACCTGGTTAGTTACCAGGAATACTCATCTTAGTGCTAAGAGGCCCTTCTCTATGAGAATGGAGGCACCTAGTCAGTTACTAGGAATACTCTGCTTAGTGCTGAGAGGCCATTCTCTAGGAGAATGGATGCACTTGGTCAGTTACCAAGAATACTCAGCCTAGAGATGAGAGCCCTTCTGACATGTATGCTGGATTGGTTCCTCATATGGTCAAAAGTAAGTGCAGAGACCTTCCATGGATGGTAGTATTTGTGTCCTACCATTCCATTGGTTGTAAGTGTTTGTACCTTCCATAGATGATAGTATTGTGTCCTATCATGCTAATGGTTGTAAGTGCTGGTCCTTTTCGTAAATGATAGTAGGTGTGTCCTATCATGCTGGTGAATGTAAGTGCCGGGATTTTTCGACATGGTTCTTAGATGTGTTCCTTATATGGTAATATGTAAGTGATGGGCCTTTCTGACATGGTTCTTGTATGTGTTCCTCCCATGGTCGAATGTGAGTGCTCGTCCTTTCTGACATGGTGGTGGATGTGTTCCTCCCATGCTCAGATGTGAGTGTTGGGTGTGCTATTCTGACATGATGGTGGATGTGTTCCTCTCATGGTCAGACGTAAGTGCTGGGTGGGCCTTTCTGACTGGTTCATATATAAGTGCTAAAGAAGATGAAGAACTACATGGAGGCTAGGCCTACAACCAACATGAAAAAAGGATGGCTCTGTAAAAATTCCTATGTTGAGAAGAATGAAGAGATAACACCATTTGATTGAGAGAGTGGAAGCAGTGATGATGATGATGATCTAATGATGATCCATCTTTGATGATGATCAAGTGATGAACCAGACTTGATGATGATCCAGTGATTCTCCAGATCAAGTGATGATCCAGACTCAATGATGATCCAGATCCAGTGATGATCCAGACTTGAGGAAGATGATGAACATGATGAAGATGACTTGAAGATGAAGATGACTTGATGACGATCCAAATGATACAGAGAAGAATACTTGTGTTGATAAATTGTGTCAAGAGAATACCTTCCTAGTTAAGAGGGAGTGTTGATGTATTTGTAACTTTGGAATGTATTCACTTGTATATCTTATGTATTGTACCCCAATGTTTATTCTAGGAATTATATATAATGTAATTAAGTCATTTCATGCCCCAATGTTCCGATCGAGAGATTCAATAATGTAAACAAGTCATGTAAATTCATTGATGTTAACCCTCTGTTGTAAGTCATGGCAATAGTCCCCACAATTGAGTCAAGTTTAACCCTCCTTGTTGATCGAAGGGAAAATTCCCCACAGTTGTAGCGAACTACGGTTATTAGACTCTCCTAGAGATGTTGGCCCTAGTAAGTAATTGTTAAGTGGGTCCAACATGTTGAATTGGAAATTAAGTGAATGAAAGAATATAAATAGAGAGTGAGCCTCTCTATTTATTACACACACACTCACTCATTGGAGCGCATGAGTGAGAGAGAAGAAGATGGGGATCAGAGAAAGAGACAACTACTGTCAGAGATCATCTTACTATTTTTGGGTTTTACTTTTGCTATTTGTTCTCATTCTATCTCTTAGGAAGTTGCGAGGTTTTCTCCTTTATGGTTTCCCCGAGGAAAATTCTTTTTGTCTCTTGTCTCCTGTGATTATTGCTATGCATGTTATTCTCTCAGATAAGATCCTAGATAATATTTATTAAATGATAAAAATATAACAAGAAACTACGGCTTCCTGTTATGGGAACTTCACTCCATGAATTAGTTGAAATAGGAGGACCATAAAACTCTCCCCGGGAGGGCTCATATTTCCATGTAAGAAGTTTCTCATTTTGCAGACTTTCAATCTCTTACCTAACACTACTGCCAAGAAAATCTAGGGCATCAAATATTTTGCACTTCTATCCACAGTTTTAGAAAATAAGTATGCTTGTTAGCTAGCCTTGAGGAGGAACATATTTCTATCCAATCATATCTAAAATATACCGAAGTTGAAAAATTATGGTTTCTATGTCAAACCCTAGGTCCTAAAGAAGCGTTCTTCCAGAAGAACCTTCAAGCAAGCATCAAGTTGAAGCAATCTCATTGGTAAGTTCTATCCTCTCTATTTCCATTAGAGGTTCTAATTTTTTATCATGATGACAAACTATACCAAGCTTGAGGACAAACTTGAAAGAGTCGATAACTTCTAAGCATGGAATTACATAGTGCTTCTCATACTTGAAGAAGGATGACATGGAGACAATGTCAAAGAAGCATAAGCATAGATTAAAACTTTGAATGCCATTCCAAGTTCAATCGAGGGAGTTGTTCTAGAAAGAATATCACCTATGCAGGAATGCATGTAAGAAGGATCTTGATTGATGGGAAGAGAAGAAGAGATGGACAAATATGATAAGCAAACCTTACCAACTCATGCCAAGAAGAGAAAGAACAAGAAGGAAGAACATTCCAGTAAAAAATTGAAGGACATCTCACAACTCAGATGTTCAGTTGTGATGAGAAAGAACACTCTGCAAAATAATTTTCTAAGAAGGAAGAATGGAAGGATGATCTGATCGAGAAGTACCAGTCGATCATACAGAATGATGTTTGGATAAGAGTTCACTACATGAAGGTAATTTTTGTAAAGTCTTCCAAGAAGATGTACAATATCAAGTATACAACAGATTGAAGTATCAAAAGATACAAATAAAGTTTTGTGGTTACTATCAGAAAGTAAGAGTCGATTATGGAAAGAAACTTCTCTAGAGGTTGTACACACCTCCTTAGTGGTGGATACTCCACTATAAAGTTGGTGTAATAAAAGTAAAAGAATAGATTAATCAACCGATAAAGTTTGAGACTCTTAACAAAGAACCACCTATGCATAGAAGGATTTGTACAAGCTCAGTAAGCACCCATGGGATAGCACATAGAGTTACATGAGGATATTGAGTTTCAACTAGAGTGATGGAGATCCCAACCATTACTACAAGGTTGAAGATAAAAGCCTACAAAGGATGATAATCTCATATATGGGTACAAGAGAAAACTTTCAACAAAGTTTGAGATGAAGGATCTTGATATCTAGTGACCTCGATAGGTGACATAGATGATACAAAGAAAAATAGTAGTAGAGGAGGCTACCTATCACTCCAATATCCTAATGCAAAAAGTACACTATGTAGAGGGAGATTGGTACTCCACCTCAGAGGGAGTGACTATGGTAGATCTCAAAATTTGAGAATCTTGAAATTATTCTTGATATTGGAGGTCCTCATAATCATACGATGAATTTTAACACATTGGCAAAGACTCCAGTAATTCAAAGAAGACAGATATAAAGATGGATTATACCAAACAAAAAAAGATAAGTATTTGAATTGTCATTTCCTATATATCTAGTTGTTCAGCTATGTACATATGATTTAGGAAGATTATTATCCATGTTAGAGTGTTTTTCATTGATAAATAGTTCACTGCTAATATGCATATGATAGGTAAGTGGCTTATGGTGTTGTACAACATTCCATTCCTACTTCTCTAGAATGGAACCTCTTTGTTGACATAATGTTTTGGTAAAGCTGGAAGGCATCTAGAAATTTACTGTATGTATATGGTATATGAATGACTATTTTATTAGATGATATAGTTGGATAATTATATAACACGCATCTTTATGCATAAGAATTTCTCATTATAAATATGTCATGAAATGTTTCTAATCATACAACTCCATTTCATTTTACCTACAAGAAAAGAAATGATGAAGTTGTGGATGTATGATGCAGTTGCGAATGTAAAAAAGGAGAATGATAAAGAACAAGTTTCATAAGGGATTTGTAAATCTCAAGTATGTTCCTACAATGGAACATGTGGAAGATGTATTGAATAATACTATCTTGTGGAAAGCTTGAAATTTTTTGAGACAAGCTTGGTTTAGTCCGAAAATACCTCCCTGGAAAGAGGGAGTGACCATAAAAGATCTCTAAGTTTAACATGGTACGACAGGATGGAAAACTTCCTAATGGACTAAGGCTTTACCAAGAGTAAAGTGGGTTCTAACCTTTAATTTAAAGGTTTAATGCGGAATACTAGTATATGTTGATGACCTGACACGAGAGGATAAATTCATTATAGATGCAAAGAGGAAGTGCTAGAAAGAGAACCTCAGGATGATGTTTCAATTTTGGATCAGGTGTGATATCATGGATTAGTATGGTTGAAAAATACCTTCCTTAGAAAGGGGAGCAGTGATGATGATGTTGCAAACCCTCCTCGAAATGGGGAACGGATTGTATCATCCCTTGACATTAGTCCTAAAGTGATCAGGAGACATATGCCTTCATATTGTTGTTGGGTTTTATAATCCATGGACACTAGTCCTAAAGTCATCCAAAAACTTATGTGTCTATGTTGCAGTGGTATTGTATCATCCCTGGACATAAGTCCCAAAGTGATCCATAGACGTTTGTCACTGTTTTGTGGTAGGATTGCTTCACCCTTGGATTTATGTCCTAAAGCATTAGAGAAAATTTCAATTTAAAATGGGCCTTCCAAAAATAATACAAATTCCATGTCATCATGTATTATCCCATCAAAATGCTTTAAAATTTAAAAAGGGAGTACCTCTTAAACAATTTTTTAATATAAATTTGGGGATAGGTATCATAAAAAAAACTACTTTTTTTGTTCGTATTTTCAACATATCTCCCTCATTTTTTACTCAAATTTTGATTGGGAGAGCTCGTTGGATGAGGAATTTAATTCCACATCTAACGAGTAACCACTTGGCATAGTTTAGACGGGCCCCTCTACCCCAAAAACAAGAAATACTTGAAAAAACATGATGATGATGTCATCATCACATTTTTTCAGGTATTTCTTGTTTTTTGGGTAGAGGGGCTAGTCAAAAGTATGTCGAGTGGGTACTCGTTGGACGCATAATTTAATTATGCATCCAACGAGCTCTCTCGATTGAAATTTTAGTAAAAACACAAAGAGATATGTCGAAAATACAAACAAAAAAGTAGTTTTTTCTTTTCTTCCTCCAAAATTAATAAATATTATTTTATTATTTTAACTATTATTTTATTAATTTCCCTTAGGAGGCCCATTTTGAGTTGAAATTTCCTATAATGTGATAGGGATTGATCATCCCATAATCGATCCACAGACTTTTGTCTCTGTGAGGCAGTATGATTTCATCGTCCTTGGACTTATGTCCTAAAGTGATAGGTATTGATCATCCCGTAATTGGATCCAAAAACTTTTGTCTCCGTGAGGGAGTAGGATTGCATCATCCTTGGAATTATATCCTAGAGTGATAGGGATTGATAATCCCGTAATTGGATATGAATACTTTTGTCTATGTGAGGTGGTAGGATTTCATCATCCTTGGACTTATGTTCTAAAGTGATAGGGGTTGATCATCACATAATTGATCCGCATACTTTTGTCTGCATGAGGTGGTAGGATTGCATCATCCTTGGACATTTGTCATAAAGTG
This sequence comes from Pseudotsuga menziesii, assembly GCA_001517045.1. NCBI lineage: Eukaryota > Viridiplantae > Streptophyta > Pinopsida > Pinales > Pinaceae > Pseudotsuga > Pseudotsuga menziesii. The sequence goes on along the minus strand of LPNX010895370.1, from coordinate 192,289 downwards.
ATAGGGTTTGATCATCCCGTAGTTGATCTGCATACTTTAGTCTCCGTGAGGTGGTAGGATTGCATCATCCTTGGACTTATGTTCTAAAGTGATACAGGTTGATCATCCTATAATTAGATCATTTGTGTTGCAAGTTCAGTATTTTCATACTAATGTTGATGTGGCAATCAACATTTTAATACTAATCGTAATGTGGCAAGCTTAGTATTTTCATACTGATGTTGATGTGGAAAGTTTAGTATCTTCATACTCATGTTGATGTGGTAGGTTGATTATTTTCATCTTAATGATATGGAAGGTTCAATATTTCTATATTGATGATGATGAGGTAGTTTCAATATTTCTACATTGATATTGATGATGATGTTGCTTCAGTATTTGTATGTTGATTTTGATGATGTGGCTGTGGTCCCAATAACTTGCTTTGATGATACTCATGATCTGGTTGTGGTCCCAACACCTTGTGTTGATGATGATGATGACACGATTGTGGTCACAACACTTTGTGTTGATGATGATGATGTTGTTTAAGCATTTTTATGATGATGATGATGATGTTCCAACATCTCTATGCTGATAATGAAGATGTTGATATAACATTTATTGATGATGTTACTTTAGAACTAACATGCTAATGATGTTGTTGTTGTTTCAATATTTACATATTGATGATGCAGATGATGATGTTTCAGTATTTACATATTGATTATGCAGATGACGATGTTTTAGTATTCACACACTGATGATGCAAATGATGATGTTTCAGTATTAACATACTGAGGTTGCAAAAGATGATCCAGTATTCTCATACTTATATTGATGATGAAGATGCACGATGTTGTTCCAAAACTTCCTATGACATATAGAGATTAACTAGTCAATTTTACAGTGGTGATGATGGTTGTAGAATACCTTCCTAGTTATGAGGGATTGTTGTGGAGATGATGTTGTTTCTGATCAAAAGATCAAGTGCTGTTGTAGATGATCAAGTGATTAAGTGGTGCAGAAGATGAAGATCGAAGAGCACTACTTAGTGTTGTAGAAGATGATGTTCTAGTATTGATTATATTGAATATGTTTCAGTAACTATTCCAGTTGCTAATGTTGTTGAAGAAAAATTTCAATGATTTATATATGTATCACCTTGATGTTGTTGAACATGCTCTCTCTCCTTGCTCCTACATTTGATTTTGTTGTTTTCGGTAGAATTCCCTTCTTGTTAAGGGGAGTGTTGAAATATTGTAACTTTGAAGAATATTCTAAATGTATTTTATTGTTGTAATCTATTGGAGATGTAATATTCCTTGTCCAAGATGTTATTATTGGATTTTATCATCATATAGTCATGAGGTAAAACCTCTGTTGTAATTCGGGTCAATAGAACCCTCCATAATATAATATTATCTTGTTTTGTGCCTTCCTAGGTAAAGTCGACTGAGTAAGTTTGTTGGGGCTGACCTATTGGGGAAAAGGTCAAGTGGAAGATAAAGTATAAATAGAGGAGGTGTGTTTCTCATTTGAACACACACACTAACTTATGTATAGCACAAGATAGAGAGAGAAAGAAAGTATACGGTAGAATAGGAGAATCTATTCTTGTTCTTTAGCTTTTACACTGTACTTAGTCAAATTCTATATTGAGGAAGTTTTGTAGGGTTTTCTCCCTTGTGGTTTCCTTGAGGAAAATCTTTGTGTTCTCTTCTATTGTTTTACTTGTCTTTATTTCAGTGATTGTTGTAAGGGATTATGCACCTAATAATCGTAGGTCGGGGGTTACCAACATACTCAAACACTTGCAGACAATTGACTTCTCAAGTGCAAAATAGGAAATAGGAGGGTTAGAAGAACTTACTTGTTAAACGACGTTCGATCCTCACTAGTCCTCTTTCTATCTGCTCCACTTCCAAAGTCTTCAGGGTTCACTCCTCTTTCACCTATTCAGAGACAATCTTCCAAATATAGTATGATTCATATATATATGTTAGCAGGTTAGATAATTCAAATATGAAATACTGAAACATAAACAATTATCAAACCAAGATATATAAGACACATGTGGAAGAAGTAATCTCTTTATTATCAATAATGAGAAAGTTCAGAGTACAACCAAATGTCTGAGACAAGGAATCCTCTGTCACCAAAGGATTCTGAGTTTCACTGCTCCAAAGACTTCTATAAACAATCCACTAGCATAACTTTGCTCCAAAAGTGTAAGTCCCTACAACCCTCCCCAAGGCCTGCATTTATATGGGTGAAATAAGGCAGTTCTCGAAGGTTGGGGAAGTTGTAGCAGTTAGGGAGATTAAGTAAAATGACTTAACTAAACTCCCATTAGCGCGTGATTTTGTGTTTTTATGTTAAGGAGCATATTCGCGGGTATGTAGTAGAGCAACCCGCGAATGACTCGCGACTCTGTATAAGTGCAACCCGCGAATACAAGGATTCGCGACTTGCTGTGAAGGAGACTCACAAATGACTCGCGAGTTGTCAAGAATGAGAGTCGCGAATACATCCCAAAATGGCTAAATGGAAAAGTAACTAGCTGGATGAAGGTAGAATGTATTTCATGACAAGCCAAGATATAGTGTCAAGGGAAAACCTCTATCCATGAGTGTCCTTTTATGTGCCGACATGAGGGATATCAGCACTCGGACGGAGAGGTGCCACTCAGGTGTATAACAGATGCCCCCTAATGTGTGAGGTCAGAGGGGAACGATGGCCGAAATACATTATAATCTTAAACTCTGGAGAAACTCAGAAATCCAATGGAGCAGAGAGAGTACCTGAAACAAATACATAATAATGTGATATACAAAGTTACATCTGAGGATACTATGGTCAATTTAATGGAACACTAGCTCCTTTACAATATTTGATTACATCATATGATACGGGTAGAAACCACGTATATTACAAAGGTGGATCGAAGGCACAATACAATAATGATGAGTCTTCAAAGATTTGGGAGCTGGATATCAGAATAGAACATGGTCTTGCGCAACTTAGCCCAAAATGAGGGACTAAGGTTTTCATAAATGATCCCAAAGAACCAGTGCATTCCAAGCCATGTGAATAAGGGTAAGCTGAAGTCGAACATGGAGAGGATTCAACAGTTTGTCAACCAATAAGTGATAATTGACAACTGAAGCAAAGGAGTTCACCAATGATGAAAGTGAATCCAGAGGTACTATCGTCAAAAATCTAGGTCTTCGTCATTAGGAGGTGCTGAAACGGAACCATACTATGATAAGGAAGGCAATGGATCCTCCAACGGATCACAAGAGTGACTAGGAACTGGGCAAAAGAAGGGAGACACAAGTAAATGGATAACAGATATAATAGTAATAGGCTCAGGTGATAGATCAGACACTAGGTATAATCCTTGAATAGTGAGCACGACACAGAGATGACCCAAGGCAGCATACAACGGATAGATAGAACAACTAGACTTATCTATCATGTAGGAGACATGAACAGATTCCCCAGGTATAATGGACAAGAGGAGGAGTCAAAACTAAAAGTGATAGCTGAACACAAGTGTATACTGAAACATGGATATCGGAAAGCAAAAAGTGCTATGTTCAAGGATGACATGCTTCCATTACTGAAAACAAGAGAAAAATTCTTCCTTACCTTCCCTGTTAAGTTTTAACGAGTCCAGGAAAGTAAACTCGGTTCCCTCTTCATTTTTTAACAAGCTTGAAGAGATGGGAAAATAATGCTTGATAAACTGATCCGTGGATTTAATGAGACCGAACTAGTACATGCTCATGCGGTATTTTCACATTTAGAGAGTCTGAAAATGCCAAAGAAGACTCCAGGGGGATCCTTTTTCGTCCAATTTAGTCTCCTGAGGCCGAAGAAGTATAAAACAAACCACAAAAGAACTCTCTTAACTTCCGAAGAAGAAAAGGTGAACCTTTTTCGTACTTAGTCGGGAAGGTCTGAAAAAGGTTAAATTACCACCTACCCAACGCTCCTTCCAAAACAGCATAAAATAGCTTGAGTTTTACGAGTGTGAAGGAAAGCAAGATCACTCAAAAAGATCCATTTGGTTACGAGAAATGGGGATTACAACAATAAACTCGTTGCTTTGTTCTTTAGTTTTTAACGAGCATGACAAAGACACAAAGTACACTCGGAATCTTTTTCATGTTTGGGTCCAGAGCATGAAAAAGAGAAAACTAAGCTCAAACCGGGTGTTCCTTTTCCGTAAATTTAGTCCCTCAGGTCCGGAAAAGTGATAAACCTATACCTGAGAATACTCTTCTCAATTCCGAAGAAAAGAGAGTGATCCTTTCTCATATTATTCCGCATGGTCCAAGAAAGAGATAACCTACCACCAATGCAGATGCCCATTCACATATTCTTAACGAGCTTGAATGGATGAGATAACTCGGCATTCAAGTCTGTTTTGAAGGATTCAGACCTGGGCCTAAAGAAACTCCATAAGGTTGGGTAGTCCTATAAAGGGATAGCTTGTAAAAAGAGGTTCATAAGAAGCTCTATTTGGCGTGAAAAATAGCTATGAGGACACCCCTGGGCTTGAAACAGTGACGGAATGAGTACCAAAGGATGGCAATGGCATATAAGAATGATACTCATGAAAAGGGATCCTAGCCACGGAAGAACAATGGTAGAGACAAGGGACTAATGGCTTAAAATACCATAGTCCGTGGCAAAAAATGTTGAGTACTAAGGTTAATGTGGAGTGATAAGATGCCAACATGTGTTGGAAAGAGCAAAAACCACCCTATAGAAGCATCAACACTTTGTAAAAGTTGGTAAACATGTTCCAAGGTACAAAGAAGGTGATATTCATCAATTGTCATTTCAAACTATATAAAAAGACCCACTTGACGAAATTTTATTTCTATAAATAGATTGAAAATCAAAACATTTCATACCATTTGCACTTTTTGAACCAAAAAGGAAAGTTTACCCTCTATCTTTGATTGATCACTGTGGACAATTGGACCGTCGGATTCAGAAACCGTCAGCTTCAGGTAAATCTACACCCTTAGCTCTTCAATTTTATCCAAACAAATTTTGAATTTAGGGGTTAATTCAGTATTATTCATCAACCTAAAATGTGGCAAGATGTATTCACGGGTTGCTAAGCGTAAGAGTCGTGAATACGAGTTCCATTCGTGAGTTGCTGCATAGGAAAGTCATGAATGGCTCGCGAGTTGTCCCAATGGATAGTCTTGAATGCTGTGTGGTAGGTCAAATGTTTTAAAAATAGTGAAAAATTTTAAAATTTTATTATGGAATACTGAATCAAATTGTATGTTTTTGTCAAGAAAAACATGGTGCTGGAGTGGAGAGAGAGGGAACATGAAGCTATGGATCAAGCGGCTCTCCAAATCCCGCCTACTATCCAAGCATTGAGGACTAGTGGGCTTCTCAAGTTCTTTTGCACATCGCCCATGCGGGCCAATGTCCGCATATTAGAGTTCTTAGTCCATTATTAGGACCATGACCTGGGGATGTTTAATATCCACGGTGAGACTTTGGAGCTTACCACACAAGACATCTACTTCATATCTGAGTTGTCACATTGGGGAGCACCGGTGAACCTGGAAGGCACTGGCAGGGGTGGAGACCCCTTGAGTGTCCAGAACTATGTCGAAGTATTCTGCAGGCTTGGTACTCAAAAGAAAGGCAGCAGCATTCTCATTGTAGATATTGAGGATATTACACTATAGGTATTGGCCAGTACTATTGTTAGACTTTCTAGGCCAGCAGGGTTACACATGGCCACCAGGACTCAGATGAGAGTGCCGGTGGACTGCTTTAGAGGTATGCTCTTTGATTGGTGTACGGGAATTGCCCCCATCATGAAGAGGCAATTGTCCGATTGTAGGAGGGGAAGATGGAAGAACTTTGGCTATGCTAGTATACTGGTAGCGTTCTTCTTTGAGAGGGTGCTAGCTACGAGCCCTGTTGTACCATTACAGGTCCGTCATCCACGGCAGCCGAGGCTAAGCCGGTGGGGAGATATCTTCCTCCATCAAGGAGGAGGAGATGTAGTACATAGCATGTATGATGATGATTTCTATACATGGTGGGAACGACAGGTGTTGGCGTTGGAGCAGTTTCCATACGTCGGGTTAGATTTCCGAGGTGATCCCGACCTAGTCCTCCCTCCAGGAGGAGCATGGGGAGAGATGGGTAAGTATTTTTTATTTTTTATCATTATCAAATTTTTATGGATTTTCAAATGATAGGATATATACATATGCACAAGTCTAAACCCTATTTATGTGTCAAAATGCAGATATTGGACCAGTCCGCCCTGAAGGGCACCCACGTACCTTCGTACGTCCTGTTGCAGGGGGAGACCCAGGGTTTATCAGAGTACTCGAGGTGAAGATAGGCATGCTAACTGAGAAAGTACCTACGATACGGATAGAGCATCTCCCTGTAGCTATGCAAGAGTCAGTAGTTGGGGTTCCACCGGCCTGGCTACGTATTTTCAGACGAGTAGCTAGAGCAGTATGTGTATACAGGGATGCGGTGGAGGCTGCCGAAGCTGAGGAGTCTGAGGAAGCAAGGGGGCACAGAGATCACGGGGACCAAGGAGGTCCCAGTGGCCATGGCGAGCAAACTTAGTTTTAGGGCATTTTGATGGATGTGATCCACTTTTTGTATATTTTGTACATGATGGGATCTACAGATCAGACTCGACCTATCTATGACAGATATTTACATATATATATATATTTGTGTTTGGTTGTCAGTTTATTTACAAATGTTTCTTATGTATTTGTTGTATATTTTATAGAATGTGTGTGAGATGCCAGTCCAAAATATAATTATCATATGCATCATTTAATGAATTTTGGTTTTGTGGAATGTGATTAAAAGTAATAACTTCAAAATGTCTTTCCAGTAAACGAACTTGCATGAACTGACGTAACAATGTAGGATTACGCACCTGATAAGCTCAATTGAGCTGGGAAACAACCAACTGAGAATCCAAACGGACTTCAAGCTGGGTGATGCCTCGTGACAAAGCATCCCATAGGAGCTCAATTATAGCCCTATACTTAGCAACATTATTGGAAGCAGGACCTAGACAAGCGCCACCCACGGCAACAAGATGCCCTGAAGGGGAATAGATAACCCATGCTGCCGAAGCCAGGTTACAAGTATGATGGCTGGCGCCATCAGCAAAACCTACATACATCTTGGAAGAGATCTGCAACAACCAGCAGATAGTATAAAAAACAAAACTGACAACCTAATGTACATAAAAATACATACATTAATATACAAGAAAAAGTGCTAAGCCTAGGCATCGTACTTATTCAGGTAGAGCCCATTTCTAGGCTCAGGCAGCTTATTCCATCATAATCCACTAATTCATATGCACCTTTACTCAAAACTTTAGACACAACATAGGGTCCCAACCACATGTCCTTGAATTTTCCTTCCCCCAGGGGTTCTTTATCTTGGTCCCAGAGCAAGACAAGTTCCCCCTCAGAGAAAACCCGAGGTTTGACCGTTTTATCATATTGAGATTTAACCCTATTCTTATGAGCCTGATTTGCAGTCAACGCATCTCTACATTGTTCATCAAGGTGTTCTAAATGGAGCAACCGTTCCTCAAGCTCAGTTGTGTCAGGTAGCACATGAATAGCTATCTGCAAGGATGGGATTTCGCATTCAATCGGTGTAATAGCTTCTACTCCGTGAACGAGTTGGAAGGAGGAAAAACCCGTAGTAGTTTTGACATTGGTTCGATAAGCCCAAAGAGCAGGATATAACATGATGTGCCAATTTGAACGGGCTGCATCAATAGTACGTTTAAGTATAGTTTTTAAAGTTTTGTTTACAGCCTCAACCTGACCATTTGCTTGCGGATAATAAGGAGAAGAATGTTCTTGTCGAAATCCGAGCATGGTGGTCAGCTCTGTCATCGTGTGATTTTGGAAATGACTTCTATGGTCAATGGAAATCACTTTGGGAATACCAAACCTAGCAATAATCTGATTAAACATGAAGAAAGCTGTCGTTTCCCCATTGTCTTTGAAAGTAGGCATTGCCTCTGCCCATTTTGTGAAATAGTCGACAGCGACAATGATGTATTTATGCCCCCTAGCCAAGGCTGGGTTGCATGTCATATAATCGATCCCCCACTTCATGAAGGGGCCTACCGAGACAACAGGAAACAAGGGAGCAGGATGTGACCGCATTTTTCTGGTATACAGCTGACATGGATGACAACGTTTCATAGCTTCCACACAATCTTTAAAGATGGTGGGCCAGAAATACCCGGCACGTAATATCTTCTGGGCCATTGCTAACCCAGATAAATGACCCCCACACGCTCCACTATGGGAATCATTTAGGACAATCTTCGCTTCCTCATGAGTAAGGAAGCGATGCAAGACGGAATCTACCCCTCGTCAATATAATGTATCTCCTATAATGAGGTAGTTTTTAACATGAAGGCGCAACTTGCATCGGTCTTCTCTAGAGTAAGAAGTAGGATACTTCAAAGTCTGGAGATATATAAGAATATCTCCGTACCAAGGATCAGAGGTGGATATAAGGAAGATGTGCTCATCTGGGAATGAGTCATCCTGAACCACTACATCTTCTTCCGTAGGGAATTCTGCTATAAACTCGGAAAAAACTAAGGACTTTTTGGATTTAGCGGATTGGAAAGCCAAGTCAAACTCTTGGAGAATGACTATCCACTTATTGAATTTTCCCCCAACAATCCATCGGGATAAAACATATTGGAAAGGGTTTACATCCGCCACTACAGTAGTGGTCCTCAGTAAGATGTAGTGTCATAACCTCTGTACAGCATACACAGCTGCTAAGGCTAACTTCTCGACGTGAGAGTACTTAAGCTCAGGTCCAACCAGAGCACGGCTAAGATAATAAACAACATGCTCAATGATCTTGTCATCCTCCTGAACTAGTACCACCCCAATGGTAGACTCCGACGCATCCAAACATAATAAAAAATCCCTAGAATAATCTGGCGGGCATAATAAAGGAGCCGACAACAAGGCTTTTTTCAATGCCTCGAATGTGAGTTGTGCAGTTTCATCCCATACAAATGGGGTGTCCTATTTAAGCAGGCGCATGAAACCTTTTGTGATCTTGGCATAATTAATGATAAAACGTCGAAGGAAGTTAGACTTTCCTTGTAAACTCTAAAGTTGCCTAAGTGAACGAGGAGTAGGCAGATTTACAATGGCCTCTACTTTTAAAGGATCCACCTGAATGCCCCTACTAGAGACAATGAATCCAAGCAATCTACCTGATTCAACGGAGAAAACACACTTGTGGGGATTCAAGCGAATTTTATAGTATCTACATCTCTCAAAAATCAACCATAAATGATCTGGATGCTGGATCCTCTTGCGAGAATGAGCAGGAAGATCATCCAGGTAAGGCTTGACAATGGCTTTTATGTCATGAAAAGTGAAGTTCATGGCTCGTTGAAAGGTTGCCTCTGCATTTTTCAATCCAAAGGGCATTTTTCTATACGCGAATGTACCCTAAGGGAAAATAAAAGCAGTTTTATGCTGGTCCTTCGATTTGATTTGGATTTGATTGTAGCCGAAGAAACCATCCATAAACGAGAATACCTCACTACCCGCACATGCATCTATGATCTAATCAATAAACGGTGTAGGGTAGTTGTCCTTGGGACAGGCTTTGTTAAGGTCTCGAAAGTCCGTACAAACGCGAATAGTCCCTTGCTTTTTATCCACAGGAACTGGGTTGGACACCCATTCGGTCAAAGCTACGGGATATATAAAGCCTGCTTTCAACAGCTTTTCAACCTCTACCTTCACAGCCGCCGCTTTACACGGGTTCACGGGGTGTAATTTTTGCCGAACTGGCTTAGCATCAGGATAGGTTGGGATCTCATGTTGAACAATAGATGGATCAATGCCTGGCATCTCCTCATATGACCAGGCAAAGATATCGCGGAATTCCTTGAAAAGGGCAGTATAAATGGCAATCTCCTCTGGAGAGCAGTTTGCACCTATATAGATATTTTCCACGACATCTGGCTTTACAGAGATGTTGATCGGTATAGTGGCGGAAATGTTTTCCATATTTCCCTCAGCAAACACTCCTTCCCTAGGTAAAGGGTTGACAGGTGTATCAACATCATCCGACAGTCTCACATGAATCTCTTGGTTTTCTATCTTGCTTAGCTCTGGAAGGAAATAAGATCGGTGATGAAGATCCTCACATATCTTATCACGCGCACACATAGCTTCCAAAATAGCTTCATCGGAAGGTAAAACAGTGTCTAAGCAATCTATGGAATGTAAAGAGTTTTCCGCCCATGCAGGCATATAGACTTCTTCCAGATCATCTGAGATTGTAAAGGGATCTGGAATGGGATCTACAGTGGTTTGGGTAATAGCTTGATATGCCACTTCCACTGTAGATAAGGGCACTTCCAGTTCCTGACGGGTTGGGAGGACCCAAGGATCAGTCCTATCGACCACCGAATCAATGGACTTCCCTACAGTAGTAGAACCGATATAAAGGACCGGAGCTAGAATATCAAATGTGCCCATCAATGATGCATACATTCCAACCCTCAAGCTCTGTGCAGCAGTTTTGGCTTGATCAACCAATGGCACAGTGGAATCTTTAGACTCTAAGAGGCCTTTTCGAGTAAAATCAAGTTGGTCAACAGTGACCAGCTTGCCCTCATGTGGAAAAACCACAACACGAAAGACAGCAGATGCAACAACAGACATTGCATAAGTCCAATTCCTACCCAGAAGCAAATTGTAGTCCAATGGAGCATCAATCACTTCGACTTCAACAGACACTGCTTTGCCAGCCAACTTAATCTCAAAAGCTGGTAGGATACCATGTGGACGGAAAGACCTTCCATCAAAAGCAGTAAGTAAAGTGGTTGATGGGACCAGCTCTGGGGATCCAAGAGCTTTCCAACAGGCCAGAGACATAACACAAGTAGAGGCTCCCTCATCAACAACTGCTCATCCAATGGTCTTACCACAATGGACAACATCTATCGATAGAGATACATGGTAAGGGAGGTGAATTTTAACATCAAAGAAATTAAATTTCATTGAGAGACTCGAAGAGTCCATGCTACCTAAAGCTGCTAAGAGGGCATCCCGCTGAGCGGGACAACTCTGTAGCACCTCCAAATTTGACATTGCACACAGAGTCTTGGCCAAGTCTTCAACCACCGAGTAGTTAGAAGCAGCTCGGGCATTTGGGTTATGCAAAGTCTTCTTAAAGACACCTTTGGGTATCTTTGGCATTATTTCCGCAGGTTTCTCTATAGTGAGAGGGTTGGAAGATTCAACTACATCTTTACCCTTCTCATCGGTCTCTTTCTCATAGTTTTTGTTCCTGGTTTGTAACAAAGTTGAGGATCTAACCATGTTGATATAATTGGGGTCAGGGGCAGCTTGAGTGCCCCCTTCTACGGTAGAAGCTGAAGTAGAATTCTGCCCTTGGGGAAACGGATCCTTCAGGACAGTCGGCGGTTGAGCTTGTAACAGCTTTTGAGCTTGTTCCATGAGGGGACAAAGATGAGTAAGGTGGTCCCCTTGGCACAACTTACAAGGGAACTTGACTTTCTTCTTTTCCTTTTTGCCCCCATCAGCATTGTTTGCGGGCTTTGGATTGTTTTGGTTTTGGTTTCCCTCTCCCTTTTTACCTGTCTTCTTCTTCCCGCCGGGCTACTGATTTCCCTTCGAAGAGGTTTGTGCAAAAACATTTGCACTTTGGGAGGAGGGGGAAGCCTTTGCTGCCTCCACCGTAGACTGTTTGACAGACAATTGGTGAAGTTTTTTTGTCAAAGACTCTATAGTGGGAGAGTTTACGGACCCAACCACACCATCGGCATGGGGTCCAGGCTTAGGTTTCTCAGCCTCATGTGAAGGCCTTTGTGCCTCAGGGATAATTTCATATAGAATCCCAGACTGTGAATAAATCAAGTCCAACTATTGGGCCCTGAGTATGGCTTCTTCTTCACTAGTCACTCCTGATAAGGAAACATGCTTAGAAATGTATGGCGACAATGACTTAAGGAACCACTCTAATAGAAACTCAGAGGGATGGTAGCTTTGATAAGACTCTTTTGCCTCTTCCACTCTTAGATATGATCCGAGATGTGGGTTGCCTTGTTTTGTCTAAAAGTGGACAACAAATCCGTTCCGAAATCGTAACGAACCGGAAGCTAAAAGTGACTAAGGAAAGCACTAGCTAGGTCCTAGAAGCTACTAAAAGCAGCAGAAGGCAGCTCAATGTACCATTTTGCCGCAGTGCCATTCAAGGTCCTCTGGAACAGCCTCAATGTCACTGAATCTTCATTCAATGAGTTGGAAGAACACCATAAATGGAAGGTGGTGGCATGATCCCCAGGATCTTCACCAGCCTTACCTTCGAACTTAGGGATATCCGAGGGAAGTTTGGTGGGAACAGGTGGCCACAGGGGGTCATGCCTCACCAGGTCATTCATCAATTTGGATAAGTCTGGCAAGTTTAAAGTTGCCAGAAAAGGAAGCTTGGGCCTAATCGATGCACTAGATGTGCCAGCTTGGGGATTAGAGGGTCCAGCCCCCGAATTCCCATAGGTAAAGGTGGGGTTTCCCCCTGACACCGATTGTGAAGTGGGAAGGTTGCTTTGAAATGGATTCCATCCATAGGCCACCGGATTTTGGGTGGGAGGTGCAGTGTAAGTGGTTCGGGCCATCCCCATAGAAGCTGGGGTTTGAAAAAATGGAACAGGTATCCCTCCGCTAAACAAAGAGAAAGGAGAGCTCGAGTATGGGACCGAAATAGGGGTATCGAAGCTTTGCCCATAAGAGGTGTTGCCTCCAAACTGCACTCCTACATATGAAGGATATGGACCTACGTATGGACTGGATGGGGGAATGTGCCCCCCATTCCAAGGAAATCCTTGGACATAAGCCGAGGATCCTACCGGACCACTCTGAGTAGTGTAAGGGAAGGAAGAGGGAATGGTAGGTATACTGGGAATCCCAGCAACCGTGTTACCAGAAATACCTCCTATGTTGGAGTGAACCGGTGATTGAACCACTCGGCTCGCTGGATTCAAGGGTGTAGAAGGCAAACTAGATCGAGGGGCACTAACCGGGGGAGGTAGTACCCCTTCAATCGGAAGGGTTGAGGTAAACAAAAAAGAACTCTCTTCCGCAGAAGACATGACTCTACTCAAAGGGACACCTACTACTGGTGAACTAAAAGGTCTAACTTGGACGATCACAGGATCGTTAAGATCAGTCAAGGGAGAGTTAAAATTTCTTGCAAACTCATCAGTCTGCAATTCTTCTATCTCGACTGTGTCAAAATAAAAACGGTTAGCTGTCAATTCTGGTTCACCAAGAAACTCACTTACTCCTACTGGTTCAAAAGAGCCGTCTGTGCCTAATCTCTGCCTTTGGGGTAAAGGTGGAGGCTCCAATGCATGAAGATGAGGAAGGTTTCTCAACCTTCTTGACCTTCTAACTAGTTGGTCCTCTAGAATTAAAAATTTGACTTAATCACACCCTAAGGTCAACTAAGCACAAGCAAATCCACAGAGCATACACTAAAAAGATCCTAGAGTCTCAAGCAATCAAACCAGGCTATAAAGATATGCTTTCCCGAAGAAAGCTGATGAACAGTTACTTGGTGTCCTTGAGGGGTTCTCAGGCACAAGCGGAGGAATCACCCACCACCCTCCTGCACTGTCCACAAGGGTTACCTTCCAAGCCTGTTCGAGGTGAACCAGAAATAACCTTCTGGTTTACCTAGGTATGAACCCTAAAGAGACAAGAGACTAAGGCTACCTTGATAATACCAGCTGTCTGGGGGGACAGTCGTCAGCCGAACTCATACGCATGGGCAGGGTAGCTGAGCCCGAAACTCTGTCTAGGATAGAATCCCCAGATGCGTAAAAGTTCTGGGTTACATTTTGACAAGGATTCGGGGGGTTATCCCCTCTGTCCAAGCCTCCACGCGGCCTAGTGCTTAACTCCTGGTTGAGAGGAGCTTCCCAGATACAGCGATAGAATCCAGGATTTACCTAAAGAACGGTCCACTACGTCTGAGTTTATAACTTGTGGGAAGTTTACACTCCCTAGCCCACAAGTCTAGCCTAAGCTAGTAGGTGAAAGGCCCCTAAAAATAAAAACTTACTAATAAATTTTAATTTATGCGTTTATTTTAAGGGTTGTTTCTTTACTCAAGAGGAAGCGGAAGTGATGTACTATATGGTGTTTTGACTCAGCAAGAAATAAATGAAAGTAAAGTGTATTCAAAGAAAACTACTACTATAAAACAAACTTCTTTTCATTTTTTCAAATATGTATTGATGAACTAAAGCACTGATAAGAGAAACTAAACCTATATTTTTGTAATTTTCTGAGATTATATATTTTTAAAATGAAGCAAACACTACTTACGCAAAAATCACAACGCAAAAGACTAACTATGTTTTGTTTTCACTTTAAAAATTGCTCAAAGAAACTACTATGCATCTACAATGCACTATGTTTGAGTGAACTTGAAATTTATAAACTGTATAAGAACCACAAACTGAAGCAAACAAGCAATTAGGACCAAAAGACCAGCAAGAAAAGCAGGCTAGGAACCCTAGCTTGGGTGCAAACAATTACACAAAATCACTGCAGACTTAAAAAAGGCAAGTGCAAACCAGTAACTGACAGAAAGCAAACTGGGAAAGACAGAGCCCAAGACCCTAATCACTGATCTGGACTAAGACACTTAAACCAACAACCCAAACAGGCAAGACTACTCCAAGAGGTAAACAGTAAATAAAACAAGTAAAAGACTCAAATGGCTTTCAAAAAGCACTAAGATGTGATCACCTGAGGTATTCAAACCACTCTATAGCATTATTAAAGAGAGTCTTTTCAGAAAACAAGAATTATAACAGGAAAAAGAACAAGCAAAATTTTACTCAAAAATCCCAGTTTCCAGGAGTACTCGCGACTGTCTAGCAGTGCAAGTCGCGAATGATTCGCGACTGTTCAGTGGAACAACCCGCAAATGCAACTCTATATTCGCGACTGTTCAATGGAACAACTCGCGAATGGGTATCAAAACTTTCTCAAAAACAGAGAAAAACCCTAAGACTATCAAATGCTGAAACGAGCAAGATCCAGGATAACAAACCAAAAGCAGACTCACAAGCAAAACTGGTCAGGATAACAGAAATGACCTACAGCAGTCTAGGTTTCCCCAGCGGAGTCGCCAGTTCTGTTGTAAGGGATTATGCACCTAATAATCGTAGGTCGGGGGTTACCAACATACTCAAACACTTGCAGACAATTGACTTCTCAAGTGCAGAATAGGAAATAGGAGGGTTAGAAGAACCTACTTGTTAAATGATGTTCGATCCTCGCTAGTCCTCTTCCTATCTGCTCCACTTCCAAAGTCTTCAGGGTTCACTCCTCTTTCACCTGTTCAGAGACAATCTTCCAAATATAGTATGATTCATATATATATGTTAGCAGGTTAGATAATTCAAATATGAAATACTGAAACATAAACAATTATCAAACCAAGATATATAAGACACATGTGGAAGAAGTAATCTCTTTATTATCAATAATGAGAAAGTTCAGAGTACAACCAAACGTCTGAGACAAGGACTCCTCTGACACCAAAGGATTCTAAGTTTCACTGCTCCAAAGACTTCTGTAAACAATCCACCAGCATAACTTTGCTCCAAAAGTGTAAGTCCCTACAACCCTCCCCAAGGCCTGTATTTATATGGGTGAAATAAGGCAGTTCTCGAAGGTTGGGGAAGTTGTAGCAGTTAGGGAGATTAAGTAAAATGACTTAACTAAACTCCCATTAGCGCGTGATTTTGTGTTTTTATGTTAAGGAGCACATTCACGGGTATGTAGTAGAGCAACCCACGAATGACTCGCGACTTTGTATAAGCGCAACCCGCGAATACAAGGATTCGCGACTTGCTGTGAAGGAGACTCGCGAATGACTCGCGAGTTGTCAAGAATGAGAGTCGTGAATACATCCCAAAATGGCTAAATGGCAAAGTAACTAGCTGGATGAAGGTAGAATGTATTTCATGACAAGCCAAGCTATAGTTTCAAGGGCAAACCTCTATCCATAAGTGTCCTTTTGTGTGCCAACATGAGGGATATCAGCACTCAGATGGAGAGGTGCCACTCAGGTGTATAACAGTGATCCTTTTCTTATGGTTATGATGTTATGATACTAGATTTTTTAGATATTGTATAGCCATTAAAAATCCAACAAACCCAGGTTCTACTTCCAATCTAACCAAGAAAATCCCAAGATATCGGGCCAATAGGGCCTAACCCCATTAGTAACACCTGTGACTAAATTTAGGTCTCACCCAAGATACCTATATGAGCTACAAGAACCAAGTTTCATAGTGGTAAAAGGGATCTTCCCATGATAGAAATCGACATATAGATCACCAACATATAACTAGGACAACAACATATTAAAACCGATTCAAAATCTTAGACATGTTCACAGAACTCATTAAATAATTATAAATTAAATTACTTATGCAAAAATAAACATATTATCACAAGTCACAACAATACACTAGACATCACACATAGATCACATGCACCATTTGACAGAGGAAATTTAACGTGGAAACTCATATCGGAAAAAACACAAAAATGATCTTTTATTAGCAAGATTTGTATCTTGAATGCTTTGATATGCGCACACAACCCGCAGAAATTCCTCCATCATCCCCATTACATGAAATACATGCACAAAACTTTTAGAATGTTAGTCTATTCACGAATCTTATTCATCCTTCTCCGCACAGTACACAATAATCTATCAATATTATAAACTTATTCTTACCAAAACTTGGCTTTGATCAACCCTATTTTTATCTTAACCCCAAAATTCCCAAGCCATTGCATTTTAATAGGCCCATATAGACGATCTTACATCCCACACACATTACCCATAAGTGGAAAACCTTTCTAAGTGACTCATGTACTCTACCTTCAGACTATGTCAATACAATTAATATTTCCCCAAAAAATGCCCAAACTTTCAGTGCTAGTCATTTCAACATTTGCTCCGTTAGAACCCTATTCACACCTCAATCGGGATCCCAAACATAGAAACCAAACTTAACCAACTTACCTATGGCCAACATATGTTGTCTCCAATTTTTCCAATCCAGTAACAATATTTATCGCAATGTGCATAGGAAGGTTTATATATATTCTTGTTGTCTCTTGACTATTTCGAGTATGAATTATATTCGTTTTTCTCTATCTATGTTGTAATGAATGGTTTATAGTTTTACTTGAAAATGTTTTCTTAGTTAAACAAATACAAACCTGGACACACACATTTTTGTGTTAAAGGATCTTATGCTTGTTTCAATGCTTTTGTTTTACAATACTTTGTAGAGAATTCCTTCACAAAAAAATGAACAAAGAAAAAAATGCATGGTAGGAAATCATATATAGTTTCATTGTTTGGATGAAGTTTAGCATACTTCCTATTTTGAAAAATATAAGTTTTCTTCAAATCCATTTATTATTCTTTGCTAATTTCAATCATTTTACCAAATATACCAGGTGGAATTGTCTCTCTTTTGGACTGGTGTTCTTTTGCTCCTTGACATTTTGGTAAATTGATGGATTAGATAGATGAAACAAGTCATCCTTTTCCCAACCTACAAAAATATGGTGTAAGAAACAATACTATAGCATATCGAAATAATAATCAATAAATGGATGTTGTTTTCGGTAAATTCGATTTCTTTTGGTTACATAGTTTCCACTATGAACTAGGAGACTATTTGTTCAATGAAATAGTATATTTGTTACATTTCCATTATACAATGCTAGAGATAAGAGAAGGAATCATAAATCACTTTCAACATAGTTTAGATAAAAAAGAATCGATCATACTAGCATCCTTGCGAACAAATCTTAGTATCTAGTTCTTATTACATTTGCACAATGTAAGAAATGTTAGTACTCATTTAGAATGAAGGTTGTTATCTTCTTCGCAAACAGATCAACATGTTGGGAATGGCTTATGGGGCGATGTGTTTTGTATCAAATGGTTTTCTAAATGGTTGAATTTTCTTGTAGTTGTCTAGTTAGTAACAAAACAAAAAATGTATTTGGATTTTAATGCCAAAGATGATAAATATTTCCATAATCTTCTCTTTCAATATGATAAAATCTTGCATTTTTAATAACTCCTTTCATACATAGAATTTTGTTTCATTGAACATATATCTTCATATTTCTCCAAATCAGCTTTCTATAATCAAATCAATCTGTCTCTTTTCTAGCAACAGGCTACTAAACAAATTCTATTAGAACAAGTGTTCTACATTCCTACCTATATTGCTAGTGAGTGTCATGATTCAATGTTTGAATAAGTTTGTATCTATACACAATTTCATAATGTAAATTCATTAAGAAAATGAATTTCCCAAACCTTTTACAATTACTTCATCGCAAATGATAATAAAGCAATACATTGTTTGAACACATATCGTCACTATGATTTCATTCAACAGAAAAATCCAATCTCTAGTGGGAAATCCTATATTTTAAATATGTCAAATCCATATATCCATGGTAATATAGAAGGATATTGATTTGCAATTCAATGGATGTATGAGTCATTTAACATGGACATACACATATGGGATACTAGTTTTAGGAAAATAGTGGTAAAGTTCCATTCGACATACAATACGTCAAAGATTTTCTATCTTTTGCAAGATGTTGATGACTCATATCATTCACACTTCCAACCATTTTGTCAATTTGATTCTAGCAACATGATTTTGTTTATGTCTATAACAATAGCAAGTGACATTTCTTATCGTTTATCGACACTGTTATTCATGACAATAAGACTCGAGCAAAGGATGAGAAGGTGCAAGGGGGGAAATATTATCTTGAAACAAAATGTAATAAACCTTAAATCATAATATAAAACTAATATTTTTTTCTACAAGTCCCAAGAAAATAAAATATTCCAAAAAACAAAATGCTAGGGAGAAAAAAAGTGAAGGAATGTTTTTCCCCAACTAAAAGAAAAAAATTCACCCTACACCACATAATATTCAAAGTTGTCTATGTATCAAACACTGCAAAAAATTGCACCAGATGAAGTAGAAAATACAAAAACAATGGCACAGTATGAAGTAAATCTAAGGAAAAACAAATGTTCTATAAAATTGATATATATCTTCAAGCCATTCAATATGTCCATGTCCATGCATGTTCTTTATGTGAATGGTTTTAATTCCAAAAGGACATTGATTTTGTTGACATTGAAATCATCTCAACTTTTAAATCTCTTTTACTTGAACAAGGAACAAAAGAACTTGTTATTTATGACCAAATTTGTTTACATTGCAAAAGATCAATCACAAATGGAAAAACTCCTTTATTTGTAACTCCTATGCAAATTTGATGCAACAATATATTGTCATCTGTGTCTATTTTAACCCCTCTATAAGAAAGGCTAGTATAACCAAGAATAGATGTTGCACATATAAGAAAACTTAGTTACATAAGAGCACAAATTGGTCTTATAGAAAAAATTATAAATGTTCTTTCAAATTTGGATAAAATATGAAATCCATTTCCTAGAAGTCTATCTGATTCCATGACAGTTATTGTTATGTTAAAATGAAGGTTGGAATACAAGAATTCCTTTATATCTAGACATGTCTCACCAAGTGTTGTTATGTCATCTCTACATGATTTGTGTGATACTTCACTCTACAAGAACGCATGCATCATTATCAATACGCACTAGGAGAAGATGTTTAACAAATGTATTGAACAAGAATAAAATACGATAGCAGAAAGATAATCTTCCATTTTAGTTGATGATGGAAAAGATATATAACCTATTCTAAAACAATAGTTCGTGGATATATGAAAACACATTTAATTATATGATTTGAAAAACCAAATAATTCAAAATGCACCTTTAGAAAAATTCTGACCTCTAAGATTTTTTCAAGATAAATACTTTAAAGAACTAAATTTTCCTGCATTGTTATATGGATTAAACTAACGCATAGGCATTGTTAATATATTTTCCTATCCACAAATAACAAAGTGGGAGCTTTCACATATAACAATATCTTGGCATGCATATAACAAATATTTTGTTTAAGGATGTATGGATCATTATGAAACAGGTTTCAAGCTCTGCTTGGATTTCAATTCGTATAGGAGAGCTAAAAGCTAAAAGTCTAACAACAAAAAGATGTCAAGTCAAAGAGAAATATTTAAAAGATCCTTAAATTACCTATTGCATATTGTGGTTTAAAAGTAGTTTGTACATTGTTTGATTACTTTGACAATATGAAGAAATGTTTTCATAATGACACACTAGCTTGGCCCACCCACCCTTTTATACTTGCCACTTGAAGGTATATTGTAATGGCTTAGCAGTCAAACTGAGTTGACTATGTATTAGTTAGCTGGTAAAAGAAATTAAAACATGTATTTTCCAAAGTTAAACTTTAGAACTTGCAAAAGATTTTATTAAAAAAATATTTATTAATATTTTGTAAGCTGTTGTTGATTGGATAATCAAAAGCACTGACAGTCTTGGAATTACGGTATCTGGATTTCAAGTGACATTTGGCACTTCTGACATCATCATTAATTTTCAAAGTCAGCACTATTATTTCTACAGCAGATGTCTTTGATGAGGACAAAGGGAAATTCAGGAGTGTGATGTATAGAGGTTTTGCGTCGGAGATGTTTGTGCCTTACATGGACCCAACGCAAGATTGGTATTACAAAACTTTTATGGATGTCGGGGAGTTTGGTGTGGGCTTAAGCGCGTCTTCGCTTGACCGACTCAATGATTGTCCTCGAAATGCTTATTATATGGAAGCATTCTATGCAGGATCCGATGGAGAACCAGTGAAAATATCTGATGCATTTTGCATTTTTGAAAGGTATGCTGGAGATGTTTCATGGAGTCATACAGAAGCGGCGATCCCAAACTTGGTGGTAAGCAATTTATAAGTTATAGTATTCTAAATCACTGATTCTTTCTCATGCTTTTGGTCTACTAACTTCTAATGGGGACTGCTATCTATAAATCTTTCTGCACAGTGAAAGAGAGCTCTGAACTCTCACATCTGCTTTAGTTTCGATTCGAAGAATGTGTGAAGGTCTTTAAGTCTAGTCAGATTTGACGTCATTGCTATTATTTTGTTTATTTGTCTGTTCATTAATATGTGGAATAGTAACTTGGGTTTCACATGAATAGATTTGTCTGTTCATTAAGATTTGTCTGCTCTACAAAATTTTGATAGTCTCTGATGAGATCTAAATTCGTGCAGATCACAGAAGCAAGACCAGAGGTAACATTGGTGGTGAGAATGGTTTCCACTATGGGAAACTATGACTACATTTTCGACTGGGAATTCAAAACAAACGGAGCCATCCGTGTTCAAGTCAGCATTGCTCAATCCTAATTCTCTCAAAGAATATCATCATGAAACCAGCTACGATAATATCTAACGCATTACTTTTGTCTTTTTCTCTGGAAACTAAACAACTGCAGGTGGGACTGTCTGGCATTCTGGATATGAAGGGTTCAAGCTACACACATTTGGAGGAAGTAGCAGCAAATGCAGAGATATATGGGACCCTCTTAGCCGAGAACACCATTGGGGTTTCTCATGACCACTTTCTGAATTTCCATCTGGACATGGACGTCGATGGTACCCGCAACTCATTCGTGGAGGCGATGATGAAAAGAGTGGAAGTTCGTGATGGGGCCGAGTCTCCAAGGAAGAGCTATTGGGCAGTCGACAAAAAGGTCGCCAAGAGAGAGGAAGATGCCCAAATCCAATTCTTTGATGTCAAGAAACCCGCAGATCTTCTGGTGGTGAATCCAGACCACAAGACGAAAGTCGGGCAGGATGTTGGGTACAGATTGTTGCCAGGATCAACAGCTTCCAGCCTTCTATCATTGGATGATTATCCACAGATCCGGGCAGCGTTTACCAACAACGATGTAAGCAAATAGTAGGGTTATTTCTTGCCATTTTGATCACTGAAAAGCTGCTGCATGTTTCTTGCTTGTTTTCATTGAATTAAGTCCAAGAATTGAATTGCAGGTGTGGGTTACTCCATACAATGAATCGGAGCAATGGGCTGGGGAACGTACGTGGATCAAAGACGAGGCGACGACACATTAGCCACATGGACTAAAAGGTGAAGAATGCACCATTGTGTTTTAGAACTGGAAATGCTGCAAGTTATATTAACAGTGAATCTAATGAAATTTGTGGTTATGAATAACAGGAATCGGAAAATTGAAAAGGAGGATATAGTGGTGTGGTATACAATGGGAATCCATCATATTCCGTGTCAGGAAGATTTTCCGGTGATGTCGACAATATCTGCATCGTTTGAGTTGAGACCTGCGAACTTCTTTGAAAGAAATCCCATCCTCAAATTACTGCCCGTGTCTCCAGCATCGTTGCCCAATTGCACAAAGATGGATTAAGTTAATAGTTTCAACAGAACTTTCTGTTTAGAGCTTATTTAAATAAGATTAAGATAGTACAGACTATCTGATTAAATAAACATCAAACATAATGATCCTTTATGATCATTTATAAGCAGCAGTTAGCTGTCAATCGTTACGATCAGTAAAAATATTATGTTGGATGATCATGGTGTTTGATATATTATGTTTGATGATCATGGTGTGTACATGCTGTTTTATATATTTAAGCGAAATTAGATATTAATAATATTTCTTAACTTAAAGGAAAATTAGATATTAATAACCGTTTTTTCATCAAAACCTTTTCCTCCTTTTGATAAGAATGGAGTTTAGTTTACTATTTCTTTATTGGATTGGAGTTTAGTTTACATATAAACATTTTCTAGCATATAAATATTTTTTCACCTCATATATATTATACATTTAAGCAATTGATGTTCATCTAATTTCCAAAATTCCATATATATTGAATTAACGGATTATTGAAAGAACCATCCCTGTCTTTTGATACTTTCTTCATAACTATCTAATATTAACTTGAGTTTTTATGGACGCTAAAGGGTGGAGGTAATCATAAAAGTCATAATCATTGCTATGAGGCAAGGTAGAAATCCAAAAGCAAATAATAGTGAAGATGGAATAGAACAATAATAAATATATTGATTATGTCTGGAAACCACAATTAATGCAAATGGTTAACAGAAAAATCTATAAACCACTATTAATGTAATGGTTGACAATTGAAATAGTGCCAAGAACATCTACATTGTAACTCTTGAGTTATGAATGGTCTACTACATTGCGTAAATTATGTACATCTCAATCAATATATCACTTAATACTTTATTGTTGGGTGCATAATGCTTATAAAAAATAGTTCTCGAGACTATGGAGGGCTGTCATATGCCTCAAATCGCTTATGAGGCTATGGATGGTAATGTCTAGTGTTTGGTGTTTCATGTCTACCAAAAATTTCTCATAAGACTACGAAGGGATACTTAACATCTAAATCACTCATGGAGTTGTAAATGACCATGCATGATGTCTGATGCTAATTTACTTTACATTGTTTCTTACATAAGTGGCAGGTACTAAGCAACTGCGTTGCTTATTCCACTTGTTTTAACTTTTATTAGTGTTGAGCATGTTTGGTCCCCATTGTGCAATGCAATAGAAATAATTGATAGGAAACACAAAATCAAGTCTTCCCAAGACTATATATATCATATGATTACTTTCCGAGATAAAATGTTTAACAACATTCCAAAAAGTTCTTGTCGAGACGATATGAAAAACAATATCCAAGAACAAAATATTGATACATTGATTAGAAAACATCCATTCATTTGTACTCGATCAATGCATTTTCAAAATCAATTCCCTGGATATGGAAATAAAATAAAGATACACAATTCATGTTAGATTCCCACAGTGGGAATTGTCATATGTTATATCCACTAGTTCAACTATACTACAAGAAAACCAAATTGTCATACATTATATCCACTACAACAAAGAAAGAGAATTAGTGAATTTATCCATGAAGAAAATTATTATATATATCCCACATATGACCAATGAAAACTCATTAAAGGGGAGCTATCAAACATGGGTTGAAGCATATATGTCACACAAACAAAAATAGATCTGATTGAACAAATATTTGTAGAAAAAAAAGAAACAAAATGGGGAAATATCGACATTGCATTCAAAACAATTGTTTCTAACACTGAAGAAATATCCTTAGGAGAAACATCTTGCAAGAAAGAGGAAAATTCTACTACAGTGGAATGATATGACATCCAGACTAAGTGGATGCATGGGATGCACTTTCAGCATATGGAAAACAATGTTGATAGCAGTTTAAATTAGAAACTATTCATCCATGATAGATATAAATAGTATGCAATAATAAGAATGCTCAATGAGTAACAATCAATAAAAAAAAGACCTAATAATGAGAAAAAAAACAACCTGAACATACCAAACCATGTTTTCTTAAGAAGAGGTGCGGGCACAAGGAAAACATTTACATCACAAGCAATTTTTGATGGCATGTTGAAGATTCATGACAAGGATATCAATAGTAACCCACTAAGAAAAAAATAAGAGGAGGTGCGGGCACAAGGAAAACATTTACATCACAAGCAATTTTTGATGGCATGTTGAAGATTCATGACAAGGATATCAATAGTAACCCACTAAGAAAAAAATAATTGTAGTTTCATTTATCGAAAAAGATGCACATAATGTCAATGGTATTACAAATTTATAGTGCATTCAACTCGATGGTTGCCTCTAAATTCAATAAACATGCATCCACTGAATTCAAACAAATTCGACCTATTAGTAAAAGGATTTGAATGGTTGTGAGTTTTTTTAACAAACGCGGTATCTCTTATTGTCCCATGACTTATATATAGAATAAACAAAATAGTAAGGGAAATCATGCACGCAACAACAACGACATTTGAATATTTGGATGTCATTTTCTGTAGTGATTTGTATCAAGAGCAGTATGTTCATAATTCTTGGAGACAAGGATATAAAGTATTTGTTTCTATACTTAACATAATTAGTACATGTTCTCACATAGAAAATGATATTGACTTCATTAATGAACATTGTTATATACAACCACCCAATGATCCAACATTCTCCTATCTTTTCCAAAGTAAAAAATATGTTCATCAACATAATGAAATAATATTGTCTACCATATACTCCAAATCATTTTCTATAGTAAAACGTGACAAAAAATTGATGTAATGGAAAAAAATCCATCCAAACAAAAAACAATGCACTTGGATTCCATTAAAATGATAAAAAAATAGAATTTCGAGGTAATTGGTGGCAATTATGTTGTGAAATATGGTTTGGTAAATGGTGCACAAGGCATATTTAAAAACTATGAAAAAATCATACTTGATATCATATGGATATAATTTTTCGACCCATCAGTTGACCCTACATAAAGGGTTGCTATGAATAATCTCCTCCATCAATTGGAGCTACATAAAGGGTTGCTATGAATAATCTATATACTTGTAGTATCATGCCTAATTAGACACCAATCAAAAGAATATTTGTTCAAATAACACTTTAAAATAAAAATAAAACATTTTATTAGAGAGAAATTACCTGTACAACTTGCGTGTGCATAAACAATCCATACAGAACATGGGGTTACAGTTTCTATACTAGCATTCAATGTGAAGGGAATTCATCAACATGGGCTAGTTTATACTACTCTATCTCATGTCAATAACATCCACTCTTCTATGTTTCAAACAAATTAGATAAAAAAAAATTAGTTTATAAAAAATTCATTAATGAAAAAAATAGATACAAAGAACTTCTTAGTTTATAAAAAAATCATTAATGAAATAAATAGACTAGAAAATTGTGCACAACTAGAACTTAAATATGGCATCTCATCGATAAGAAAGAAAAATCGTTTGCTCATTTCTTCAGCGAATACATGGAGTCTATTGTTGAATCTGGAAGATATTCAATGACAAAGAATTGATGAAAGAAGGCATACTATGTTTACAATAAACAAAAGCATAATTTGTATTGTTTTCTAAGATAGAATAACCAAATCTAACACGAAAGGATTCTACACCAACGCCTTCAATGCGGGTGCCATTGCTTTTCCTGACTTCGGCACCACCGGCAATCTTGAGAATCGTAAAAGAGAGATCTTTACTGTCTTAGGCCAAACCTCCCATGAAACCACAGGTAATATTTACATGGAGAAGAAAGGTTGTTAAACAGGTGGATGGGATGGAGCCCCAGTGGCAAGTATTCATGGGGCTACTTCTTCAAAGAGGACGTAGGCCCTATCCACAATGAGTACTTCCAGGAATCCTTTGAATGGCCCTATGTATCCGAAAAGAAATACTAGGGACGATGACCCATTCAATTATCATGGTTGGACACTATATATCTTCTCAATATTAATTTCAATATTAATTCCCATAATGGTATTCTACAGATACCCACCGAAAAATCTATTAATGTAATTTAAGCCTCATGCATTGTTTTCTCTATTTCATTTGTAATATGCAGGAACTACAACTATGGACCAGCCAAGAGAGCAATCGGATTCGATAGTGTAAAAAAACTGGATATTGTTTCTAGCGATGCCACAATCTCCTTGAAGATGACGATTTGGTTCTAGATTACCCCCACAGTATTCAAAGCCATCATTTTGGAAACAATATTCCGTCAAAGGGCACTGATCCCACCCAACTTTACCACTTTCATCATTTTGGAAACAATATTCCATCAAAAGGGCACTAATGCCACCCAACTTCATTTTCGATAGCTATTAACAAGCATCCACGATGCTACACCAAGCTTGGAATACTGGAGCCTCCTCCAGTCTAAGACTAATATATTCTTGTAAACAGAGGAGATTTCGAACTTTAAAATATAAATCCATCTTTTTAAAATGAACATTCTTGCAAACAATGATAACAAAGACATGCTCCAAGAATTCACTATGCCTATTGCACTATCTATGACATATTGCACCAATGGTTTAGATGCATAGCAACATGAGGCCATCAACTAGGAAGAAAAAAATTTGCTAAGTGTGGGAAAATGATTAATGCTATCTTGCAATTTATTGGCCCAATCAGGACTAATCAATGGCGCACTTGGAGTGGTCATCCCATCCTAATTTTCTATCCTATGTTGTTGTGGCATTTAATAAATACATTGGTCGTCCATGGGACCAATCTCAGCCAAATCACATATTTATTCCAACCATAACTTGAAGTAACAAGAAACAAATCCACCTCAAGATGGCTTGGGCACTGACTATCCATAAATCTCAAGGATTGATGTTAACAAGGTCAACCATTGACATTGGTAACATTGAACATAAAGGCTTGATCTTCACAACAATGTCAAGCACTACAACATTATAAGGAATACGAATTGCACTATCATTCTCCTCCAACTGCTATGCAAAGATGAAAGACACTTCATATGTCACACTTGACAAAAAGGAAGAGGCCCACTTTCACTCTGTGTCTCTTTCACACATAAAATTGCATCTCGCAATCCTTACTATCCTCGTACCAAATCAAAATACTATGTTTCTTGCAAATATAATTAGTGTCAAACTTGATAACTCTAATTATATCACATATTTCTACTTTCTATTATCACAAATTAATAGACATTTTATTCTACTTGGCATCGATTACATTTGTTTCTATTTATTGCACGGGTTCTTATTTATTACGTATTAGTATTTTCACTATAATTTCCATATATTCACTATACTTTCATTCAACACATAAACTTACATTATTTACATAAACACAACTTCATCACCAGTAGCTCCACTGATTTTTAGATTCAACGTGATGTGCATCCCACTCCATCTTCTTTGCATGCGAGACATTAGCCTCAACTATGTTGTTTGTGGTATGAGAAATAGTTGGTATTTATTCCCTCGTATGCAAAGCAATTCTTGACGAATCTCGTACATGGTGATGTATTGTTTTATGGAATCCTTTGGTGCTCCGCTAATTCACAAGCGGAAGAGATGTTCATGTAAAATAAATTGCTTAGTAGTTGGATGCATGACACTAGGCATCGTGAATTATATTTTTATGAAATATATTTATAAAAGATATAAAAAGTTGTCGATGCCATTATTGTAAGGTCAGTCGTAAACGAAATTATATATTAATTTAATTTTTTTATTTATCATTTTAAATCAATTATGCAATTTACAAATTTACACGGGATGGAATGAATTATACACTTTATTTATAATGAGAATGGTTAATAAATTTCATAATTTCATATATAATCATAAAAAAAATTCATATGAGATGAGAAGATGTGATATTTTTCTCCAAAGAAAAAAGCTTAAATTTATTGATACTTATAAGTATATATACATTGTTCAAAGATGCTCTCTCATCCTTATGAGATCCCATTAACTCAAAAAGAAAACACAAACTATCAAAAAGTTACATAAACTTCAAGCTAGGACTCATCAGACTAACTAAAAAAGAAAGCACAAACTATCAAAAAGTTACATAAACTTCAAGCTATGATTCATACATGATTTATACATATGTAGTCTCAAAACAAACTCTCAATGAAAAGCATTTACAAACTAGTATGTACCCCAAAAGGTGCAAAAGTATGTCGATAGGAAAAAAAATGGGAAGTACAAGGATGGTAAATAATAGAAGATGTCAATTTTTAATAAAATTTATGATTAAATTAGTACTATTTTATTACAAAATTGAAATAAATTAAATTTATGATTTGATTTCAAACTTATCACTATTTTTATTTTTAATAATCTATTATATAAATCATATTTTTTGGTGTATTATGTATCATAACAAATCGTATGTAAACTTTGGTGTCCACAATCAACATAGATCCATCTTAACTCTAGATCTATCATGTGATGATAGGGAACAAATCCCTTAAGATGCATTTTTTTTTAAAGTGAAAAAAATTGAGTGAAATTTTGCACTTTGAGGGATTTGATCCTTATCGATGCATGATAGATGAGGATCTAAAATAGATCTATGTTGGTGATAAGACTATATTAAATGAAATCATAAAATATTAATGCCGCAATAATTATAAAAAAGATGTAAAGTATTTGGACATAGCAAAATTTGCACTAAATGAAAGTGATATCTATTACTAAATTAGATAATATATGACCTTGATCTAATTGTAAGAAGATTGTAGAACTTGTCAACAATGAGAAAATATAAAATAGATCCATCTTTACATTTTTATCAAATTTTGAATTTTTTATTGATGAAAATAGTGTTTTTAATGTAAAGCTGGATTCAATATACTCAAATATCCTTATTACAATTATTTTATCAATATTACCATGTGTTGATATGAATTCAATTCATAATAATTTTTTCTCAAATGTTAAATAAAAATGGTAATTTCACTTCTCTTAATTTTGAGTGGGTTTAATGGTTAAGAACATTTGTTTCCTCTTAGGAGGTCATAGGCTCAAATATGGGTAGGGTAGTGTATGTACACCTCCATTTACTTGCGAAGGGTATGGTATGAACACCTCGATTAACTTTCTCCTCCCCTTATTTTAGAATTAATATTGTTTACAAAGAGACCTAATATAAATGTCATATGGGCCCAATATGTCATTGGGTGTGAACTATTTTAAAATTTAGGTGACCACTAGTCAGCAACAGAATAATGATTGTTGTGGCATGTCTATTGTTTCTCCTTGGATCTTAGTATCTTGAGATCTAACCACAAGCAATCATTGTCCTGCCTCATGCTGGTTAATTTTCATCTTTTGTATTTGGATTTATTTTAGAGAATATTATATATTAAGCACCAAAAGAGTGAATGTAATATGAGACCAGTTAATAGCATATATTGAACTAACATACACAAAAATTTATAGTATTTTGATGCCATTTTTTCTTTGCTAATATTTCACTAAATTATAAGATATGGTAAAATCTTGTCAAATATTTCACTGAATTATAAAATATTGTAAAAACTTGATGAATCTTTCATCAAATTATAAAACCTTGTAACATCATGGTGAATTAATTTCTAGGAAGACTCAACTTTTGATTCTGTGGATTACTAAGGTAGTGCCATAGAATAACATATATGAAATAATGACTCTCTCAACTCCCAGACCATAAAATGAGAAAATGCATGAATGTAGAGAGGAGGGGTTTATTTATACATTTCACAAGTATTATTGGGTCAGTCGCAATCGGAGGTGTTGGTGAAACACACCTACACTAACAATATTCATGGAAAATGGGGACTCCACATTTATCTCATCCCTTAATGGTCCAATGGACATGTGGGGACCCATATATTGACATACCGACAAACTTATAGAATTGAACACTTTACATTGTGGAGTGATTATGGTAGCCATGAACCATTAATACAATGTGGAATATTATTGAGACCTAGAACCTTAATATAGTGTATGAATTCCCAATGGGATTATTTTCCAAATATTTCATTTTTAAGCTACCTTCTAAGAAAAATAACATGCTTATATGTTTATAGATACGACTGGCACTTTTTCCTTTCTTTTGTTCACAATCAAAATATGAATTAGGTCATTTGATTTAGATTTTTTAGAGTTAGTTAGAAACTTGCAATGGTAATTAGAAATAAGAACATACACTAACAATAATACAAAGCATAGTAACTGATCATCACGCATATCATTAGAACTAAAAACTATTTTTTCTCAGATAAACTGAGGAAGTGTTTGTATCCATGTCCTTGAAATGTTTGAAATCATGCAAAATGTGGTAAAATTGTTTTAGCACCCTCATAGAATGCAAAAGACTATATATCAAATAGAATAATGTATACATCTCAAGTAAAACATGCCGTGTACATATTATATACAATCATGATGGAAATCAAGTATCGTGTTCCAACTAAATCATATATTTATCATACATGACTAGATCCATTTCTAGATTATGATAGCAATTACACGTCAAAACAAATCACTATTTTTTTTTACTTCTGAATGACCCTTACAAAAACAAAATATCGTAAAACAAGTATCAAACCCAACAAATTTAGGGCACACATAGAATTGATGAACTTGGGCATACAAACAAAAAAATATTCAAGTCACGAACTTCTCAATACAAATAAAAGAATCTACCAGAACACTTTGCAGAACCCTATAAGAAGAAAACCAAAAGAATGTTTGTTCTACTGTATCCCCGCCATTTAAATTAGTTTGCATTCATTTATATTACAAACATCCCAAACATCAACAATAACCAAGATAAAATATTAACATATACACTCTCATTAACGCCTTAGATCCAATAATAATTGCAGAGCAAGATCATAATTAATGAAAATTTTAAACAACTAGATCACATTCAGTTTGAATATATAAAAACCATGTGGTGTCTCTCCATCAAGAGTACCATCCACTAAAAACATATAAATGTCCACTGATAGTTTAAACATGACAAGGCATAAAATAAATCATATATTTTGATCTCCATAACACTTTCATGAAACCAATACTCTTAGGATAGAATAAAACCCTAATAACACCGAATGATCCCTAAGAAACAAAAGTTTCCTAGAATTCAACAGGCCTAAAAAACATCCATGATAAACAATATTATAAAAGGTAAATTTACAATACAATAATCTATTACATAAATGGGGATTAAAAGCATAAAAGAATACCATGTTAATTATTATATAAAAAGCATGTTGCGAGTTTCTATTCTCTAATAAATTGCATTCCCCTGAAAGACCCAAGCTTCCGACAATGGATATGTTAGGAAAAAATTAAAATGCTGAGAAAACTAAGAATGAAAGTGGAGTTACATCAACCATAACCTTCACCCTGCAAAAACAATAAAATGTGGGTGAACCATGAATCACTGTAACCTTTATATATAACAAAATATCCCTTGATTTTACCTTTAATAATGGAAATAGAGGCCTCAAAGAAGGTATCACATCAAATTGACTAAAAAATACATTTGAATGCAACCATATGCCTGAATTTCAAGGAAAATGGAGGGGAAAATAGCCCTTGGAAGCCCCCATTACTGAATATTAGGGGCAAAGGAATGATTTCACTATAATTTATCTAGAAATTGGGAACAGATGATAGATTGGAGGGAGATTTTGCTAGGGAGAAAATATTTTATTTTCATTTTCCTCATTAATATATGGAAGACTATTCATTTTGGATTTATTTATTTCTAGTAAATATTGGGCGAATATATTTTAGCTAAAAAACCCTTTCCATATAAAAAAATAACCCACTAAATATAAAATATAAAATAGATCCATATTTCATTTTTTACTTTTCATGTGGTTTGAATATCATTTAATTAATAAAAGAAAATCCAGGACACATGAGCTATTGTTTTTTTCGTGTGATCAACTTTCTCCTTGCCTTATTTTAGAGTGATATTATTTACAAAGCTACCTAACATAAATGTACTATGGGCCCAATATGCCATTGGATGTAAAATATTTTATATTTTAGGTGAACACCAATTAACATCAAATTGTTAATGAGATCCACATCGTTTTTGGCAAGTTTGAGCACAAAAATGCAAGTTGATTCCAACTAGCTAGTGTAGGACCTATGAATTTTATCAAAATGATTAAATTTTATATCCTAAGTATGGGAATGGGTTTTTCTTATTCCAACAACAATTACACATCAAAAAAAATTACGAAACAATATTTTACTTCTGAATGACCCTTACAAAAAACAAAATATCATAAAACAATCATCGAACCCAATAAGTTCAGGACACAAATAAAATTGATGAAATTGCCAATATGAACAAAACAATATTTGAGTCACAAACTTCTAAATACAAATAAAAGAATATGCCAAAATTCTTTCGACAACTCTATAAGAAGGAAACCAAAATAATGACCATTCCACTGTAGCCCCACCATTATAATTAGTGTTCATTCATTTATATTAAACATCCCAAACATCAATAATAACCAACATAAAATATGAACATATACACTCTCTTTAACGCCTTAGATCCAGTAATAATTAAAAAGCGAGGTCATAATAAAATCACATTTTAAACAATTGGGTCAAATTCAGTTTGAATATATAAAAACCATGTGGTGTCTCTCCATCAAAAGTATCATCCACTAACAACATATAAATATGAGTCGATAGTTTAAACATGAAAAAGCATAAAATAAATCATATATTTTGATCTCTACAACACTTTCATGGCCCCCAATACTCTTAAGAAAGAATAAAACCCTAATAAAATCAAATGATCCCTAAGCATCAAAAGTGCCCTAGAATTCAACATGCCTAAAAAAGCATCCCTGATAAAAAAAACATTATAAAAGGTAGATTAACAATATAATAATCTATTGTAACAGTAGATTAAAAGCATAAAAATAATACGACATTAATTATTGGATAAAAAACATGATGCGAGTTTGTATTCTTTGATAAATGGCATGCCCCTACAAGACCTAAGCTTTCGACAATGGATATGTTATGCAAAAATTAAAATGTCGAGAAAACTAAGAATGAAAAGTGGAGTTGCATCAACCAGGACCTTCACCCTGCAAATGCAATGCAATGTGGGTGAACCATGAATCACTGTAGCCTTTATATAGAACAAAATATCCCTTGATTTTCCCTCTAATATTGGAAATTGACAGCTCAAAGATGGTATCGCATGAAATTGACTGAAAATACAGTTGAATGCAACCATATGCTTGAATTTCAAGGAACATGGAGGGAAAAATAACCCTTGGGAGCCTCCATTACTGAATATTGGGGGCAAAGGGATGATTTCAGTAGAATTTCACTAAACTTTGGGGGCGAAAGATAGATTGGAGGGAGATTTTGCTAGGGATAAAATAATTTTTTTTCATTTTACTCATTAATGTATGGGAGACTATTCATTTTGGAGTTATTTTTTTCTAATAAATATTGTGTGGATATATTTTAGTTGAAAAAACCCTTTCATATAAGAAAATATCCCGCTAAATTTTCTTAACCCCCTTAATATAGGAAATAAAATTATCCATGGATACAATTGTAGTCTCAAAACATACTCTCAATGTAAAAGAGCTTACAAACTAGTATTTTCCCAAGAAGGTGCAAAAGTATGTCGAAAGAAAAAAATGGGAAGTACAAGGATGGCACAAAATAAAATATGTGAATTTTTAATAAAATTTATGTTTGAAAGATGACTATATTATTACAAGGTTAAAATAAATTAAATAATTTATGATTTGATTCCAACCTTATCACTATTCTTATTTTTAATAATCTATTATATAAATCATGTTTTTTGGTGTATTATGTATAATAACAACCCATATGTAAACTTTGGTGTACTCAATCAACATAGATCCTTATTAACTCTAGATTTATCATGTTATGATAGGGAACAAATCCATTGATATGCAAATGGTTTTCGAACTACAAAAACTTGAGTGAAAGTTTGCACTTTTAGGGATTTGATAATTATCGGTGAAAGTTTGCAGTTTGAGGTAATTTTTTCTGCAGTGGATGTGCATGGATGTTTGCCCCTTGATATAGGATTAATGCTTACTTCTTCATCATTATGGGTTTCTCTCGGTAGGAAGGTATGGTTATTTTGAGTGGAGTCGACCAAGGTCTAGAACATGAACAAATTAGAAGGAATGGTATTGGGTGAGTTTGGCTTGTGGGGGGAGGGGGGGAGAGGGAGCTTGGGCGAGGTTAAAGTGGACATTATCAATTTGAGGAATATTATAAGGAGAATTACTTCACAATTGGAAGGTGTAGCGACGATCATAGCACAATTTTAACCAATCATGTTTTCGATTTGTATTTTCACTTCAATGATTTAGAGGGGCAAGTTGATTCCCAAGGAGCCTAATTGGAGAATTGCACCCTCGTTGTGGATAGGCATTAGGAGTTGTTGTCAAGGTAAGAGTCTTGGGAAACTTAGTTTATCGATTCTAATAAAATGGACGAAAACTCACTGCAGTAGCATGGCAATGTCTTTGTAGATATTTCTAGCACCCCTGAATCGAATGAAGAACCTAAGGAACTCTAGGAATGTTAGAGTGGTGAAGCTCCTCCTCATACCTTTTTAGTTTATGGTGTAACTATGGATATGTTCGATGTAGTGGTTAGTATTCCAAATATGTTATATATACTGGTTATTATGTTGTTTGTGGATGGGGTAGTTTTTGAGATAATCTAGTTTATGGTTCCTTTTCAATTGTTTTATTTAATATATAAATGTACTACTTATTTTTGTTTAAAAAAAATAGTAGTGAAAGCTTAGAACATTTCAAAGCGAAAGAGATGTCCATGTAAAAGAAATTGCTTAGTAGTTGGATGCATGATGCTAGGCCTTGTGGATTATGTTTTTTATGAAATATATTTATAAAAGAAATAGAAAGTGCGTTGTCGATGCCATTTTTGTAAGGTGAGTTGTAAATGAAATTATAAATTAATTTAATTTTTTTATTTATCATTTTAAAATAAATTACACAATTTATAAACTTACATAGGATGGAATGAATTACACACTTTATATATAATGAGAATGGTTAATAAATTTAATAATTTTGTATATGATTATAAACAAATTCATATGAGATGAAAAGACGTGATAATTTTTCTCCGAAGAAAAAAACTTAAATTTATTGCATATTTTAGATACTTATAAGTATATATACATTCTTTAAAGATTTTCTCACCCTCGTGAGATCCAATTGACTAAAAAAGAAAACACAAACTATCAAAAAGTTACATAAACTTCAAGCCACGACTCATCAGATCCCATCAACTCAAAAAGAAAGGACAAACTATCAAAAAGTTACATAAACTTCAACCTATGACTCATACATGATTGATACATCTGTAGTTTCAAAACAGACTCTCAATGTAAAAGAGTTTACAAACTAGTATTTTCCCCAAGAGGTGCAAAAGTGCGTCGAAAGGGAAAAAAATGGGAAGTACAAGAATTGTAAAGAATAAAAGATGTTAATTTTTAATAAAATTTATGATTAAAAGATGACTATTTTATTACAAGATTAAAACAAACTAAATTTATGATTTGATTCCAACCTTATCACCATTTTTACTTTTAATAATATATTTTATAAATCATGTTTTTTGGTGTATTATGTATCATAGAAACTCATATGTAAACTTTGGTTTCCTCAATAAACATGGATCCATCTTAACTCTGGATCTATGATGTGATGATAGGGAACAAATACCTTGAGGTGCAAACATTTTTTAGAGTGCAAAAACTTAAGTGAAAGTTTGCACTCTGAGGGATTTGATCCTTATCGGTGCATGACAGATGAGGAGTTAATATGGATATATGTTCGTGATAAGACTATATTAGAGGAAATCATAAAATATTAATGTTGCATCAATTATAAAAAAAATAGGTAAATTGCAAAGATATAAATTATTTGGACATAACAAAATTTGCACGAGATGAAAGCAATATCTATTAGTAAATTAGATAATATATTGCCTTAATCTAATTATAGGCATATTGTAGGAATTGTCAACAATGAGAAAATATAAAATAGATCCATATTTCATTTTTTACTTTTCAAGTGGCTTGAATATCATTTAATGAATAAAAGAAAAGTAGGGTCACATGAGCTATTGCTTTTTTTCGTGTGGTCAAGGGTGAGTAATTGGCCAATGGGATTTTTGTGTGTGTTAGAGAGAGTTGATTATTATTGGAGCTTTGTTAGATAAATTTTATTTTTTATTGATGAAAATGTTGCTTTTTCAATGTAAAGTTGGATTCAACAGACTCAACTATCCTTATTACAATTATTTAATCAACATTACCATGTGTTGATAAGAAGTGAATTCATAATCATTTTTCTCAAATGTTAAATCAAAATGGTAATTTCAATTTTCATTATTTTAAGTGGGCTTAATGGTTAAGAGTATTTGTTTCCTTCTAGGAGGTCACATGTTCAAATGTGGGAAGGTGAGGGTATGTGCACCTCCATATACATGTGAAAAGTAGGGTATACTAGTCAACAACATAATAT
This sequence comes from Pseudotsuga menziesii, assembly GCA_001517045.1. Taxonomy (NCBI): domain Eukaryota; kingdom Viridiplantae; phylum Streptophyta; class Pinopsida; order Pinales; family Pinaceae; genus Pseudotsuga; species Pseudotsuga menziesii. Next base: position 155,143 of record LPNX010895370.1, on the reverse strand, counting down.
ATTAAGATCTAAATCCAACCAATAAGCCTACATCAGCAATAACTCCAAGCAATAATCCTATAACAACAATAATTGTTCTGCCTCATGCTAACTACATTTTCATTGATTACAAAACGGAATTCTAGATTCCCAATAATTTTTGGGACACTTGAATATGCAGTTAACTTAAAAGTGCAATTTCATTCATTTCAATCGAATTTTGGTTGAAAAAAATTGCCATGGAAAAATCATTCTCACTCATTTGATGGGAAAGTTGCATGCAAAGCATTGTTGGTGATCCTCTCACCTTGGTGATCCCATACCTCCACTGCTCCACTTTTTGCTTCCTCAAATTCAAAATTTTGTTGACAAAGGTGACCCCACCACGCAACAAGTGTTTCATATTTTGCGCAACCCGGATAATCATGACCCCAATGAAGCAGGTATTTCACATTTTTCGTACTTATCAGATGTGGATTGATGATCTATTAATGAATCATAGAAATTAATACCGATTCCCAAGGAAAATATTATTTACCTATGACGCCTTCATTGCAACTTCCAATTCTTTTCTGACTTCGGCACCACGAATGATCTTGATACTCATATAAGAGAGCTTGTTTCATTCTTAGGGAAAACCTCCCATGAATACACAAGTATTATTTACACCTCATATATGCATATTTCTTTCTTTATTTCTTGATATGATCTTACATGGCGAAGAAATGTTGTCAAACAAGAGGATGGGATGGAGCCCCAAGTGGCAAGTATTCATTGAGCTACTACTTCAAAGAGGAGGTAGGCGCTATACATAATGAGTACTGCAAAGAATACCCCTAGTGGCCCTGTGTGTCTAGAAATAAATACTATGGACAAGGACCCATTCAATTATCATGGTTGGACACTCTACATCTTCTCAATTATCATGATTGGACACTCTACATGAAAGAGGAACAACTTGCTTGAGTCACTTCCTGTCTTGCTACAATTTTTGTGTATGTTGTTATTTGTTCTCTAGATGAATTTGTAATAATGACACAATGCTCTTCGACTACTTGAGTTTATCATACACCGTGTGTTCTTGTTCCTTGAGTTCTTCAACCACAACCTACTGAATGTTGTGCAATATATACATGGGTAGTACAAACAGGTCTATCTCAACATAGGAAATATCCTGGATCGTAGTTTTGAGCTTTGTTGTACCCAAATCAAGTTCTTTTGGAAGCACCTAAACCAAATCAAGAATTTGAAGCCTTTTGTAAAGAAGCTGGAATCAAGAGGGAATTAACCACTCCCTACAATCCTCAACAGAATGGTGTTGTGGAAAGAAAGAATAGGACCATTATGGAAGAAATGAAGACAATGATAGATGATCAATATATTCCTATGCATCTATGGGTTGAAGCGGCAAGAACAACAATTTATGTACATAATATATTATCCCATAGTTCCCTTGGATTCAAGACTCCTGAAGAAATGTTCACAAGAAAGAATCATGAAGTGAGCCATATCAAGATATTTGGTTTCCCAGTATATGTTCACATTCCAAAAGAAAAGAGAACCAAGTCGGACCCTTCCAGAAAGAAGGGGATATTTGTTGGATACTATGAAGTCTCCAAACAATTTATAATATAAATTCTAGGATTCCATCATATGGATATTAGTAGGTATGTAACATTTGACAAAGAAGAAGATCTCAAGAGATCCAAAAAGTGCCAGCATGAAGAAGTTCATGAAGAAGTTGTACCTCCCAAAAATGTAGAAGTTGCACTCTCCCCTGAAAATGAAACATCAGAGGACCATGATATGTTAGAAACTGAAGAACCTCCTACTATGAATATATCATGAAAGATAAAGACTTCATGGGTAATAGAAATTATGCAAGAAGTAGAGAAGTATGGATCCCCAAAAGGCTCCCCAAGAGTAAGCAAGAGAGAAAAGCCATTTTCTAGTTATGTATATTTGAAGTGTGATCTTGTAGATCAAGAACCTGTCAATTATGAATAAGTTGTACAGAAGAAAGAATGGGTAGAAGAAATGACAGAAGAATACCAATCAATAATGAAGAATGATGTTTGGGATATAGTTCCCACACTAAAAGGAAAGAGTACGGCATCTTTCAAATGGATCTACAAGATAAATAATGCAACTGTTGTAAGTATTGAGAATTACAAGGAAAGGTTTGTGGCTAGAGGATTCTCTTAGAAAGAGGGAATTGATTATGAATAGAAATTTGTGCTAGTAGAAAGGTAGGTTTCCATTAGAGCCATCATGGAACTTGCATCCATGCTGAAGTGGAGTTTACACAAGATGGTTGTGAAAAAAACCTTCCTGAATGGTGTTATTGAAGAAGAAGTGTACATAGAACAACCACAAGCATTTGAAGTTGAAGACAGACAGACTCACGTATGTAAGTTGAAGAAGGATCTGTATGGACAAAGGCAAGATCCTAGAGCTTGGTGTGGAAGGATAGATAAATTCTTCATAATCTTGGGATTTACCAAAAGTAAAGTCGACCCCAACCTTTACTTTAAGGTTATGGAGATGAACCTGTCATATTGTTGATGTATGTTGATGACTTATTTCTGAGAAAAAATGAGAAACTGATTATTTCCTATTTCAACATATCTTTGTGTAATGGAAACTATGTCTAAGTCTATGATTTTATGAGTTGAATTCTTGATCAACCTCTGTTAATGGTTGATAGATATGTGTGTGTAGTATTATGAATTTAGGGATTTGAGAGTGGAAGGTTACAGATATTTGTTGAAGGATATATGTGTGTGAAGTGCATGAATAAAACCTATTTCATCTATCACTGATGGGATCAATGTTTCTTTGTTAACATTCTCTAGAGGTGAAGTTCATAATTGAACCAGGACAAGCTCGGTGAAGTTGGACACAGATTGATTGATAGATGCTATGATGAATCAACATAGATTTGCAGAGATCATAGTTAAATTTGACGATATAGTTTAAAGGAGAAAATATGGATCGATGGTGGGGAAATATTCACGAAGCGAATGTGAATGAGAGATAAGAAATCTACAAAGTTAAGTGAAGTTCCATCGAAGATAGCATATCAACGGACTAGATCAAGCCACAAGAGATTTAACGCTCCACAAGAAAAAGGTGTAAGTAAAATAATGGATCCGCAAAGAAAAGTGAATATCCACATTTGATTGTAGATCGAAGGTCAGGAAAGAACCCGTAAGAAATAGATGAATGTAAAGAATTGCAGAAAAGGAATTGCGAGAGGGAATTTGCGGAAGTTCAACTTTGGGAAAAGTTGGATCTGCAATACGCAATCCGCAACTTTGCGGAAGGAAATTTCCAGAAGTTCAAATTTGGGAAATGTTGGATCCACAATCCACAATGCGTAATCCAATTGCGGAAAGGAGTGTTCTGACCACATAAACTGCGGAAGTCAATTTCAGAATTCAGGAATTTCTGCAATCCACAATTACAAAAAGGAACATGTGGAAAGGCAATTGTGGAAAGGAAATTGTGGACGCTAAAGGAGGTTGCGAAAATTGAGTTGCAGAAACTCAACTGTGGAAAGGTTGAAGGTGCAGAAAGAATTAGTTGTGGAGAGACTGAGGTGGCGGAAGCAATCCTGTAAGAAACTAGTTCTTGGAATAGAAGTTTGTGGAATTAAGCTTGCGGAAACAGAGCTACACAATAGAGTTGCAAAAGAAATATTTGGTGAGAAGAAAAATTTTGAGTTTTATAAATATAGAGAAATATATATCTTGGAGAAAGAAGATGGATAAAATAGATTTGGGGTTCCCTTATGCATCATGTGGTATCATAGTAGAAGAATAATTATGCATGAAGGTAGCAGAGAATAGAATATTCATCGTGAAGATTGTTAGAGCTCAGATTAGAGCCAAGAGGTAAATCAAATTCTGATTTTCAACTTATGTTAAAGTTGAAGAATAACAATTGTGTTGAGAGGGTTAGTCAGATGAGAGTATTCATAATTGATTTATATCAAGAATTGTAGACAGAGAAGGTGTGATTTATATTTGAAGTTTGATTCTAGCCATGGGAGAGTGCAGAACAAATCCTTGGAAGGATTTAACAGGTTACAAAAGACTAAACAAAGTGGAGTTGTACAGAGGATGGTTATGTTCCTAATGAAGAAGAGCACATGAGCTCTTAGAAAAGAGGAAGAAAGCAACAAAACTAGAGAAGTTATTAAGAAAGAGTTTGTGAACTCTTAGAGGAAAGAGGAAGTATTGGCAGAACCCATAATTCCAATAGAGGTTGTACAAGAGAGGACTAGTGCATGTTCTTAAAAAGAGGAGTGGACCTGTAGAATCCAAGAAGAGAAAAGGAGGTTTCTCAAGAGGTTCTAGAGGAGAAGAACTAGAGATACCAAAAGGAAAAGGTTGAGGAGAGATAGCTTATTGAGGTATAATAGAAAAGTGTGGAGACTTGTTGAGGGAGCCTTAGGAAAGAATTCCACAAGTGGACAGGATGAAGTTCATAAAGGAGAAGGAGATAGAAATAATGACTATTGAAGGTCATTGTAGGGGTTCAAAGGAAATCCACAATAGAAGTAATAAGAAAGGGATAGAAAAGGAGATCCAAGAAGAATGTAATAGGGAATCGCTAGAGTTAGAAAGAGACATTTGGTGCTTCGAGAGGTGTATACAAGTAGTTGCAGAAGAAACGCAGAGGTATGGTTGGGTAATGAGGAAAAGGAAGGTGAGATGGAATTCATTGCAGGTGAAGTTAAGGAAAAATATATATGCTATATTGAAGGAAGAACCTAGGGAATCTGAGTCTGAGATAGAAGTTTCATATTGTGAACATGAACAGGGTCCTTTGCTTGGAGAGTATGATGAAATAGATGAAGAGGTTATAGATGATTTTCTAAATTGTCTGATAAGTTCAGAACAACATGAAGATAAAATGGATGAGACTCCATATGAGAAGTGTTATGTTTTTGAATCTAATGCTTTGTTAATGATTGTAGGTATTGAAGAATACTTAAGAGATGTATTTATATGGAAAGAGACTGAATTGTCATCTTGGACTATCAGATATTATGAAGAAGAGGAAATTATTTTCAAAGGAATAACGGTAGAACATAATCCTGTTATAAAAGAAGCTAAAATGGTGATGCATCCTGTAACTCAAACTATAGGATAGATAGAGGTTGGTGAAGAAATCAAGTTTCTAGAAGAGATAACTGAGATAGAAGAGTTCTTGATTGAATATGTATTCCAGGAAAAATAAGTTGGAAGCCTCATGGAATTTTTTGAGAGTTCAAATCCATGAATGAAGAAATCAAGAAGGGATAGAAAACCAAATTTTTTAAAATTAATGAATTGTGTGTGTTTACAGGTACACCAGGTGATGAAGATAGTGAGGCTATCATGAAATGTTCTTACATCCCTAAAGGAGGACAAAATTGGAAGTTTTCTATGAAGATGGAGAAAGATAAAGATAGCCAAGGGGGAATACATACACAATTCGGAAATAGAATTGCTGACAGACAAAAAAAAGAATTTGTTGTTGCAGGTAGAAGAGGATTGGACTGTAAATACAATCAAGAGGAATATAAATATAATGATTGTCCAGTGGAATGAAGAAACAGAGTGTTTACAGGAGATCTGCACCATAAATGCAATTGAAGAGAATCAAGCAGAAGAAGAAATTAAGGTATCCATTGAATTAGATATTCTTGATTTAATTTCATGTGCATCTTTAGAGGAAGAAGTATGGTCATTAGAAGAATGGATGATGGAGAATAAGGATTGTATGAAGTTGAGAAATTCCATGTATAGTGACTTCATTGGGTTATGTAAAGAAGAGGATATATTGGGAAAAAAGATAGATACATAGAAACTACATGTTCAGAATCTGAAGGTAGGAGCAGAAACTGCAAATTTTGATGAGTAGGTGAATATGTCAGTTAGTGATGGTACAATTGAAGGACAGGATAAAAATACTGGAGATAGAAATGGAAAGGATATGCAACAACTAGAACAACAAGTTCATTATATGGAAATTTATTAGCCAAGGGACAATTTGGATAGTGAAATAGAGAATATAAGGATGTCGATGGTGAAAATGTCTTAGAAAACACATGAAGAGAAAAGGAATATTTACATCAGAATAGAAAGCAGCAGCAAGAGACAGATTACAGAAGAATATTACAGAAGCAATGCTAGTGCGGCATTGCAGCATAAAATTTGGAAACCAGGAGAACTGAAGATGACAAAGGAAAAACAATATGATGAAATGAATGACCAACTACAACACAAAGTTTGGGGTCCATGCATATTCAAGAATAAATATTATGACCACGAAGTCATATTTTCTTTCTTCCACGGGAGTCTAATATAGTAGCATCCTACTCTCCATCCAATTTCAAGTTCCATATTTTGATCATACCTCAAAGGGGTCTTCATCTTCTAAATTAATATTCCCTAGACTATTAAATTGTAAATAAATCTATGTTAAGTGTTCTTCTAGAAAGGTGATGAGTCATTAGGTGAGTGATGATTCATTAAATGAGTCATGTAACTAATCCCATATCAAAAGGTAGCATTCGATAAGAGTCAAGGCTCTGATGAGCAAGTCATTGAGATACCGTTGATTATGTTGCTTTATTTAGAATTAGTTAGCATATTGTTGAGTATATTGAGGATTTGAACCAAAAATAGGTTCATGAATCCTATTGTATATATGTCTATAATCCTTTGAAGCATTGAGGAGAGAGAAAAGTATTCAAGGGGTGTAGCAAAAAAATGTAAAATATGTTTAATATGGCCAAACCAATGTAAATCAAGCAAAGATAGCTAGTTGGATTTAAACTAGACTAAGAGGATTAGAACATAGATTCTATATCGATGTAAATATACAGATTCCTTGTATTGAATAAAGGAAATCCTATTTCAAGATATCTCTGTGTAATTGCAACTTTGTTTGAGTATATGATTCTATGAGTTAAATTCTTAATCAACCTTTGTTAATGGTTGATAGATCTATGTGTGTAGTATTCTAAATTTAGGGATTTCAGAGTGGAAGGTTACACATAATTGTTGAAGGATATTTGTGTGTGAAGTGTATGAATACATACTATATCATCAATCACTGACAGGATCAATGTTTCTTTATCAACGTTCTACAGATGTGAAGTTCAGAATTGAACAAGGAAAAGCTTGGTGTAGTTGGACACAGATAGATTGATCGATGCTCTGATCAATCGACATAGAGTTGCAGAGATCATAGTTAAATTTGACGATTTATTTTAAATGAGAAAATATCGATCGATTCTGGGGAAAGATTCATGAAGTGAACATGAACGGAAGATAAGAAATATGCAAGGTTAAGTGAAGTTCCACTAGAGATAGAATATCAACGTACAAGATCAAAGCCACAATAAATATGACACTCCGCAAGAGAAAGGTGTATGAAAAATAACAAATCCGCAAAGCAAAGTGAAGATCCACATATGATTGTAGATAAATGGTTAGGAAAGAACCCCCAAGAAATTGACGGTTGTAAAGAGTTGCGGAAAAGGAATTGCGGGAGGGAATTTGTGGAAGTTCAACTTTGTGAAAAGTTGGATCTGCAATCCGCAATCCACAACTTTGTGGAAGGAATCTTCTGAAGGAGTTTGCAGAAGTTCAAATTTGAGAAATGTTGGATCCTGAATCCATAATCCACAATACGATTGCGGAAAGGAGTGTTGCAGCCGCATAAGTTGTGGAAGTCAATTTCAGAATTTGGGAATTTTTGCGATCCGCAATCCGCAGTTGTGGAAAGGAACTTGTGAAAGGTTCTTGCGGAAGCTAAAGCGGCTTGTGGAAATTGAGTTGTGAAAAAACAATTATAGAAATGTTGAAGTTGTGGGGAGACTGAGGTTATGGAAGCAAGCTTGTGGGAAACTAGTTTTCGGAACAAAATTTTGCGGAATTGAGCCTGCGAAAATAGAGCTACGCAATAGAGTTGTAGAAGAAATATTTGGTGAGAAGATAGATTTTGAGTGTGTTAAATATATAGAAAGATAAATCCTGGGGAAAGAATATGGGATAAAGGATATTTGGGGTTCCCTTCTGCATCAAGAAGGAATATTTCTTAACTAAGGAAAGTATGCTATGGAAATCTTAAAAAGATTTGATATGTTGGATTGTAAATCCATGGATAGACAAATGGATACCAACTTGAAGTTGTTATCTGATGAATCATCAAAGTTAGTGGACATGAATTAGTATAGACATATTATTGGATCGTTGATGTATCTGACAAATACTAGGTCAGATATATACTTTGGTGTGAACAACCTAAGTAGTATCTAGTTAAACCTAGATGTATTCATATGACAGCCGCAAATAATGTGATGAGGTACCTGAAAGGTATGATATACTTTGGTCTATACCATGTTGGAAATCATGACTACAAATTGTATGGTTATACAGATGCAGATTGGGATGGAAGTGCCTTAGACAAAAAGAGCACCTCAAGTGGATGTTATTATCTGGAATCTGCCATGATTTCATGGTTTAGCAAGAAGCATTCCTGTGTTTCTCTCAACACAGTTGAAATAGAGTATATAGCAGCTTTTTCTTCTAGTTATGAAGCCATATGGCTTTAGAAGTTAATGTCAGGTCTATTTGACCTAAAGTTGGATACCACGGTGATTCGATGTGACAAGAAGAGTTCTATAAATATGATGGAGAATCCATTGTTCCATGACAAGTTGAAGCACATAGAAATATGATATTTTTACATACACGATATGGTATAGAAGGGAGCTATAAAGCTCCAGTATGTGAGTATCGATGAGAAAGTTATTGATGTGTTTACCAAGCCTTTGTCTCGAGTAAAGTTTGAATACTTCCATGACAATATTGGTGTGGTTCAAAAGGACCCTCCTCGTATGGAGGAACAATGATTATGGTGTTGTAGACTTTCCTTGTAAGGAGGAATATTGATGGTGATGCTACAAAATTTCCTCATAAGGAGGAACGTTGATGATGATGTTGTAGACTTTCCTCGTAAGCATGAACATTGATGATGATTCTATGGAATTTCCTCATAAGGAGAAACAATGATGGTGATGTTGTAGACTTTCCTCATAAGGAGGAATAATGATGATGATGTTTTAGACTTTCCTCGTAAGGAGGAATAGTGATGATGATGTTGTAGACTTTCCTTGTAAGTAGGAACAATGATGATGATGTTGTGGAATTTCTTGATAAGGGGAATAACGATGATGATGTTGTAGACTTTCATTATAAGGAGGAACACTGATGATGTATACCCTCCTCGAAAGGATAATCATTATGATGATGTTGTAGACTCTCCTCGAAAGTGGGACAAGGTTGATGATGTTGCAGTGGGATTGTATCATCCCTGAAAATTAGTCCTAAAGTGATATGTAGACCTTTATCTCCGTGTGTGTGGTAGGATTGCATCATCCTTAGACTTATGTCCTAAAGTGATAGGGATTGATTATCCCATAATTGGATCCAAATACATTTGTCTTCATGATGAGTGAGGATTGCATCATCCTTGGACTTATGTCCTAAAGTGATAGGGATTGATCATCCAGTAATTGGATCCACGGACTTTTTTCTTCATGAGGATGAGGAATGCATCGTCCTTGGACTTATGTCCTAAATTGATAGGGATTAATCATCCCGTAATTGGGTCTGTAGACTTTTATCTCTGTGAGGTATGAGGATTGCATTATCCTTGGAATTATGTCCTAAAGTGATAGGGATTGATAATCTCGTAATCGGATTCGCAAAATTTTGTCTTCATGAGGCGTGAGGATTTCATTGTCCTTGGACTTATGTACTAAAGTGATAGGGATTGATCATCTCGTAATTGGATCTGTGTAATTTTTTCTTCATGAGGTGTGAGGATTGCATCATTGTTGGACTTATGTCCTAAAGTGATATGGATTGATCATCCTGTAATTGGAGCTGTGAAATTTTGTCTTCGTGAGGCGCAAGGATTGAATCATACTTGGACTTATGTCCTAAGCTGATAGGGATTGATCATCCCGTAATTGGATCATGTATGGATTGCATCGTCTGTGAACTTATGTCCTAAAGTTATAGGGATTGGTCATCCCATAATTGGATCATGTGTGTTGCAGGTTATGTTGTTGTTGATGATGATGTTGCTGATCAAAAGATTAAGTATTGTTACAAGATGATGATGTTGTTGATCAAAATATCAATTGTTTCTATAGATGATTGAGTGATCGAGTGATGAAGAAGATGAAGGTCAAAGATGAATACTCAATGTTGTAGAATATTATGCTCCAATACTGAAGATGTTGAATATGTTCCAATTGTTGATGATTATTGAAGAAAACTTGTAATGACATATAGATGTATCACCTTGATGATGTTGAATATTCTCTCCCTCCTTTCTCTTACATTTGATGTTGTTAGAATACCCTTCTTGTTAAGGGGGAGTGTTGAAATATTGTATCTTCAAAGAATATTCTAAATGTATTTTATTGTTGTAACCTAACAATGATGTTTTATTCCTCTGCAGAATGTTATTATTGTATTTGGTCATCATATATTCATGAGGTAAAACCTTTGTTGTAAGTCAAGTCAATAAAACCCTCCAGAATATAATATTATATTGTTTTGTGTCTTCGTAGGTGAAGTTGGCCTAGTAAATTTGTTGGGACTGACCTATTAATGAAAAAGTCAAGTGGAAGATAGAGTATAAATAGAGGAGGTGTGTTCCTCATTTTTACACACAAAATAACATGTGTAAAGCACATAGGAGAGAGAGAGAGAGAGAGAGAGAGAGAGAGAGAGAGAGAGAGAGAGAGAGAGAGAGAGAGAGGGAGAGAGAGAGAGAGAGAGAGAGAGAGAGAGAGAGAGAGAGAGAGAGAGAGAGAGAGAGAGAGATGCAAGGAGAAGGAGCACTTGTTTGGGGTTTTACCTTTGTACTTTTGATACATCTATATAAAGGAATTTTTTCTAGGTTTTCTTCCCGTAGAAGGTTTCCCAGGATTAATATGTGTCTATATTGTGATTGTGTTTCTTTCAGTGATTCTGCATATGCTATTGTTGTAAAATTGACTTGAATACTAATGATATCTAGATTAGCATATGGAATCTTAACAATTATGATATATTTATAATATTTGTTTCAAAAACACTTGGTTACCTTATATGGAATTTTTTATTGTTGAAAATAGTGTTTTTAATGTAAAGTTGGATTCAATATACTCAAATATCCTTATTACAATTATTTTATCAATATTTCCATGTGTTGATAAGAAGCCAATTCATAATAAAATTTTCTCAAATGTTACATCAAAATGGTAATTTAACTTCTCATTATTTTGAGTGGGTTTAATGATTAAGAACATTTGTTTCCTCTTAGGAGGTCACAGGTTCAAATCTGGGAAGGGTAGTGTATGTACACCTCCATATACTTGGGAAGGTTAGTGTATGTACACCTCCATATACTTGGGAACGGTAGGGTATGTACACCTCGATCAACTTTCTCCTCCACTTATTTTAGAATGAATATTATTTACAAAGTGACCTAACATAAATGTCATATGATCCCAATATGCCATTGGATGTAGACTATTTTATATTTTAGGTGACCACTAGTCAGCAACAAAATAATGATTTTTGAGTCATGCTTATTATTTCTCCTTCAATCTTAGTATCTTGATATCTAGCCACAACCAATCATTGTTCTACCTCATGCTGCTTAATTTTCATCTTTTCTATTTGGATTTCTTTTAGAGAGTATTATTTATAAACCACCAAAATTGTGAATGTAATATGAGACCAATTAATAACATATATTGAACTGACATACACATATATTGATAGTATTTTGATTCCATTTTTCTTGGTGAATATTTCACTAAATTATAAGATATGGTAAAATCTTGTCAAATATTTTACTGAATTATAAAATATTGTAAAAACTTGATGAATCTTTCATCAAATTATAAAACCTTGAAACATCCTGGTGAATCAATTGCTAGGAAGACTCAACTTTTGATTATGTGGATTACTAAGGTAGTGCAATAGAAGAGCATATACAAAATCTTGACTCTCTCAACTCCTAGACCATTAAATGAGAAAATGAATTAATGCAGAGAGGAGGGATTTATTTATACATTTTCACACATAGTATTGGGTCACTCACAATTGGAGGTGTTGGTGAAACACACCTACACTAACTAGATTCAAGGAAAACGGTTACTCCACTTTTTATATTTTCCCTTAATGGTCTAGTGGACATGTGGGGACCCAAATCTTTTCATACCAACAAATTGATAGATTGAACACTTTAAATTGTTGATTTATTATGGCATCCATGAACCATTACTATAATGTGGAGTATTATTGAGACCCACAACCTTAATATAGTGTATTAATTCCCAATTGGATGTTTTTCCAAATCTCTTATTTTTAAGATACCCTCTAAGAAAAAATAGCATGCTTATCGGTTTATAGATCCAAATGCCACTTTTTCCTTTCTTTTGTTGACAATCAAAATACGAATTATCTCATTTGATATAGATTTTTTAGAGTTACTTAGAAACTTGAAATGGTTATTAGAAATAAGAACATACACTAACAAGAATGGAAATCATATTTATTCATCATCACACATAATGTCATTAGATTTAAAGACTACTTTTTCTCAGATAAACTGAGGAGGTGTTTGTATCCATGTCCTTGAAATTTTTGAAAGCATCAAAAATGTGGTAAAATTGTTTTAGTAACCTCATTGAATGCAAAATACTATATATCAAATAGAATAATGTATACATATCAAGTCAAACATGCCTTGTACATATTATACAATCATGATGGAAATCAAGTATCATGTTCCAACTAAATCATATATTTATCATACATGACTAGATCCATTTCTAGATGATGATAACAATTACACATCAAAACAAATCACTAAAAAAAATTGACTTCTGAATGACTTTTAAAAAAACAAAATATCGTAAAACAAGTATCAAACCCAACAAATTTAGGACACAAATAAAATATATGAACTTGGAAATACGGACAAAAAAAATAATCGAGTCACAAATTCATCAATACAAATAAAGAATCTACCAAAATGCTTTGGACAACTCTATAAGAAGACAACCAAAATAATGACCATTCAACTGTATCCCCACCATTATAATTACTATGCATTCATTTATATTACAAACATCCCAAACATCAACAATAAACAACATAAAATATGAATATATACACTCTCATTAGTGCCTTCGATCAAATAATAATTCCATAGCAAGATAATAATTAAACAACATTTTAAACAACTGGGTCAAATTCGTTTGAATATATAAAAACCATGTGGCGTCTCTCCATCAAGAGTATCATCGACTAACAACATATAAATGTCAGTCAATATTTTAAACATGATAAGGTGTAAAATAAATCATATCTTTTGATATCCATAACACTTTCATGGAACCAATACTCTTAGGATAGAATAAAACCCTAATAACATCGAATGAGCCCTAAGCATCAAAAGTTTTGTAGAATTCAACAGACCTAAAAAAGAATCCATGATAAAAAAAATGTTATAAAAGGTAAATTTACAATATAATAATCGATTGTAACTATGGATTAAAAGAATAAAAAGAATACCATGTTAATTATTGTATAAAAAACATGTTTTAAGTCTGTATTCTCTCATAAATTACATTCCCCTGCACGACCTAAGCTTCGGACAATGGATATGTTATGCAAAAATTAAAATGCCAAGAAAGCTAAGAATGAAAAGTGTAGTTGCATTAACCAGAACCTTCACCCAGTAAGCAAAATGAGATGTGGATGAACCATGAATCACTGTAGCATTTATATAGAACAAAGTATCCCTTGATTTCCCTCTAATAATGGAAATCGAGGGCCCAAAGAAGGTATCACATGAAATTGACTAAAAATATTGTTGAATGCAACCATATTCCTGAATTTCAAGGAAAATGGAGGGAAGAATAATGCTTGGGAGCCTCCATTACTGAATATTGGGGGAGAAGGAATGATTTCACTAGAATTTCTCTAGAAATTGGGGGAAAACGATAGATTGGAGGGAGATTTTTCTTGGGAGAAAATAGTTTTTTTCATTGTCCTCATTAATATATGGGAGACTATTCATTTTGGATTTATTTTTTTCTAATAAATATTGGGCGAATATATTTTAGCTGAAAAAACCCTTTCCATATAAGAAAATAGCCCACTAAATTTTTGTAACCCCCTTAATATAGCCCATACAATTATCCATCGATACATTTGTAGTCTCAAAACAGAGTCTCAATGTAAAAGAGTTTACAAACTAGTTTTTTCCCCAGAAGGTTTAAAAGTACATCAAAAGAAAAAAAATAGGAAGTACAAGAATGGTACAGAATAAAATATGTGAATTTTTATTAAAACTTCACAAAAATACTTCTGGAGGATAAACAACTTTTTTTGTGACTCCAAAATGTCCTGCATTCTAGTTGTAGTGCGCATCCCAAATGAGCTTCTATCGGTGCTCACCGGTTGGTACACAAATTTTTCCAAGCTCGTATAGCAAGGTGTCCTTCAGAAAGTAGTCGGTAGTAAATAGTGTGTCGGTATGAAGTTGTCGATAAATTACAGAGAAGTTGCAGTCTACCAAATACAATTGTGGCCAAGTATTGGTGTCGTAACCTTGCATACCCATCAATGTAGATAATAGATTAATAGGTGGTTGGTTGAGATAATCGGTTGTGGCATTGGATTTTCCTTTCCGATACTTAATTACCAACTAGAATTGTTGCAGGTAATTAATCAACTTGAGCTGTCAAGTTGTCTATAGTTTCGACTAAGATAGAGCGAACTACAAAGGTTTATGGTCAGTGAGTATGATCATTTCCTTACAAAGAATGTATTGTTTCCATTGCTTAAGAGCTTGCATAATCGCGTATAGTTATTTTTCATATGTCGAATACCTTCTAATAGCGTCATTGAAGGTTTCAAAATGAAACGCGACTGGGTGACCTAAATGAGTAATCACTGCATCGAGAGCATAGTCTGATGGGTTCATCTCAATCTCAAAATGCTGATGCAAATAAGGTAACACAAGTATTGGTGTAGTAGAAAGCTTGTTTTTGAATTGTTCAAAACCTTGTTGTTTTGTTGGTGTCCATTTGAAGATAGTTTTCCCATTTCCCTTATTCAACTGATTCAAAGGCCATCCGATGTGACTGAACCCAAGTATGAACCATTGATAGAAATTATCCAAACCAAGAAAACTTCTTAGTTCATGAATGTTTTGAGGAGTGGGTCAATCTTTGAGGATATGTACTTTTTATGGGTCGACATGAATTCCTACAGAATCAATTACATACCCCAAATATTTGATGTTGGTCATGAGAAATGATATTTTGTCCATGTTCAAATATAGTTGATGTTGCTGAAGAGTGTCGAATACTTGTCAAAGTTGTCTGACATGTTCTTCCCATGATCGACTGAATATCAAAATATCATTGAGATAGACAATGACACACTTGCCAATGAAAGGTCGTAGAATGTCGTCCATATATCTCATGAAGGTTGCAGGTGCATTGGTTAAGCCGAATGGCATGAATAATCATTCAAACAATCCTTCCTTGGTCTTTAAATTTGGTTTCCATCAATCGGAGGACTCGATTGGAATTTGATGATATCGAGACTAAAGGTCAAGTTTCGTAAAGAACTTAGAACCTTTCATACTGTCGATGACTTCATCTATCCCTCAAAGAGGGTATCTGTTCTTTAGTGAAATTTTGTTGAGAGCTCGATAGTCGATGCACATGTGCCAACTCTCATCTTTATTTGGAACTAAGACGACTGGAATTCCACAAGGAGAAGAGATGGATTGAATATAACCCTTGTCGGTCAAATCCTGTATTTTCCTATGAATCTCTTCGTTCTTGAGAATGGATCTTTTGTAAATAGATGTGTTAAGTAATGAAGAACTAGGAACAAGTTCAATGGAGTGTTTTATCTGACAATACAGAGGTACTCCATTCATCTCTTGAAATACGCCATGATATTCCTCAAGAATGTTGTCAATCTATTTCTATTGTTAGGAGCTGCATTGGTTGGTGAGTCAACTTATTGCTATAGTCTTTCCGGAATGATGAGGCTTTATCATAATTAATGAAAACTTTTGGGCATGGTTAATAAGCTTCTTTGTTTGTTTGGAAGTTATCATAAAAACCGTTGATGTGGGTTGACGCTATGGTATGTTGTACCATTGATTCTGAATTGTGACAATCGCCTTCCATGGCTATGATTGATATGCATTGTGTCGATCCCATAAGTAAGGTTTCCCAAACAAGCTGTCGATTACGGAAAGCGTTGCCATGTCACAGAGTGATTCATTTTCAAAAGGATTAATGAAGTAGGTGAGTGTGCATTGACGTGTGATCCTTAGTTCCTTTCCATCCTTCATCCAATAGATATTGTAAGGCTGAGGATGTGGAGTTGTGACAAGACCAAGTTTCTTCACAAGATCTTCAGAAATGAAGCGCCTCTCGCTACCATTATGCACAATCAGATCTAATGGATTTTTTTGAACCCATATCTATGTATGGAACAGGATATCTCTTTCTTCCTCGTTGACGATAGTTGATGCTTTTGGAGTGGTTGAGGTTGAAGCAAAGAGCGTTGCTGCATTTGGATCAGATTCTACCATGGTTCTGTCGAATTAGTCGGAGGTCAAAAACAATGCCAAAAATGTCTTCATACCTTTGTATTTTGATGTATCCTATCTTTCTGAAAGTTCTTCTTTTGATGATCGGTATTTGGAAGAATTGACTGAGAAGGGTTCTTTGACTTGTCAGAGTCAACCAATGACTTCTTATCGGATGTTCAACCTGTTGGCTAGTTCATGAAACATGCTTTTACTTTTTGTTTAGCTTCAACCTTGATGGCATAATGAAATGCATCTGAAAGAATACTGACAGTGCGAAACTCCATCTCTTGCTGAATATATAGGGATAAACCACTAACATACTTTAGGAGAAGCAATTTTTCTTCTTCTTGGATGCCAAGTCTAGCTATGACTCGATAAAACACATCGGTATGACTCTGTACAGACTGGTCTTTCCATATCCTTAGTTGGTGCGACTTCTTATACTGTTGTTCAAGACACTTGGGGGGGTAGAACTCCTTTTGGACGTGTTTATGGTGTCGCCTTATTTTTCCATTTTTGTTGATAAATTCTCCTAGCAATAGTGGTCGGAGGTTGAAATATTTATGGATGCAATGGTGATTTTTTCTACTTCGGAGAGTTGATTCATGGAGTAGTATGATTCTAGTTGCTGTGCCTAATTGTCGACAGATTCTGCGTCAATATTACCTTCAAGATTTGGTATATCCAGACTCATTTACACTTTGAAGGGGCTCATTTTATTAGAGTGAGGTCACATCGAGGATTCCCTGGAGTTTGAAACGAATCGCATGAGAATCTTGCTAAAATGGGAGAAAATTTTGTTCCACTATAGAGCCATTTCTTTTTCTATGAGTTGCTATGTCTTGTTAGTTTCATGTCTATTGTCTACTTCTTCGGCCATATTTTCTGAAGTCGAAGGTAGTGTCTACTTGTTTTGTTGAATTTGCAACCATGTTTGAACATGCATAAGTTAAATAACTTTGATGGAAGTTCTTATGTAACTTAATCTCTAGACAACATCCAGGTCATGCCCAGGTGCAAGCTGGGGACAACAGTTGACTAAATGAGTCAAGCATTGTTATGGAATCAGCTTTGAAAAAGAAAAAGTAAAGCAAAAGATACACTATATCGATAGAAAGTAGGCACACAGACAATATGCAAGAGTTAAAACCAATTTCTATATTACTTATTCATGAAAGATGCTTGATTGTTACACTAATGTACATGTTTATATAGAATGTTGAGACTCTTGGGTCACTACTCGTTACATTTAGTTACAAGAAGTTATAACAGTTCGTAAGTTCAACCATCACAAACGACTGGAAGTCAGAGAGTCAATCTGTCAATGTTTGATAGTCGTCGGTGCCAACAAGGCATGTCAATATGTTGTATGTCGAGCCTGAAACATGTCGACGTTGTCAAGGTTAGTTGTGTCAAGTTTTGAACATGTTGAAGCGAATTCTAAACCTGTCGAAGCAGTCGAAGTAGTTGAAGTGATAGATGTTTTTGAAGTTTGAAAACATGCCAACTGCTAGTTAGATCAAAAAGCATAAACATAATACCACGTTAATTATTGTATAAAAAGAATGTTGCATATTTGTATTCTGTGATAAATTTCATGCCCTTGCAATACCTAAGCTTCCGGAAATGGATATGTTATGCAAAAATTAAAATTCCAAGAAACTAAGAATGAAAAGTGGAGTTGCATCAACCAGAACCTTCAACCTGCAAGCGCAATGCGATGTGGGTGAACCATGAATCATTGTAGCCTTTATATATAACAAAATATCCCTTGATTTTCACTCTAATACTAGAAATCGAGGACACAAAGAAGGTATCACATGAAATTGACTAAAAATACATCCAAATGCAACCATATGCCTGAATTTCAAGGAAAATGGAGGGAAAAATAACCCTTGGGAGCCTCCATCACTGAATATTGGGGGTGAAGGAATGATTTCACTATAATTTCTCTAGAAATTGGGGGAGAAAGATAGATTGGAGGGAGATTTTGCTTGGGAGAAAAAAGTTTTTTTCATTTTCCTCATTAATATATGGGGGACTATTTATTTTGGATTTATTTTTTTTCTAATAAATATTAAGTGAATATATTTTAGCTGAAAAAACCCTTTCCATATAAGAAAATAGTTGACTAAATTTTTTTAACCCCATTAATATAGCCCATAAAATTATCCATGGATACATTTGTAGTCTCAAAACAGAGTCTCAATGTAAAAGTGTTTACAAACTAGTATTTTCCCCAGAAGGTGCAAAAGTACGTCGAAAGAAAAGAAAATGGGAAGTACAAGAATGGTAAAGAATAAAATATCTGAATTTTTAATAAAATTTATGATAAAATTTAACAAAAATACTTTTGTACGATAACAACTATTTTTTTCACTCCAAAATGTCATGCATTCTTGTTGTAGTGCGCATCCCAAATTAGATTATGTCGGTTCTCACTGGTCGGTACACAAAGTTGTCCAAGCTTGTATAGAAATATGTCCTTCAGAAAGTAGTCACAGTAGACAACATGTCGGTACGAAGCTGTCGATAAATTGTGGAGAAATCACGGTCTACCAAATACAATTGTGTCCAAGTAATGTTGTCATAACCTTGCATACCAATCACTGTAGACAGTAGAGTAATAGGTGTTCGACTGATACAATCGATTGCGCCATTGGATTTTCCTTTTCGATACTTAATTACCAACTCGAATTGTTGCAGATAATTAATCCACTTGACTTGTTGAGTTGTCTATAGTTTTGACTAGGACAGAGCAAACTTCAAAGGTTTATGGTTAGTGTTGATGACCATTTACTTGCCAAGAATGTAGTGTTTCCATTTCTTAAGAGCTTGCACAATGGCGTATAGTTATTTTTCATATGTTGAATACTGTCTAACAGTGTCGTTGAAGGTTTCGAAATGAAATGCGAATGGGTAACCTGAATGAGTGATCATTGCATCGAGATCATAGTCTGATGGGTCCATCTCAATCTCAAAAGGTTGATGCCAATCAAGTAACACAATCAGTGGTGCAGTACAGAGATTGTTTTTGAGTTGCTCAAAATATTGTTGTTTTATCAGTGTCCATTTGAAGATATGTTTCCCATTTCCCTTATTCAACTGATTCAAAGTCCATGCGATGTGACTGAATCCAAGTATGAACTGTCGATAGAAATTTTCCAAACCAAGAAAACTTCTTAGTTCATGAATGTTTTGAGGAATGGGTCAATCTTTGAGGATCTGTATTTTTTATGGGTCGACATGAATTCCTACAGAGTCAATTACATACCCCAAATATTTGATGTTGGTCATTAAAAATGAGCATTTGTCCATGTCCAAATATAGTCGATGTTGCTACAGAGTGTCGAAGACTTGTCGAAGTTGTCTGACATGTTCTTCTGATGATCGACTGAATATCAAAATATCGTCGAGATAGAAAATGACACACTTGTCGATAAAAGGTTGTAGAAGGTCATCCATATATCTTATGAAGGTTGCAGGTGCATTGGTCAATACGAAAGGCATGACTAACCATTCAAACAATCCTTCCTTGTTCTTGAAATTTGGTTTCCATACATCAGAGGACTCGATTTCAACTTCATGATATATCAACTTAAGGTCAAGTTTCATAAAGAACTAAGAACCTTTCAGAATATCGATGAGTTCATCTATCTGTGGAAGAAGGTATATTCTCTTTACTAAAATTTTGTTGAGAGGCCGATAGTCGATGCACATGTGCCAAGTCTTGTCTTTCTTTGGAACTAGGACAACTGGACTTCCACAAGGAGAAGAGATGGAGAAGATATAACCCTTGTCGATCAAATCCTATATTTTCTTGTGAGAATGGATCTTCTGTAAACATATGCTTAAAGTAATGAAGAACCAGGAATAAGTTCAATTGAGTGTTTTAACTAACAATGCAGAGGTACTCCATTCATCTCTTGAAATACATTGTGGTATTCCTCAAGAATTTTGTCGATATGTTGTTGTTGTCAAGAGTTGCGTTAGTCAGTGAGCCGACTTGTTTCTATAGTCTTTTTGGAACGATGAGGCCTTATTATAATTAATGGGAGAACATTTCGATCCACTGGACAGCCAGTTCTTTTTCTATGAGTTTCTATGTCACGTTAGTTGCATGTCTATTGTCTGCTTCTTCGACCATCTTTTCTGAAGTCGAAGGAAGTGTCTACTTGTTTTGCTAAGTTTGCGAGCGTGTTTGAATAGGCATAAGTTAAATAAATTCAATGGAAGTCACTTGATGTAAATTAATATCTAGAAAAGATCAATCTATGATACCAATGATACAAGTCATGCCTAAGTGCATGCTAGGGACAACAATCAATTGAATGAGTCAAGCACCGTTATGGCAGAAGCTTTGAAAAAGAACAAGTAAAGCGGGAGATACACTATATCAACAAAAGGTAGGCACACAGACAATATGCAAGAATTCAAACAAATTTTTGTCTTACTTATTCATGAAGCATGCCTAATTGTTACACTAATGTACATGTTTATACGTTCATGAAGCATGCCTAATTGAGACGCTTGGGTGACTACCCATTACGTTCAGTTACAAGAAGTTATAACGGTTTGAAATTTCAACTGTCATAGATGACCAAAATACAGAGAGTCAATCTGTCGATGTTTGATAGTCTTCAGTTCCAGCAAGGAATGTCAAGATAATGTATGTCAAGCGCGAAATCTTTTGACATTGTCAAGGTCGATTGTGTTGAGATTCAGACTTCTCGAAGACCATTTTGAACCTGTCGAAGTAGTTGAAGTAGTCAAAGTGCTAGGCATTTCCGAAGTTTGACAACATGCCAACTGCTAGTTAGATAAAAAGAATAAAAATAATACCATGTTAATTATAGTATAAAAAGCATGTTGCAAGTTTGTATTCTCTAATAAATTGCATGCCCCTGTAAGACCTAAGCTTCCTGCAATGGATATGTTATGCAAAAATTAAAATGACAAGAAAACTAAGAATAAAAAGTGGAGTTACATTAACTAGAACCTTCACCCTGTAAGAGAAATCCGATGTGGGTGAACCATGAATCATTGTAACCTTTATATATAACAAAATAAACCTCGATTTTCCCTCTAATACTGGAAATTGATGGCTCAAAGAAGGTATGAAATGAAATTGACTAAAAGTACAGCTGAATGCAACTATATTCCTGAATTTCAAGGAAAATGGAGGGAAAAATAAAATTATCTGTGGATACATTTGTAGTCTCAAAATAGAGTCTCAATGTAAAAGAGTTTACAAACTAGTATTTTCCCCAGAAGGAGCAAAAGTACGTCGAAAGAAAAGAAAATGGGAAGTACAAGAATGGTAAAGAATAAAATATGTGTTTAATAAAATTTATGATGGAAAGATGATTATTTTATTACAAGATTATAATAAATTAAATTTATGATTTGATTCCAACCTTATCACTATTCTTATTTTTAATAATCTATTATATAAACCATGTGTTTTGGTGTATTATGTCTGATAACAGACCATATATAAACTTTGGTGTCCTCAATCAACATAGATCCATCTTAACTTTGGATTTATCATGTGATGATAGGGAACAAATCCCTTGATGTGCTAACGTTTTTCAGAGTGCAAAATCTCGAGTGAAAGTTTGCACTTTGAGGGATTTGATCATTATCGGTGCATGATAGATGAGGATTTAAGATGGATCTATGTTGGTGATAAGACTATATTATATGAAATAATAAAAGATTAATGCCACCACAATTATAAAAAAACACGTAAATTTCAAAGATATAAATTATTTGCACATAGCAAAATTTGCACTAGATGAAAGCGATCTCTATTTCTAAATTAGATAATATATTACCTTGATCTAATTGTAATAAGATTGTAGAACTTGTGAAGAATGAGAAAATATAAAATAGATCCATCTTTCGTTTTTTACTTTTCAAGTGGCTTGAATATCATTTAATTAATATAAGAAAAGCTGGGACACATGCGCTATTGTATTTTTTTGTGTGCTTAAGTGTGAGTAATTGGCCAATAGGATTTGTGTGTGTGATACACAGAATTGATTATTATTGAAGCTTTGTTAGATAACTTTTATTAAATTTAGAATTTTTTATTGATGAAAATGGTGTTTTTTTAATGTAAAGTTAGATTCAATAGACTCAAATATCCTTATTACAATTATTTTCTCAACATTGCCATTTGTTAATAGGAATTCAATTCATAATAAAAAATTTCTCAAATGTTAAATCAAAATGGTAATTTCACTTTTCATTATTTTAAGTATGTTTAATGGTTGAAAAATATTTGCTTCCATATACTTGGGAAATGTAGGGTATGTACACCTCGATCAAGTGGCTCCTCGCCTTATTTTCGAGTACATATTATTTACAAAGCTACATAACATAAATGTAATATGGGCACAATATGCCATTGGAAGTAAACTATTATATATTTTAGGGGACCACTAATCAGCAACAGAATGTTAATGAGATCCACATCGTTTTTAACGTGTGCTTCATTAATACCTTTTGTAATATGTCTGGTGTGGCCAAATGATAAGGTAATTTCCAACAATGTTCAAATTTAATATAATTTGCACGAGGCATCAATAGTAGTGAAAGATTACTATGTATAACTTAAGTGGATTTAATGATTAAAAATATATATTTCTTATTCTTAGGTCTGATGTTCAAATCTTTAGAGAAGTGTAATAACATGAATTCACTTTTAAATGGGGATCCTCCTCACCCCTAATGGATAAATAGATGAAACATTTTCTTGGGGAATGCGTGTAGCCACCAACAACCAATCTGAAAGTTGTCTTATGTTTATGAGCCTTTAAATAGAAATATGTCTGGGCGTTTTGGGATACTTTATGCTCGCCATTTCGCAATCTTGGAGACGGGTTTCCTGTCCAATTTCGATTCATGGAAGGATGTAATCTCTCGAATTTTGAATTTACTAAATAAAATCCTTATTTATAACCTACTGCATATTAGGTAAGATAATAATATGAAGGCATATTCCAAAGCCAACAAGGTATTCCATATTGAATGTGACATTGTGGGAAAAAAAACGGGGCCATTGGAATCACTAGTGGCTCCACTAATTTTTAGATTCAACGTGATGTATATCCCACTCCATCTTGTTTTCATACGAGACATCTGCCTCAACTATGTTGATTGTGGTATGAGAAATAGTTGGTATTTATTCCCTCACGTGCAAAGGAATTATTGACGAATCTCTTGCATGGTTAGGATGATTTCGATATATTGTTTTATGGCATCATTTGGTGCTCTGCAGATTCACAATGTGATTAAGTTGGATGTATTTCCCTAGTGCAAGGACCATGTTTTGTCTATAGTGGATGGATGTGCATGGGTGTTGGCCCCTCCATATAGGACTAAGGCTTACTTCTTGATCATTGAGGGGTTTCTCTCGATGGGAAGGTCTGGCAATTTTGAGTGGAGTTGACCAGGTTCTAGAACATGAAAAAATTAGAAATCATGGTATTGGATGGACCGTCTGGATTGGGGGAGAGGAAATCTTGGGCGAGGTTAAAGTAAACATTATAAACTTGAGGTCTATTACAAGGAGAATTACCTCATAATTGGAAGGTGTAGTGGGGATCATAGCACAATTTTAACTAGTCATGTTTCCAATTTGGATTTTCACTCGAATGATTCAGAGGGGCAAGTTGATGCCCAAGGAGCCTAATTGGAACATCGCACCCTCATTGTGGATAGGAATTAGGAGTTGTTGCAAAGGGAACAATCTTAGGAAACTTAGTATGTCGATTCTAATAAACTAGATGAAAACTCACTACAATAGCATGCCAACATCTTTGTATATATTTCCAACACCCCTGAATCAAATGAAGAACCTAAGGAACTCTAGGAATGTTGGAGTAGCGTAGCTCCTCCTCATCCTTTTTAGTTTATGGTGTAACTATGGATATGTTGGATGTAGTGGTTAATATACCAAATATGTTAGATATAATGGTTAGTATGTTGTTTGTGGATGGGGTAGTTGGTGAGATAATCTATTTTATGGTTCCTTTTGGTAACATTTTAGTTACTTTTCAATTGTTGTATTTAATATAATTTTACTACTTATTTTTGTTAAAAAAAATAGTAGTGAAAGCTTAGAACATTTCAAAGCAGAAGATATGTTCATGTGAAAGAAATTGCTTAGTAGTTGGATACACGACACTAGGCCTTGTGGATTATGTTTTTATGAAATATATTTATAAAAGAAATAGAAAGTACATTGTCGATGCCATTTTTTGTAAGGTCAACTATAAATAGAATTATAAATTAATTTAGATTTTGTGTTTAACATTTTAAAATAAACTACTCAATTTACAAACTTACATAGGATGGAATGAATTACATATTTTATTTATAATGAGAATGGTTAATAATTTTAATAATATTATAAATGATTATAAAAAATTCATATGAGATGAGAAGATGTGATATTTTTCTCCCAAGAAAAAAACTTAATTTTATTGCATATTTGAAATACTTATAAGTATATATACATTGTCCAAAAATGCTCTCTCATCCTTGTGAGATCCAATTGACTCAAAAAGAAAACACAAACTATCAAAAAGTTACATAAATTTCAAGTTATGACTCATCAGATCCCATCGACTCAAAAAGAAAGGACAAACTATCAAAAAGTTGCATAAACTTCAACCTACGACTCATACATGATTGATACATCTATAGTCTCAAAACAGACTCTCAATGTAAAAGAGTTTACAAACTAGCATTTCCCCTAGAAGATGCAAAAATACGTCGAGAGGGGGAAAATGGGAAGTAGAACAATTGTAAAGAATAAAATATGTCAATTTTTAATAAAATTTATAATTAAAAGATGACTATTTTATTACAACATTAAAATAAATTAAATTTATGGTTTGATTCTAACCTTATAGCTATTTTAAGCTTAATAATATATTTTATAAATCATGCTTTTTAATGTATTATGTTTCATAACCACCCATATGTAAACTTTGGTGTCCTCAATCAACATAGATCCATATGTGATGATAGGGAACAAATCCCTTGTGGTGCAAATGTTTTTTAGAGTGCAAAAACTTGAGTGAAATTTTGCACTTTGAGGGATTTGATCCTTATCGATGCATGATAGATGAGGAGTTAAGATGGATCTATGTTGATGATAAGACTATATAAAATGAAATCATAAAATATTAATGCCACAACAATTATAAAAACACAGGTAAATATAAAATAGATCCATCTTTCATTTTTTACTTTTCAAGTGACTTGAATATCATTTAATGAGGGTCACACAAGCTATTGTTTTTTTCTGTGTGGTGAAGGGTGAGTAATTGGCCCCTGGGATTTGTGTGTGTGATCGAGAGAGTTGATTATTATTGGAGCTTTGTTAAAAAAAAATTATTAAATTTTGATTTTTTTATTGATAAAAATGGTGTTTTTTTTAATGCAAAGTTGGATTCAATAGACTCAAATATCCTTATTACAATTATTTTGTTTAACATTACCAAGGAAGTGAATTCATAATCAATTTTTCTCAAAAGTTGAATCAAAATGGTAATTTCACTTTTATTATTTTATAATATAAGTGTGAAATATGAAATACCTTTATAAAACAGAGGAGTTGGCTAATCTCTAGATTTTTTCAGATACCTAAATTAATGTGAATCCAACAATTTGTTGTTAAAAATGAGATTTTTAATTTTAAAATTGTAATTTTTATTTATTATATAAATGATTTTAGGATCTTTCGTTTCATTATTTTTTAACACCAAATTATGAGATTTCAATCACTAAAACTACCCTTTTTAAACAATTTTTGGCAAATTTTGACCAGAAAACTGGCCGGATATAAATGCAAATCAGTTTAGCTTACTGCCTATCAAAGGGGTAGGAAAGGGGTGTGGGGAAGAGCGAGGAGAAGCTTCGTTTCAAGTGGAGAAAAGTGAAGGTGACTAAGAAGAGAAGTGAGATCTGAATCTGTCCCTACTGTCTTTGCAGCGTGAGAATAGTCAAGAGAGGAGGAGAAATATCGCTGCACGGCGTATACCTTTTACCTGCCCTGCCCTTCGCAGAAACATCGCTACAGAACAGCGTGTACGCCACGGAATGGTGGTACTAAGTTGAACCCCCACGACACGGTATCTGAAATATTGGTATAAAAAGAGGGGAGGGGCTTGCATCCTGGGATCATCTCCACAATTTGCATTGGCAGTCTGAAGATGGCGTCCGCGACGTTCGGGAGAATGAAGTCGATGAAGGTGCTATTGGCCCTGATCACTGCAGTGGCGATGATGAGTGCTTTCTGTTGTCAGGTTTATGCACAACAGGGACTCGCATCCATCATAAGTGAAGATGTTTTCAATCAATTTCTGAAGCACCGAAACGATGATATCTGCCCCGCGAAAGGATTCTACACCTACAGCGCCTTCATTGCGGCTGCTAATATCTTCCCAGACTTCGGCAACGCCGGCGATCTCGAGAGTCGCAAAAGAGAGCTCGCGGCTTTCTTTGGTCAAACATCGCAGGAAACCACAGGTAATATATTTAATTTAGACTTCTATAACCCCTTTGTCTCACACGAATTCCTTATTGTTAATAATCGTCTTACGGTAATTGGGTTTGAACAGGCGGGTGGTCGACGGCCCCAGACGGCCCATACGCGTGGGGCTACTGCTTCAAAGAGTCAAAGAGCGCAGACAGATACCACGGACGAGGGCCTATTCAGCTCGAATGGTGATATATCTATATCTATAACTAAGTATTGCTAATGATCCCCATTGAATTCTGCTAACAGATACGGAAAAACAAAAAACCAATGAATTTTAAATCTAATGCTCGTATCGCTTTGTGAGTAGGGACTACAACTACAAAGCTGCCGGGGATGCCTTAGGATACGATCTTATAAACAACCCGGACCTTCTGGTCACCGATGCCACGATCTCGTTTAAGGCGGCGTTGTGGTTCTGGATGACCGCGCAGCCTCCCAAGCCTTCCTGCCACGACGTGATATTGGGAAAATGGAGTCCATCGGACGCCGATACTGCCGCCGGCAGAGTGGCGGGATATGGAATGGTGACCAACATCATAAACGGCGGGGTGGAGTGCGGCCAAGGCACATCAACTGCCGGGCAGGACGGCCGCATCGGCTTCTACCAGAGATACTGCAAGATGCTGGATGTGGCCCCTGGATCCAACCTCGACTGCAACAACCAGAAGCATTTCGGAACTTAATCTCAGTAACATCGACTATGACGTTATCTGATGCTATCGACGGTACTACTATTGTTAAATAAAATAATGTGGCGTGACAAGTCCAGGTCTATAGGTCCAAGTGTTTTACTAATGTGGTGTGACAAGGCCAAGTTTATATGTCCAAGTCCAAGTGTTCTCCTATCAGCTAATGTAACTATCATCTTTGTATGTTTCTTTTTTAATATAATAGAAGGGTCAGATTTCGAAGATGCCAGATATTCCCCTAAAATGGAAAATTCGGATTTAATGAATTAACTTCACCGTATGTTTAATTAGAACAGTTGGTATGGTCATTGAACAAAGGTAGGGTTCTTCTTTCAAGTTAGGGTTATTTCAATGGTTTCGTATCACCAGGATGCTATTGAAAACAGTTTTGGATATAAATCATATTTGTTTATTTTTCAAGCTACTTTCATAGAATTAATCTAAACATTACAATGGTCTCAGACTAGTCTATAAATAAAAATCTAGATAGTAGTTTACGTCAAAATTATAATAAGATATTAACTCCTAATGAATTAATCATATTCAAAGGACATTGTCAATAAAATTTGACATTTTTGCTTCTCCGGAAAGGCATCAAAATGATTATTAGGTTTTCGATTTGTGATTTATACAGAAATATTATCGTTTACGTCTTATAGCTAAAGGTAACAAATGTTAAATGTTATGTAGGCGTAGTATTTTCTTTATATGCTCTCAATGCTGTACCAGATTTCATTGTACATTTCCATATATATGTTCAACACTTCATAGTTAGGTTGATAAATATTTTTATTTGAAATTTGGGGTGGACTACTTATGCCTTTTTTTATCTACAAGCGAGGATGAGACAAGTGTACTCTTGAGATTGATTCTATGGCAGTCCTTTAAAATTGCAAATAAACAATTATTAAAAAAAGAATATAAAAAATAAATGGTAGTTACAGTTCATGGAGATAACTAGAAGAATGTCAAATAAAAAGAAAAAAGAATATAAAAAAATAACCTATAATTGATAAATGGATAACAAGAAGAATGTAGGTGATAACATGTAGCTAAGAATGGATAACTCAGAGTTGAACACATTTAACTAGAAAAATATGAGAAATAAAAAATATTACCAAAATGTTTTCCATTCCGTATCAACCATTTGATCCAACCACAAAATATGTGGGTGTGTTAGTTAAGTCTATAGGCCTATATATCTTAGAATTTTGGGGTGGGCTATCTTCTATGTTTTTTCATCTACGGACGAGAATGAGACACGTGTACTGTCCAAATTGATTCTATCGGCATCGTCCAAAATTAAATGAAAACGAGACAAGTGTATTGTCGAGATTGATTTTATGGCGTCGTCCAAAATTAATAATTAATAATTTCAAAAAAATAAAAAATAGATTAATTAACATGTGATAAGTACACTTAATGATAGTTGTAAAATTAATCTTCAACTATTCCATTATTAGATACAACTACTATCTTAACTCCATCCATTATTAAGATACAGCTATTAGCTTAACTCCAATGATTCTACAACTATTAGCTTAACTAAGTTCAACTTTAATCACAGTTATATTGGATAACTATTAGCTTAACTATTAGATACAAGTGTTGTGTCCACATTGATTCTATGGGTGTCGTCCAAAATTCATAATTAATAATTTCAAAAATATAAAAACTAACTTAGTTAACATACATGACAAGTACAATTTGTAATAGTTAAAAAAATTTAACTTCAATTGCAAGTATTCGAACTTCGAAATTCAAATATTCTATTATTAGATACAACTACAAGCTTAACTACATTAATGATACAACTATAGCTTAAATTCAACTCCAATCATGACTTTTACTTGAACTATAGTTGTTGATATATTAACCTTTAAATTAACTATTAGATACAACTATTAACTTAACTCCAATGATTCTAACACTATTAGCTTAACTCCAACTATAATCACGCTTGTATTGGATAACTATTAGCTTAACTTCAACTCTAATCGTTTAAGGATTAGTAGAAATGTATTTGGCATATAGGAGTCTAGCTAATGTTCATTGGTGTAAAGTCGAACTACTAATAAACTTCTCCGTCTTGCAGTTGGGAATCTAGCTAATATACATTTCGCTTAGGTTTTCTATATAAATATTAATTACGGTTTCAAGTCTTTTTAAAGGAGGTGATGACAACGTTCTTTGGGAGGTAACTATGTTGTCGAAAATTAATAAGAAACAATTTCATTACAACAATTGTTGTGAAAATCGGGATCGAGTTATTTCTCACTTCCTTTTAAGTTGTGATTTTATACATCAAAACTTATTTGTATTTGTTAATTGTATAGCTAGTGGTGTCAAAAATCAATTCTTTTTATTTAGAGGTGCACCGTGGTTGTAAAAGGGACACATTTTTTGTAAAGATTACTTCAGATCTTTGTAAATATGGCAATCTCCATTCCTGAGCTGTAATTTTTTTGAAAAATCTACTTGAAGTTAGATATGTGAAGTGAGTTGAAAAAATTCATATCAGTATTTTATTAAATTGAGCACATAGATCTATGGACAAACATACAACTCACAAGATAGATCACACAATTTACTTAGTTATTGAAGAATGGAACAGTGCAAAAATGGCTTGCAGCTGTGAATGATTTTCATTAATCAAAGAATAATTAGATAATAATTACAATGAAGTACAATGGCTTAAATAGCCACAAGCAATTCAAATCCACATGGGGAAATTCGAATTCACTAGATTCTACTTGACTGTAGGTAACTAAGACCTTGTCTAAATCACTGTCAGAGAACTCAATAGGTAACTGAACTTGTCTAAACCATTACGGGAGTTCAATGGAGTTCTAAAACACAACTCAAGTGTCTAGTCCAGTGTTGACTGAGGCTAACTGACTGTGGTAGGTGAGAAATGCACCTCTCCTGCATGCAACCATGCAAACCTAGCACTAATTGAATATAGAGAAATAGAACTGAATGTAACTGACTCCTAACTCAGCTTGACTAGTCACTAACTGAACTCAAGTGATGAAGGTTGGTATCAGCACTCCTAGTGGCTCCTAAATTGTAGGAATTGATCTAGGAGGCTTCTAAACCGATGCATGCAATTACAATCAGTGGCAGTAGGCCTCAATTAGTGTTCCCCACACTTTAGTAACTGGAATGTGTGCCCCAATTAGGCCAAGTGCACCCAATGGTGCTAGTGACTAAAAATAGACTGGATGGACTCTCGATTTAGACATGAATCCTGATTTAGACATATGACCAATTGAACAAGGAAGGATTAATAATCCTAACATATTTTTTGTCACATGTTGAATTGATCTTAGCTTTCTCTATACTAAAGTTTTTTCTAAGTTTTTTGCTGCAACGCCCTCAATTGTGGTGGTTTCAAAGATTTGTGTGTTTAGAGATATGTAAACTGCTGCAACAATCCAGTTATTTCATTACACAATTTTCCTCAGTGCGCTGCATCTGGTGCCTCCATGCATGAACGAATGCCCTTCTCCTCTCGTTGTGATACACAATCCCACACATGATCTGGTGCAAGCAATCAACCACATGTGACTTCCAATCGGTGTTTCCCAACGCATCAATTGATTCAATTCATTCGTATGAATTCTTTGCAATCAACATATGAATTCTCTCGGCCATCACCAAACAACAACCACATCTTTGCAATCACTATGAAATATGGTTTTACACTGCAATTAGCGATCCAACCATATAGACAGTCTTCAATGAGCGATCGAATATGATAAGTGTGTGATCCAATCCACAAAAAAAATCACACAACAGGCTATTCTATATCTGAGGTCTATTTTAGTTTTGTTATGAAAGCAACAAACTCCTCCAAAGCAACGCCCATATAGACGATCTTCGGATTTAGTAGCCAAAAATAAAAAACGTGTTACAGCATTGACTCAAGCGTCAATTTGTTTTTGGATTTCGTCCTTTCCTTGTATGCGGTTACAATATCGGGTGCAGATTGGTACTTCTAAATAAAGTTGTGTCACGGCTCGATGGTGTTTAATGAGGAAGGTTTTTGTCATCTAATTCTTCCATAGAAGATAAAACAATGAGTCACGTGTTTCCTTACAGTTTTCAGTTGTTTTATGTAACAAAACTCTGATATTAACTTGTTGTATCATCCATTGTAGGTGAATAAATCTGCAATGGGTTGCGGAGGTAGCTTCTTTGAGGAAAGAAAGAGCCTTTAATTCGGGTAACCCCCCAATCTCGGCTTGCCGCCCATGGCATTGACGTCTAAAAATTTAAACCCCAATGAACCTCCTGTATTTCTTACAATGACTTCTATAAAAAATTTCATATAGTGCTTCAAGACTTCTTGTCATGTAATTATATTCCATGAAGTTTAATATTGAGGGTTTTAATACCATTCGTTTTCATTATGAACTTGTTATGGTCAGAAAATATGATTCATAGTAGTTGTTTAATTGTAGTAATGAGAAACGCATTTCAATATCGACTTGTTATCAATCATTCTTTGCATATGTTATATAAATTCCGGATATTTTTTTAGTGAGGTTACCAAAATTACTTGTGTATCTTTACAACTTATTTTTTTCTATAGCCGAAATGGGTTACCTCAAGTGGTTGAAAGTTGTTTACGCTAGCAGAAGGTGTCGGGGTCAAATCCCCAGGTGGACATGTAGGGGCCTCACTCGATTTCCACACTGGGTTAGGCTCCTAATCAGGGCTGACGGTTTACCTCGGGTACCATCCTTAAAAAAAAAATGGGGAAGAACCTGAGGGTTTCCCGAGCGACGTTCCATCTAAGAAAAAAAAACTTATTAAAATGATCATGGACCCTATGCTTATGTTTTACATCGTGTTCAAATTCTGTAACTTGTAAATAAATTTACTTTTTTTTTTACCAAAGTTTGTAATGAAGAGTCTTTATTTTCATGGGTTGTAATGTTTCATATACTTGGCTCTAAGTATGACCAGAAATGCT
This sequence comes from Pseudotsuga menziesii, assembly GCA_001517045.1. Lineage (NCBI taxonomy): Eukaryota > Viridiplantae > Streptophyta > Pinopsida > Pinales > Pinaceae > Pseudotsuga > Pseudotsuga menziesii. Next base: position 122,238 of record LPNX010895370.1, on the reverse strand, counting down.
TTAAATTTATTTTTAAACTAACCAACAACTAGTAGGGATCTCGTATTGACTTTAAATGTGTCAATTATGTGTTAGTTTAAGTTTTGTAATAACATGTACTGTGATTCTCTCCTTCATGTGCGCATAGGATTAATCCACTCTTTCCTTATTACGGTTAGGGTTTATAGTAGTTCTTGGTTTATAACTAAACACCATCTCATATGGTTTTATATAAAATTAATCGAGTAATAAATATTACCATGATTAGTAAGACTAACATTTGCTATATTCTTAAATAAGAAATTGTTGATTAAATTTATTTTGGTAGTTGGAAAAAAACAAATAAAAAATAGCCATGTGACAATTAAACTTAATGGCATGGTAATGTGTAGTCCATGTGACAATGAAACTCCATCTAATAGGTAGAAGTCGAGCTAATGTGCACAAGGTTTATTCAAATTGCATTTTACAGCTAGAAGTCAAAGTAATGTGCAGTTCTTATGATAGTGGAACTCCTAATAAACCCCTCTGAACATCTAATAAATTCCTCTGGGCTCATGTGATAACTGCACTTAGTGGCATGGTAATGTGAAAATCATGTGAAAGTTGAAATTTATCTTGTAATGGGAGTCGAGTTAATGTGCATAAGGCTTAGTTGAACTCCATTTGGAAGCTAGGAGTCAAGATCAATTGTAAAATACTTATTAGATACAACTATTAGCTTAACTCCAATGACAATACAAGTATGAGTTAACTTCAACTATAAGTTTAACAACCATAAACTAAGTGGTTGATATATTATATTAACTATTAGATACAAGTAATTGACTGATTTTGTTTAGGAAAAACATTATCAATGTGTCAAATATATCTTTTTTTAATTAGATTGACACCAATTCGTTTTTAGTTTAAATAGGTTAATATTCAATTATGAGAGTTTAATAAGTAAGTTATTGTACTTTATTAATTATTATATAGGATGATTTATTTGTTTTCATTAATAATTGGAAGGAATATTCATTTTTATATTTAAGTAATATTTTATTTCATTCACAAAGTTAACTTTCTTGTCTAATTTATTGCAATTCAATAAAAATTGAATGGAATATTTAATTTGTTTACAGTAATAGTTATGAGATATTTAATTTGTTTCCATTAACATTTATATTGAAGTATAAGTTACTTTTCTTAAATTTTAATATTAGATAATTTTAATATTTAATAAATAAATAAATGAAAAAGGAATTATAAAATTTGGAAAAAAAACATTTTTTTAAAATTAAAAAAACCTAAAATGTATTAAAAATTATAAAAGAGCTATAATTTTTTTTTTTAATCTTTTAATTGTTTTTTAAATTGTAATATTTTTTTTAGTATTTTATAGTAATTTTCTGTTTTAATTTTTAACAGTTTTATATTGATTTTTCATACGTTTTTCTAAATTTGTAAATTTGGAAAAGATTTTGATACAGTGCGTAGAAATAACCTATGGAATAGGTTAAAGGATCTTAGGCTTTCTTTTAACTTGAGAGTTGTCGCGATAAGGTTATACGAAAATGTTATTTCCAAGTTTAAGAATAATGAGGTGTGGACGATATATATAAATTGTAATATTGGAGTTAAACAAGGTTTCCCCCTCTCCCCTACCCTTTTTGGCATTTACATTGATAAGCTAGAAAAATGTTTAGAATAAGCAAGTTCCACCGGTACAATCTTAATTGGGATATTTATCATCCTCTTACTTTATGATAATGATATTGTTCTTATGGTAAGGTGTCCTTCTGGTCTCGATAAGCAATTGAGAATTCTAAATTATTTTTTCTCTAACATGGGTATGACTATTAACTCCGACAAGACAAAAATCATGATTATAAAATCTAAGAAAGACACATGCAAATTTTATTTATGATAATAGAATTCTAGAGGAAGTGACTTCTTAGAAGTATCTTGGAATTGATATTCATCACAAGCTCAATTGGAACTATAACATTGAGAAAATGATTAATGGAGGGTGGAACGTTTATTTTGGTCTTGAAAATAACTGTAAATCAGCCAATCTTGTCATGTGGAATAAAAATAAGTTCCTCTTTGAAACTCTTTTCATCCCTATTATCTTGTATGGTTGTGAAGTATGGGGGTGCAACATTTCTAGAGAATCTTAGAGGAAGTTTGAGCAAATCCAGAAGCGGTTTATAACTTATAACCTCAAAATTAAAAGCAATACGCCTTATCATATTCTCCTCATAGAAGTGGGTATTTCCCCAGTGAGAGCATGGCTATGACTAGGTACCTTATGTATAAGCATACGATAAATAACATGGGGAATAAGAGACTTCCTAAAATTTCTTTAAACTCAAGTCAAAACGAACTATGCCTTAAGTGGTGTTGGTGTAAAGATACCATGGCTTGGTAAAAACCATTGGGGCATTGATGAAAACGACATTTTGTAGAACATTGATAATGTCAAAAATATTAATACTTCTAAGTCTAAAGAGAAATTCTGGTGTGAGGAAAATTTAGCGGTTAAGAGAAAATTAAAGATACTATACGTAGGTCATTAATCCTAACTTAAAAGATCAGAAGTATCTCTTGGTAGTAACTGGCTAACAAAAGAAAATAAATATAGCCAAGATTAGAACACACTCTCATGAACTCCATAGGGAAACAGAGTGTTGGTCTATTCCTAAAAATCCATGGGCGAAAAGGATTTTCCATCTGTGTGAGTGTATAAACGTTGAGGATGAAAATCATTTTCTCTTAAAGTGCCTTGCTTACACCCACATTAGATATGAGTTTCATAGTATTTTCTACAATTCAAACCTTTATAACCTCCTTACCTGCCAAAACTACAGTGAGCTTAGAAAGCTTCTTGGCAAGATTTTTGAGCACAAGAACAAGATTTTAAAATAAGCCAAGTATTATCCTTCCTAAGGTTTGATAAGTCGTCATCGTCATCATCGTCGTCGTTGTCGTCGTCGTTGTCGTCGTCGTCGTCGCCACCGCTGTCGCCGCCGTCGTCTTTGTCGTCAATTATTTTTAATAAAATTTTAGTTTTTTAAATAAAGATTACCGTAAAAATTTAATAAAACTTCTATTATAATATTTTTTTGTTTTTTAAAATAAAGATTACAAAAATTTTAATAATTTTTTTTTCATATTTTTTTTTCTTGTTTAAAATTATTATGTTATCTTATATAAATTTGTTATTTTTCAAATAATTTTAATAAAAAAATTTAATAATAATTTTGTTTAATTGTTATGTTATCTTATATAAATCTGTTATTTTTAAAATATTTTTAGTATTTATATACTTTAAATTTTTTATTTCAATTTAATTCTCTTCGTTTAAAGTGTTTTTAGTTTTTAATATTGGATTTGATTTTGTTTTACATTGTTTTTTAAAATATTAATACATAATTTTAGGTTAAAAATTGTTTATTTTGTTTATTTTTAAAAATTAAAATTATTTTACGTAATTAAAAAATAATAATTGATGGGTATTCCAAAATTTGTAATTATATTTCTAGAAAATATCGTTTGTTATTAGTAGCGTCATTTTTTGATTCGAGGGTAAAAATAGTCACTGAATGGAGTCGTTTTCGATTCGAGGGTAAAAATAGTCATAGAATAGAGTCATTTTTTCATTCAGGACATGTTTGGGATGGTTTTTCACACTTCAACCCTTTGATCCTCAACACTCAGTATGGTCTTGACATGCATGAGGAGGACTATGAAAAGGTAGCCTTCCTTACAGAGTGGAGTGTGGTATTCCACTTTGACTTCTGGAACCACTTCATTATGGCTTACCCCCGTGAAGTGAGAGGCCCTTCGATAAACTGGTTGTGACCATGTCAATAAATACTAGAGGATTTTGGTTCCATAGAAGACAACAACTATGTCTCAAATGTAAGTGAGAAAGGGATGTTATTTGGATGCATATCTCCAATGTCCTAACCTAACTGTAATATTGTTTTGGTGCTCAAGTGAGGTTACAGTGTTGGTTGAGTTAAGATTAATTTTAGGCTCAGCTTGGGTTAAAAAACCAAGCGTTTAGATTAAGGTGTGAGATGTGTGCACATGTGGAGTGTGATATTTATAACTGAGCGCTCTCTGCCAAAGATGCATATATTGAACAATAAATAACAGTACTGAAAGTAAATGTTTTCAAACAATTAAAAACTAATCTTTCCAAATAAAATATGATATGTGAGTAGAAGAGCACATTAGGAACTCTATAGGGTGTAGGAAATACATGGGGGGTCTCAACTACTAAGCTCGAACATGATAGGCTCAAATACAAGCAAATGGGGACTACAAACACACCAAGGGGATGTAGGAAATTGCATCTGGAAAAACACAGTCAGGAAAGGGGAAGAACACAGAATGAGGGTATGGAATGGGTTTAAAATAGTTGGGAAATCGACAGGTTGCACCTGTCGGTGAAACAGATGCAGTCAGGTTCGCACAGGACAAAAAAAAAGCCGCGACTGAGACAAAAAAGGAACAAAAAAAACACAGGTCGCACTTAACAGGGATTTTTGACCGATAAATCTCACCAAATAGGGTCACAGGAGCGACCTAGGTCACTCTAAAAAGCAGGACATGCATGATCTAGGATTTGAGTCCAAGTCACACTTATCTGGTCAAAATGTGTGACTTAGGTCGCACTTGTCGAGAAAAAAGTTGTGACCTGGATCGCGTCTTTCTGCCGAAAAGGTGTGCTCCAGACAAAACTAATTTTTTTTTTGTGAAAAAACGTCGATTAGGTCAGGGAGTAGGAACTAGGAATGGAATGTTTTGAATATGATGAAAGGGGGTCATATATGTGATGGTTGAGGGTACCCAATTAAAACAAACCAGAAAAAAAACTCGAAAAAAATATCTAAGAGGGTCGAGCCAACGACATCAAGTTGTATAATATGTTTAGAGAGGGGGAGGTGTTAGGGACTTAGAGGTACATAGAGAGGGGGTGTTAGAGGGTTAGAGGTAGACAGAGAGGAGGTAGACATAGAGGAGGGTTAATGGTAGGGGGAGGGATAGGGATGTGTACATGTGTGTGATATATATATATATATATATAATGTGTGTGTGTGTGTGAGAGAGAGAGAGAGAGAGAACTATCTCGGCGGTGGGGTGTTAGGGGAGAGAGAGAGAGGTCAGGGTTAGATGTTTTAAGTTGATGGTTTTATTTAAATTTTAATCCTTTTTTGGCTAACATGATCGGTATCAACAAATTAATGTTGACAAATGAAGAACATTTTGTTTTTGATAATGCAACAATACACGGTGAGGTAGCTTAACCAAATGCCGAGGGGGGGTTTGAACAAATAGATAGGGAAGGTAGGTCTCAAATTATGATGCCACTTATATTCCCACTAATATAATGATGATCCTTTCAGTGTTAAGGCTTTCACACTACTTGCAATCTAGAAAGGAAATCCATGATATATTCTTACTAGTATGAATTTCATTGAAGAATTTGTTTTCGACTTCAAATCACAACAATACAAGCCATGGATGGTTGACCAAAATCCATGAGCACAATTGGACACTTAGAGGATCCAAGCGGTGTGTTATGGGTTAGGTGTAGCTGGAGGAGAGAGATGGGTGGGGATTAGGTGTAGGTGGTGGGTTGTTAGGAGTTGAGGGAGAGAGAGA
>LPNX010895370.1:0-116253 GCA_001517045.1 Pseudotsuga menziesii | reverse complement strand
GAGAGAGAGAGAGAGAGAGAGAGAGAGAGAGAGAGTAGGGAGGGTTGTTAGGGGATTGTGGGAGAGGGATAGAGGGGTTGGTGGAGGATTATGAGAGAGTGAGAGAGAGAAGGGAGGGTTGTTAGGGGATTGTGGGAGAGGGATGGAGGGGTTAGTGGAGAATTATGAGAGAAAGAGTGAGATAGGGGGTTAAGAAGGGTTAGAGGGTAGGAGGTTCCATTACTGTGTCTAATTGTGGGGTAGGGGGGAGGAGGGGGTTTGGGACATAGAAAGAGATAGAGATAGAGGGGTTTAAGGGGTCATGGAGGAGTAGGGTAGTTAGACATCAGGGTATATATAGGTGAGGAGTGGGAGGGTTTGGGGTTAGAAAGAGAGAGAGATGGGTTGGTTGATAGTGGTTTAGGGGAGAGGGATTATAATCTAAACAAATATAGAAGGTTTACAAGGGGAAGGTAGAGTAGGGGGTAAGAGTGGGGATGATGGCTAGAGAGAGAGAAAGGGGTGTGTAATTTGGTTGGGAGAGAGATAGAAGGGGTGTTAGGGATAGAGAGAGATAAGGTTGTATGTGGGTTAGGGGGGAGAGAGAAAGGGGAGGGGTTAGGGGTAGAGAGAGAGGGGGGTGTTAGTGGGTTGGGGGATAGAGATGGAAGGGTGGGGGTGTGATTTGGTGTAGGAGGGAGGAGGGTGAGTGAGGGAGAAGGGGTGGGGTGTTTGGGGTTTGGTTAAGGGAGAGATGGGTGTCATTAGTGGGGTTGAATTGTACTTAAACATAATGTGTATGTATTTTGTTGAGTAAAAATGTGTGCACATTTTGATCCACTAAAACTGTACAATAGCTGTGTAAATTCCATTGGAACCATGAAATAGCCATGTAACTAACACCTTTATTGTTACAAGAACACATATTCTCCCCATATTGAGATACATAGTGAGTACCATCACTATGACTAGGTGTCTATATCCGTACATTTTTTGTATAGACATGCTCAATTGAGAATTCATGATAAGGATGCCACTCTTCAATAACTCAATGTGATTAAGGAGTATCATTTTCATGTCATTGATGCTCGTGAGCATGACACATTGTTTGTTCAACATTTATTTGTGTTGATTTATGACTCATTTAGAAAGAATGGGGTATCATTTACATAAAATTGGATTTGTTCAAATGGGTTTATTGGGTGGTTCAAATCAACACTCTTTTTACTGGCTGGGTCTCCTTCATAAATAGACAAGAGTTTGACGTACATGGAATTTTTTTCAAATAGGGACAAAAAAGGGTGAGCATGATGGTGTAGGTTCTTGTGTAAAATGAGCACTTAGGAGGTACCATATGAGTGATGTTGCAACCTAAATCAAATCATCTACAGAAGTAGTTTACTAGTGCAATTTGTATTTGGAACATGAAGGTCACGAATAGGAAAGGACGGTGCACATGTAAGATACTACAATGTGTATTTGAAGCTCACGTTTTGAATATAATTTTAAACATCAACTTAGTTGAAAAATTATATAATTCATAAATTTATTTTGATCCAGGTTCCTTTGGAATGTTTCTCTTAGTGTTCTAGATAGATCCATGCCTTGGTATTGTGGGACTATACTTGTAACAAAGGAATTACACTATGTCTGGAGTAAAGACATGGGATACATATTCCATGGAAACAAGGAAGTATGCATTCTTTTCCGAGTTATACATTGATGTAGATGGATGCAGGATTGATGAATGTGAAAATGTCTAACATATGAAACAATGGAAATATGTCCCTCTAAAACCGAAGGGTCTGCATCTATTTTAGACATGACAAGAGATGCACACTAAAGAGAAAATTGTATCATTGGATCATGATTTGGTTTTTGGCATGGTTAGGGAAGGTATGTGACTTCATTAATGGGAGTTTACTCATTATATACATCACATGTTTTTATATGAAATTTTTTATTTAACGTTCAAACATTGAAACTTGTAGATATGTACATACATTTGATTAACACGAGTAAATTTTGTGGTAGGTGGTGTATTTGATACCATTGCACCCCTAGGAGATGAAGAGAATGTGGCACGTTTTTAATGTGGTGCACACAAATTAAAATCATGTTGGTGCGACCCTATCGAGATGGCCCAATTCACATACCAAATTGGAGACGTAGTTGTGATGGGACATTGTTTGGAGAAAGTGAAAAATGAGGTTATATTATTTACAAATATTTTATGCATGATTATATATCTTTCTAGTATTGTCATTTGGTGGTGGCAACTCAGATATATCTCACTAAAATTAAGGTGAAGAGAAGTGAACCAAATATACGGAAGATGGTAGAAGTTGATCATGGCAATATTATGGAGAATTTCATTCCTATAACTCATTTTCCAAAAGAATAAACTACACAGATGCTACTTTTGATGTCAACTTACCAGGGATGATTTTAAGGAACCATAATTATTTAAAAGTGTATAAATGTTGGTGAATATTACCAATTCTTAAAACACCAACTATAAAATGATTGGCGATATTTTTCAAAAAATATTTTATTTTCCAAGGATTTTGTATCATTTATATAATAATTTGGTGATTTTTGGGGTGAAAAATTTTTACCCCATCAAAATTGGGCGAAACACGGCTTCAAAAAATGCAAAATGGCGAATATTTTTTGGGAGAAAAACATGGAAAAATAGCCCACTGGGCTAAAATTCGCCCCTAAAATCATCCCTGCAACCTACTTGTTGCATTAACTTGTGCCCACAATAATTAGTATGATTTTTCTACTATCCAATTTTGTACATCAATATATCACATGGTATCAATGGTATCAATTTCCATATTATGTATCTTAAATTAAAATTTTACATAGGTTTGGGGTTCCTCCATATACATGTCTCACCACCTTCACATTTTTCAATGCATGGGTGTGAAGAGTTCCTTCTTGTATTGAAGGGCGTGAAACAATACATGAGAACAAAATTCACTCTTTCATAGTGATCATAATACATTAAATTTTTTTATTACTTTCTATTTACTTATTTCAATAAAGACTAGAAAACGAGACACAATTATTAGATGGAACTTTTGTATATTGTTTTCATTTTCTAAGCTTATTTTGAACGTTATTTTTGTTGTTGAAAGTGTAACTTCGGAATATATACCTCATTTTATTATTTGTCTTATTAATATTATAGTCTATTGTACTCCTTTTGGGGATGTTTTCCCTTCGATCGGAGATGTCATTAATGTAATTGTTCATGTAAAAGTCAAGGTAAAACCTCCATTGTAAGTCGAGGAAATAGTCCCAAAGAGAATAATGTAAAGTGTATTTTTGGTATCCCTCAAGATAAGTTGGCCCAATAATGTCCTTAAGTTGGCCATTAGAGGAATTTTGACATCTAAAATGGGCCTCCTAAGGAAAATAATAAAATAATATTTATTAATTTTGGAGGAAAAAAGAAAAAAACTAGCTTTTGTGTTTGTATTTTCGACATATCTCCCTATTTTTTTACTTAAATTTCGATCGCGAGAGCTCGTTGGATGTGGAATTTAATTATGCATCCAACGAGTACCCACACTGCATACTTTTGATGGACCCCTCTACCCCAAAAATAAGAAATACCTGAAAAAAAGTGATGATGATGTCATCATCACATTTTTCAGGTACCTCTTGTTTTTGGGCTAGCGAGGTCTATCAAAAGTATGTAGTGTGGGTACTCGTTGGATACATAATTAATTTCCACATCCAAAAAGCTCTCCCGATCAAAATTTGAGTAAAAAAATAGGGAGATATGTCGAAAATACGAACAAGAAGAGTAGTTTCTTTTATGACAAATATGTCAATTCAACCATTATGGTTGACTCATTTTATTGGAATTCTATTGGTTCTTGAATTCCAAATCACAAGAAATTATTGTTGGATCGTTTTCTTATAGGGCCCATTTTAGACCCCAAATTTTCTCTAATGCCTGTTGGACCAGAAGGTCACCCAACTCAAGAATATAAATAGGTAGGCACCCTCCCTCATTTGGACACATAGAAAGTGCAAGCACGTTCACTCCTGGAGTGAGAAAGACAAGTCTGATAGTGAAGAAGAAGAATAAGAGACATAATAAATCTTATATTTGGGTTTTATATCTCATTCTGACATTGTACTAAGTGACGGATCTATACAGAAGAAGTTGTTGGGTTTTTTCCCTTGTGGTTTCCCATGATAAAATATTTATGTCTTTCTTTTATGTTGTGTTTGTATATATTTCAGTGATCCTAGTGCATTAAGTTAAAGATCTACTATATTATAATTAAAGTGAAAAATTTAACATGGTATCATAGCAACCCTGAAAGAAGGCACTGTGCAACCGAAATACTACTACAACTTTAGTTGTCAGAGATTAGGATTTCATGCTTAAAAATCCTAGAAGGAAAAATCTAGTTATCTTGTAATTTTCCCTATAAATCCACCTTGGTGAAGGATCAAGAGTTGAACCTTGGAAATTCCAAATATGAAATATTGATATACCTTGTGTGTGAGTTTCAACCTTAGATTCTCTATACTTCAGGAAATATGATCCCTCCAAAATAAGTTATTCCCTCTTTCAAAATTCAATCTAAAATAGGTGACCTAGGGAGAATTGATATATATCGGGATAGAAATACCCAATTACAATTTACTAATATTTTGTAAATACGGTACACAATTTATTTTTTGTGATGCAAGTTTGAGACCTCGAAGTTGAAACAATGACACATGACAGTCCGTACAAGTTCACTGTACTAAACCAGTCCACAAACAAGTCACCTTGGGAACATTATCATAAGTTCCACTTAGTGAATCCAATATTTCTCTAACAAATGCAGTTTTAAAGAAGACATATCAGAATACCTCAGGATGAAGTTTCAAACCTTTAGGAGTACAAATGTTGGAGATACATCAGAATTAAGATAAGACAATTATGTAGAAGAAATTGAAGAGACTATAGCATCAAATATTTTGCAGTTATGTCCACAGTTTTGGGAAAATAAGTATACTACTCAAATCACCTTGAGGAGGTGCATATTTCTATCTATTCATATCTGAAATTCAACTAATTTCAAAAATTAGGGTTTCTCTATCAAACCCTAGGATCACCATAAGTAGTTTTCCAGAAAAGCTACTCTCACAAAAGACCTAGAAGATTCCAAAAGAACCATAAATATAAATGTGGCTTATATAGTATTATATGTTATACATGTGATGATAAATTCTACTTTGTAAGAGAATTCCCTAGAAACAAAGGATCCACTAGGATAAATAAGAAGAGGAATCATGCTCACATTTCTAAAGAAGACTCACTAGAAAGGAAAAGAATGAAAGAAGATTCCTCAAGTGATGAGGAATATGTACTTTAAGGATTCAACCCATGGTGATGAAGATCATACTTTATGAACTTGGTTTTAAGAAGAACATGTTATTCAGATAAGAAGGGATTCAATTGTGAATGAATAATAAGGGACACTTAGAACCAGTACACAATCCCATGTGACCTATGGTGCAAAAGAATTGCTCAACATTATCAATCATGGGCAAGACACACATAGGTGACAGGTCCTCAGAATAAGATGATGGAGTAGAGAAAATTGTTAGAGACACCAGTACTTCCTATAAGAAGACACAGATCAAGAGGGAGCCCACCAAACAAACAAACAGAGATACGTATTTGAATTATAATTCGTGTATATTTAGTAGCTAAGTGATATTGTTCAATTATGTTCATATTTATGTTCCTAGATTAAGGAAATGTATTATGCTTGTTTGAGTGTTTTCATTTATGAACAATATACTTCTAACTTTCATGTGATGGGTAAGTAGCCTATGGTGTTGTACAACATTCCATTGATACTTGTCTAGAATGAAGCCTCTTTGCTGACATATTGGGAGTAGTGCACACTCTTAATAATGTTCTGGTAGAGATGGAATGCATCTATAAAGTTACTTTATGGGTGAATCTTGCATTGGCTAAAATAATTTCATGACTGTGTGACATATGTCTTTATGCATTAGAATTTCTCATTATTAATATGTTTTGAAAAATTATGAATTGTTTCTAATCATGCAACTGAATTTGGCTTATAGGAAAGATCGTGTACATCACCTATAAGAAAAGAAGGATGATACCTGTTCTGAAGAACAAGTGATGATGGTTCATCCATAAAACTCAAAGAGTATTCACAACAACAAAGTACATGAAGAGGAACCTAAAGCTCCTAGGGTTAGATACATCATGATGGATAAAAGAGCTTCAGAAGAAGATGAGATTCATGATATGAATGATCCATAGAGGCTGGTAGATCCACCTTGAGAGGTAAACACATACAAGAGAATACCAACTTTGGCACAAGATATCATCCAAGATGAAGAAAAATATGGTTCTCCATACAAGAATTCCAGAGAAAGAAAGAGGCCTCAGACACACTCCAGTTATGCGGCACTGTTGTGTGACATAATTAGTGCATATCCTTCCATCTATGAAGAAGAAACCAAGAAGAAAGAATGGAAGGAAGCTATGATCGAAGAGTACCAATTTATCATGAAGAATGATGTATGGGATGAGATTTTGAGACCTGAAGGGAAGTTTGTAGTGTCTTTCAAGTGGATATACAAGATCAACATGTGTAGAAGGATTTATATAGGCTCAAAAGGCACCCATGGGATATCACATACAGTTACACGAGTATCTTGAGGATCACCTAGAGTGATGGAGATCTTAGCCTTTTCTACAAGGTTGAATATGGAATCCTATAGAGGATGAGAAGGTCATATATGGGTGTAAGAGGAAATTTTAACAATGTTTGAGATGGAGGATCGTGGTATCCAGTGACCTTGAGAGATGACATAGATGGATACAAACAATATCAATGGAAGAGGAGGCTACCTGTGACTCAATGAAAAATGTCCTGATATGCAAAGGGAGGATGGTGCTCTGCTTAAGAGGGAGTGACTATAGTAGATCTCAAAGTTCAAGAATCTTGACATGATTCTTGGGATTAGAGGTGTTGAAGAATCCATAGGATATTTTCCTTATCCAAGGAAAATATGCGATCGATATATTGTAGTGGTTCGAGACATTAGATTGCAAGGCTAAAACTACACCGATAACATCAAACTTGAAGTTGTGTGATCCTACTTCAGAGACAATTGATGCCATAGTCTATGGGATGATGATTGGTTCATTAACGTACTTGACAAACACAAGTCTGGATATATGTTTTACGGTGAACACTTTATGTTAGTGCATGATGGATTTGAGACATGTTCACATGGTTGCGACAAAGAATGTGTCGAGGTACCTGAAGGGTATAATCGAGTATGGCCTCAAATATGAGAGAGATAAGAGGATATTCCTGCAGGGATATGTTGACTCCAATTGGGCTAGTAGTGATATAGATAGAAAGTGCACTTCAGAGTACTACTTCAATTTGAGGTCTAGTATGATTTCTTGGTGTAGCAAGAAGAAGACGAGTGTAACACTGGGTATAGCTGAGGAAGAGTATGTTGGAGCTTGTTCAACAAGTTGTGAGGCAATATAGCTTTGGAATCTACTTACAGGATGGCTTGATGTTGAGTGAGAGATGACTTGTGTATATCACAACAAGTTGAAGCACATTGAGATCCCATATCACTATATTTTGGATATGGTGTAAAGAGGAGTAGGGAAGCTCCAGTATGTAGTGACATACGAGAAAACAACTGATGTGTTGACCAAGTTATTAGTGAGAGTAAAGTTTGAGTACTTCAGAGAGAATCTTGAAGTGATCCAGATCAATATTCCTCGAAATAGCAAGTGATATGACATGTACGAAAGACACAGGTGCACTAGGGATGTATCTACATGAAAGAAGACACAGGTGGTCTGAAAGGATGTAATGCATATGGGATGCTCTTGGGTTGTATCTCCATGTACGAAGAAATTGGTGGTCCATGGGTCATAAAGAATATGGAATGCTCCTAGGCTATATCGATATGGATGAAGACACAGGTGGTCTGAAAGGCTGTTCCTTGGTTGTATATCAGTGTACGAAGGTGTAGGTTGACCGAGAGAGAGTCATGATAAATGATATGGGATGCACCTAGGTTGTATTTGCATGGACAAAGACGCAAGTGGTCTAAAAGGATGCTCCTAAGTTATATCTCCATGTACGAAGATGTAGGTTGACTGAGAGAGTCATAATACATCTGGGTTGTACCCATATGATGGGAGATGCATATGTTCTTGGGTTGTACCCACTAGGCAGGAGACGTAGGTTGATGGGAGAGAGACGTGAGACATATGAGATGTATCCACTAGGTGGAAGATGTAGATGTTCCTGGATTATACCCACTGGGTGGGGGAGACATGTTGCTTGGTGGACATGAGATATGCACCTGGGATGCTACCCATATGGACGATGTTGTGTATTCTCCTAGGATGATATTAATAGTGTGGAAGATGTAGTATGTCTTGGGGACATAATGTAGGCATGTGAGATGATGAGATGGCCTAGATACAATGGGATGACAGTAGGAGACACAAGTTATTGCTTGGGAAATGTAAAAGGAGGACTTGGGTTGTGTCTACTTGATGGTTTTCTTAAAGAGATGATGATGAATTCCTATATGGGATATAGGCCTACATCTAGAATGAAAAAGGTTTGGCTCTATAGAACTACTAAGGATGTATATATTTGAGAGATGTCTCTAGTCAATGGTCGACCATATGATAGTTGTTTTAGCTATTATGGAGATGATGATCTAGTGATGGAGATCTAGTGATGATGATGATGTCCATATATTATTTCCAATTATGGTGATGATTGGGTCAAAAGAATACCTTCCTTGTTAAGAGGGAGTGTTGTTGAAAATGTAACTTCAGAAGATATTCTTCATTGTATTATTTGTATTATTATTATATTTTAGTTTACTTTTATTGTACCTACTTTCAGATATATTTTCCCTCTGATCAGATATGTCATTAATGTAATTTGTCATGTAAAAGTCTAGGTAAAACCTCCATTTTAAGTCAGGGAAATAGTCACCAAGAGAATAATGTAAAGTGTAATTTTGGTCTCCCACGAGAGAAATAAGCACAGTAAGGCACATAATCCGACCTCGTTGGACCAAAAGGTCACCCAACTGAAGAATATAAATAGGGAGACACCCTCCATCATTTGGACACATAGAAAGTGCAAGAAATTTCACTCCTAGAGTGAGAAAGACAATTTCATTGGTGAAGAACAAGAAGAAGCAACATAAGACATCTTATATTTGGATTTTCTATCTCCTTCTGACAGTGTACTAAGTGATGAATCTATAAATAAGAAGTTGTTCGGTTCTCCCTTCTGGTTTCCCAGGATAAAATCTTTGTGTCTTTATTTTGTGATGTGTTTTTCTATCTTTCAGTGATCCTAGTGCATTAGATTAAATATCTAATATATTTGATTTAAAGTGAAAAATCTAACAATTTCATTTCTTCACAATGATGTTTTTTAAGTCATGATTACATTGTTTTATTGAAAGTACAACTCCAGGAGTCATTCCCATGAGACTTATGTTGTATCAAGTCCAAAATCTATGTCGTATTAGGTTCATATCTTATCCATGGAACTTATGTCGTATTAAGTTCACTGTTGGGTGTTTTATTATGTCTAAATTAAATCACCTATTCTTTAATTATCAACTGGGGTTGGTAAGCTTAGAGTTGACACAAAATATATGTGAAGGTAGAGGCTGTCATGTAAATATTTTAACAAACAAAATATCGAAAGATCTTTCAAACTGAAAAACCGAGTCAAACTCCAAAAATGCAATTATTAAATTAATTAAACTGAAATAAACTAAACAATTGAAAATAAGTCTTAAATTGAACTACAATCAACAATGAATTATTCAAATGAGAAACTAGGGTACAAGGAAAACTTAACTTATAAGTAACTAGAAAACTTAATAAAGAAGAAAGTAGAAAACTTAATAAAAACTTAAAAATAAGCAAGTATAAAACTTAATAAAAGAAATATCTTTAGGTTCTATCCTACAAGTTATTTCAACAATAACACAACATAAAAGAGACAACCCAGAAACATACTAAGGAAAACACATATAACCCTAAATTTTGCATACAAACAAATAAATCAATTCAAAATGAATAAATAGAAAACCATACAACAATAAAACAAAATCAGAAACAAAACTTAAGAATAACTTAAACTTCGTTCAAAGTAAAAGAAGTAAGAAAAATGATAAAACTTAAATAAATAATTTAAAACAACTAAAATTTAACTTTAATGTTAAAAAAAACTATCATCTAACTATTAGTCAAAACATAATTGAGACATTCACAAAAAAAAACTAAAATACAATTTTAAAACACATAAAAAAAACTAAAAACAGAAGGGCTGAACGACAGACTGAACTGTGGGTCTAAAAGGGGTGGCTAAATAATAGACTCAACAGGCTGTCCGAATGATAGTATGCACAGTTAAAATGGTAAAAACTAACCTAAATGAACTAATCTTCAGCTGAAGCCATGCAGATGTAATTCTAATGCATCGAAACAGTAAATAAACCTATTTAACAACAAATTAACCTTAAACTAATTCATGGAAAAATTGAATCATTGCATATTAAACTAACAAATAAACTAGAAATTAACTTGCATAAATTCAAAACAGGAAAAGAAATAACATAATTGAATCTATTCTAAATTCATAAAAACAACTTATTCTATATTCTTGAAAACGAAGACTAAAAGTAATGCTAGAGATGAAATAACTGGAAACAAAATGACTGAAAGTAAGCTATGTGTGCATCTAACTAATTAACTTTTGAAATAAAACTAAGTTAATGTATTACAGAAAACAGATAGAATAGCATTTACTATAATATAATGGAAGCAAACGAGAAATTAAACTAGACTAGCTAAAACAGAAAAGAAACTAAGCTAAACAAAGAAAATAAACCTCTGTTTGATGACGGGCCCTCTTAGCAATCAGGGGTGATTCTTGGATAACTTCTACTTAAACACAATCTTCAATAGGAATGCATACAACTCTTTATTCAGATGGTGGAACAGAAATACAAAGTTCAAGAGTAAATCACAACAAGAACTCTTCTCCTAACTCTACTAACTGACTGATTTTCTAGCTAACTGAGCTCTCTCACAAAGGCTGCTTTATATAATGATTTACAGGTATGATCAAGTTGACCCTTTAGTGGTTGAATTCTCTCTAAATTTAGTTGACTATAAAGGCGTTTAACTGATCATAGGACAGTGCATAAGCTCATCCAGATTTATGCAAGAACACAATAGAATACACAAATAACCATAGAAACAAATATGCAATGGAAATAACACTTCATTTCATTAATCAATAACTAAAACTTGTTTACATACAGAATGGAAATAAACTAGCTAGAGTGCTGGTAACTTATCTCTGAGAAGAGATGTGGCAGCTACATGCCTCTGAACTCTATGTTACAATGAGGCTTGAAGGCCTATATATTATTGAGAAACAATGGAAACCCTACACATCCAAAAAACTAATCCTAGGAGGTGAAACGCCTTAATGTGGGTCCCGTTGGGTAACTTGGTACATCAATTTCCCTGGGTCGTAACTTTAGCATACTATCTCTGTTTGACGCGCATGATACATCGTTAGAAATATCTGTTTAAGGACTACATCCATAAGCAACAAATATCAAGTTTGAAATGGACTCTTATTTGCCTGACCATTCAATGCCAAAAAAATGTCATTTAGGGCCTCAAAACGGCTCCGGAAGTTTAGGACCCGAAAACTACCGAAAATAGTAAATTGTGCTACAATTAAGGAAACTGGAAAACTGAAAGAAACAGTGGTGGGGGTCCAAGAGGAATAGGTGGGTGGCCACCAATATCCTCCTGGATCATTCCTCCCCCCTTAGGAGGCAATGGTCCCCATTGCGTTGAGTTCCTCCATGAGATGAGGAAACTTCTATTGAACTTGGTCCCCGGTGAGCCACTTTCCCTGGTGAAGGAGTTGGCCTACTTTGACAACTCAATATAGATGGATCTTCTACTGGTGGTTGTTCTTGATCTATGTGTCCATAATCTAATCAGTTGTGGCTTGTTCCATGCAGTCGGGGTTTAACTTTGTTGGTGTGAGTTGCTCTGCCACGTTTGATGTTCCCAGTATAGGTGGAAAGTAGGGCTGAAGGCAGTCCACATTGAACACTGAGTGTAGACCAAGGAATGGTGGAATACTGAGCTCAAAGGAATTTTCCCCAATAGCCTTGGTGATGGTGTATGGCCCATATCGGAGCGGGCGAAGCTTACAGTGGGGTCCAGCGAGGCGCTCCTTCTGTAAATGTAGCCACACTTTGTCACCCGCCTAGAAGTTGTGTTGCACTCAATGCTGATCATGTCACTACTTGTACTTAGCATTGGATCTGTCCAATATGTCATGAACCTATTGGAGAATGTGCTGAATGCACTCAATGAAGTTGTTTTCCTTGGAAACTTCAGACTGGATATGAGCTGAATTAGCCTGAGTAGCTGCAAATGGCATGGCTACGTCAATGGGACATAGTTGCTGGAATCCCAAGCCCACCTGAAAGGGGCTGTGGTTGGTTGAGATATGGAGGGCCCGATTATAGCTGTGTTTTACATAGGGGAGGCTCTCATCCCATGTGTGTGGATGCTTTGAGTTGTACATGTGCAAAATGTGTACGATCATCCTGTTGATGACCTCTGTCTGGCCATCAATCCGGGGATGGAAAGTTGTGGAATTTGTGAGATTGGTGTCTAGCATTGACCATAGGCTAGACCAGAATGTACCAAAGAACCTGTTGTCCCGGTCTGAGATTATAGACTGTGAGATACCAAAGTGTACCCACACTCGTTCAAAGAAGAGTTTAGTAGTGGCTTCTGCTATGATATTCTTCTTGTAGGCCGCCATTATGACCATCTTTGAGAATCTGTCAACGACCACAAACACACAGTCATTGCCGTGCTTAGTAGAAGGAAGGCCTAACATGTAATCCATGGAGATGGATTCCCAAGGTCGACTAGGGGTAGGCAACGGAGTATAGAGGCCTTGCTTCTTGATGGATGGTTTGGCAATGGTGCAGGCAGTGCAGGATCATATCTAGTTCCCGATGTCTTGTCAAAGGTTTAGCCAATAGAAATACTTCTATAGTACTGCCACAATTTTCTCGACCCCGAAATTCCCAGCGACCTGACTGTAGTGCGCTTCCCGAATCATCTTGGCATGCTCGCTTGAAGGAACACAAAGGTGTCCCATGTGACACAGTAGTACATCCTAGAGGTGAAATTTTGGAACTTGGTTTCCCTCCAAGAGCGTCTAGTATGTGTGGCTAAATTATGGATCGCTCTTGTAGAGAAGCGGCCAATCAGAAGTCTCGTGCCCACAATATTTGAGCACGGTCGTTATCGCCACAATTGGTGGTCAGATGAGGAATTCTACAACATTATTGGTACTTCCCTTCCTATACTTGATGTTCAAATGAAACTATTGTAGATATGTGGACCACTTCTGATGGCGATTGTTCTGTAACTTCCCTTGTGTCTACATGAACTGTAGGGGTTGGTGGTCTATGTGGATGATCATTTCCTTCCCCAAAATGTAATGCTTCGATTGACAGCAAGCTTGTACAATGGAATACATCACTTTGTCATAAGTGGGATATTTGCGGACTGTGTATGATAGTGTGTCACTGTGATATGCCACTGGATTCCCTTGTTGAGTAAGGATTTCCCCAATAGCATAGTCAAAGGCATCTATCTCGATCTCAAATGGTTGTTGCAAGTTTGGTAATGTGAGCACTGGGGCACAACAGAGGCGATGTTTCAATTCTGCAAATGCCTTCTGCTGAGTTTTTGACCCAAAAAAATTTTCTTTCGCTCCTCCCTTGGTGACTTGACTCAAGGGCCAAGTGATATGAGAGAATCCCACCACAAACCTGCGGTAGAAATTAGCAAGGCCCAAAAAGCTATGAAGCTTTGTTAGAGTAGTTGGGGTTGGCCAATCTCGAATGACTTGGATCCACATGTACCCCATAGTCATCAATAATGTATCCCAGATACTGAACCTAGGTCATGCCAAAAGTGCACTTGTCCAAATTGGCACACAACTTGTGCTACCGCAATGCTTGGAGGACTTGTCGGATGTGGTGGAGGTGCTCTTCCCAATTCTGGCTAAAGATCAAGATGTCATCCAAGTACACTACTACAAATGAGTTGGTGAATGGCTACAAGATGTCGTCCATCAATCTCATGAAGGTTACAGAAGCATTCGTCAGCCCAAAAGGCATGACCAACCATTTGAAAAGGCCCTCCTTGGCTTTGAAGGCAGTCTTCTACACATCAGTCGGCTCGATTGGTACCTGGTGATGCCCGGACTTTAAGTCGATCTTGCTAAAATATTTTGCCCCTTTAAGCTGGTCCAGGAGGTCATCAATCTGTGGGGTTGGGTACCTATTCCGGACAGTGATCTTTTTCAGCGCCTGATAGTCAATACAAAGTCTCCAAGTCCCATCATTTTTTTGTACCAACACGATCAGGCTCCCATAGGGCGATGAACTTGGCCGGATGTAACCCTTCTGTAGTAGCTCTTGAATTTGCCTCTTGATTTCATCATTCTCCTGA
Organism: Pseudotsuga menziesii; assembly: GCA_001517045.1. NCBI lineage: Eukaryota > Viridiplantae > Streptophyta > Pinopsida > Pinales > Pinaceae > Pseudotsuga > Pseudotsuga menziesii. The sequence goes on along the minus strand of LPNX010895370.1, from coordinate 101,615 downwards.
ACAGAATGGCGATAGATCGGTCCATTAGGTAGTGGCGCACCTGGGGTCAAATCGATGGGGTGCTTGACTTGACAATGGAGAGGCACCTCGATGGGTGAGGTGAATTTGTCCCCCATTCGATGCCAAAAAAACGTCGTTTAGGGCCTCAAAATGGCTCTGGAAGTTTAGGACCAGAAAACTGCCAAAAATAGTAAATTGTGCTGCAATTAAGGAAACTAGAAAACTGAAAGAAACAGTGGTGGGGGTCCAAGAGGAATAGGTGGGTGGCCACCAATATACTCCTGGATCATAAGAATCTCCCTTCTTCAGCGCAAACAGTCTTCAAAGGTGGCACACAATATTCTCTTCAGTGTGAATGATCTGCAGAGGTGGTGCATGAGTTCCTTCCACAGCCCAACAAGTGACTGATGGTGAACAAAGGAGAGCGTAGTGGTGAATATTCTAGGGAATGAGTTGAATGCATCAATCTAGTGTGTGGATGGTTGATGTGGTGGAAAACAAAGGAGAATGCAGGTTGGAAAGTATCTAGAACACAGCTCCATCACTAGACATGTGGATAACAAGATCCTTTGCAACTATTTCACATTTTAAATGCCCAAAATTAATTCTCAGCGACGCGTGATCTGATGGGCGTTCTGGACAGAGTGGTGAATGGAAGGTTGGGACGTGAGATGGATATGTTGGGTGTCGATCTAAGGCAAACATAGTATCTATCTACTGGTGTGCTTCAGGAGTGGAGTCTACCACAATACCTTTTTACATCTGGAAAACCACCAGCGAGTTTCATGCAACGGGTTCAATGGCGAGCTGGACCTGTTGTGCAAAAAATAGGATGAATGCGTTTTGCATATTAACTTGGCCCAAAAATATTATAAAACCTACAAACAATTAGAGAAACCAATTAATACATCAAATGCATTTTAATAATGTTATTTTTAATTAATTAAACCATAAAAAAGATAATAATAAAATAATTTTATATAAACCTTAAAAACACTCATACCTGAGGTTGAATAATGATCTATGTGTCATAAAGTATACAAAAGATAATAATTATGTGGTTAAATGAGTAATTTATCTGCCAAAAATGGTAACAAATCTAGGATCAACATTCCCCCAAATCGAAGAAATGCCAGGTCCCACTGAGCAAAAAGAAAGAAAAAACATTTAGGAAGAAGGCGAACTAGCAGTTGCCTTCAACTTGGTAGATGAAGAAGGTAATTTAAAATTCACTCTATTAACTTGTAACTTAAAAATAACATATCTTTCATGTCACACTTTGTATGAAATTTAAAAACTACTTCATTGGGTTTTCAACAGTTCAGAGGTTCAAAATAATTTTATCATTTATAAGGTTTAAAATTAATTCAACCATGTCCAAAGTAAAACTTTGGACAGGTTGAATATATAACATAAAAACATAAATTACATTTTGAATAACAAAAAGATTGATCATTTGCATGCATGACTAGGTAAGAGAATAGAATTATTAATAGTGAAATAGAAGTAGAAACTATTTTCCCAAAAACAAAATTTAGTTAGCAAATTTAATCGTAAGTACTATAATATCACCATTTTTCTGAGATCGCTATTTGATATTTCATTTTCCTTCATTTGATTCTTCATATGGTAAGATCATATTGAATTTTGTTGTAAAATATGCTTCAAGCTATAACCAAATTCCACTGTTTATATTTCTGAAAATACTTATCATTTGTTAGAGATAAATAGATTTATCAAAAATAAAAATAATCTAATTTTTCAAATCAAATCCATCTTATCTTCCCCCAAGCCAAAGAGATGACATGTCCTCAATTCATACAGAGAGAAGAAATTATTGTTCCAGAAAAGTAGAAAGAATGCTAGCATGTTGTTAATTTGTTGTAAGGAAATTAACTAGTAAATTGAAATGGTTTAGAAATGTATATTTATGAAAAATAAAACAGTACTTAGAAAGACCATGTAAAATGAGATTAATATAATTAAAAGAATACCATAGGGAAAAACTAGCCATCCATGCCTCATTGTAAACATATCCTATCATCATCAAGTATTTCAAGTGTACCCCAAAGTGTGTGCAATTTACAGCTATGGGTCCCATTTCTAAGATAATGACATATTAGATATATGCGGAATTAGACGGCTGGGGAATAGTCAACTTAGAGCCATTCTCAAATGACATTATAAACAATTGTCCATGACATAATTTTTTTGAATTTTTTTCCATATATTATCACTATTTGACGAACTATGTGTATAGTAGTGTATTAACCATATCTCATTTAGCAGATATTGCCCCATTTCCAGCAGGCTTGTTCAGTACCCTCAATGGGTTTATCTTGGTACCATGCAAGCATAGCCTGGTTTCCAACGAGCTTGTTCAATACCCCAACGGGTTTGCTTGCATTTATCGAGTTTCATGTTATAAGGTTTTTACTTAGCATTGACTCATTGCCAATAGGCCTGTTCAGTACCTCGGCGGGTTTGCCTTGTATAATGATATTAAAGATATGGAAGCCGATTTGTAGTAGAGCATGTTAGTTCCTACTAAACACATAATTCAATTTTTTTTCAAAATAAAGTTATAAGTAATTTCATAATGGCCAAACTCATAAAACATGTCAAAACAGAATAACTGAAAGTTGTTCTTTAACCTAACAACCCTTCTTATTTATAAAGTAAAGTAATGTGCCCCACAGATAAAAATTCCACTTACTTTCGAGTTATCACCAAAATACTCAAGAGACAAGTTTTGATAACAAGTATAGGAAGAAATAGTAATCCATAGGTAAAAATAAGGACGTGAAAAATATGATAATGAAAATAGGTCTTATCGAGCAATTGTTTAAAAGAATAAATCAGAAATATACATGTCTGAATCAAAATACAAAAAAATATATGATTCGTAACAGAATTGGTTAAGTATGCTATACAAAGGATTGATATGTAAAATTTATCTGTATAAGCTACAAATTTTGAAAGTACCCTAAAAAGATTAAAATACCTAATGAGTATTTAGCATACTTTCCTTGTCCAAGTAATAATCCATTAGCTGCTCATTGAGATAATATATTTGTAATCAAACTGCAAAACCAATTGTTAGATGATTTAATTCATTCATAAAGACATAAAAGAAAAAGAGTCTTATGTAGAAAACCTATTAGAAATAACTCTTATTTATTCAAAGCAATAAGCACATATTTACATATATACAAGTGATAATAACCCAAAATATTTCAAGGATCAGGAGGAGGAGGAATAACTTCCCCTTCAACTAATTTCATTTCATTTTGCTGCAAAACATTTTGTATGAAATCATGTTTAGATGTCGATTGGTGACAGATCCTAAGTCTATGTCCATTTACTACAAAGGAAATTTCTGAGCCATCAATTGTTTTAATTTTTATTGATCCATTGTCAAAAGTTGTAACTACTTCGTATGGACCCACCCAAAAAGTAGTTAATTTCCCTTTAAAATTTGTAAACCATGAATTGAATAGTAGTGCCCAATCTCCAGTATTAAACTAATTTTTCTTAATAAATTTATCATGCCATGTTTTTCGTTGATTCTGTATTAACATTATTCTTTGAAGTGCATCTTGTCTAATTTCATCTAACTCATTAATCTGCAATATTTGTTGTTTTTGTGCTTCATCCAAATTCATGCCTAATTGTGCTACCATACGAAAGGTTTTAACTTGGAAATCAATAGGTAAAAGGACTTGTTTTCCATACACTAACTAATACAAGGTATGTCCGGTAGTGTTTCTCCATGTTATCCTATAGGCCCATAAAGGCTCTAGGAGTCTATCTACCCAATCCTTATGATGTAAGTGAATGGTCTTAGTTAAAATGGATTCTAATACTTTATTAGTTGATTCTACCTAACCATTAGAGTGAGGGTGGTAAGGTGAATATTTGCAATTTCAGATGCCATATTTCGTAGTAAGGTCTTTCATTAATTTAGAAGTAAACTGACTACCTTGATCTATGACAATTTCTCTAGGTACACAAAACCGGGTGAATATTTCTTCATATATAAATTCTACCACCGATTTCTCTGTGGCTCTAAATAAAGATTTAGCTTCTACCCACTTGGTGACATAGTTCGTACAAACTCAAATATATTTCTTTTTATGAGACATGGGAGAAATTGGTCCTACAAAATCAAGAGCCCATTTCTCAAAAGGTTCAATCATAACTTGGGGTTGTAAAGGCATTTGATCAGATGACGTAGGTCTACCCATTCTATGGAAACTATCACATCCTTTAACATATTTGGAAGCATCCTTAAAAATTATTGGCCAATAATAACCATAATGCAAGACTTTATATGCTATCCTCTTATTAGAAAAATGTCATCCACATGGTCCATCATGGCATGCATGGAGGATTTCTATAATTTCATCCTCCCGCACACATCGTCGAATAATAAGATCAGGACCAATGCGGAAGATATCGTTATAAAACCAATAATAATTAGAACTCTGAACTATAATACAACGCTTCTCATGTGGAGACAAATGGCTTGGTATTTTCCTAGTTGCTAGATAATTGGCAATTTTTGCAAACCAAGGGGTTTAAACAGATACAACAAATAGATGTTCATTAGGAAAAGTGTCATCAACTGGTTTAGTGTTGTCTTCATGTTGAATCTGGGAAAGGAAATCTACTATGATATTTTCTTTACCAGGTCGATCAATGATATTAATGTTAAATTCTTGCAATAAAATAAGCCACCGGGTCACTCTACCATTGGTAATTGGTTTATTCATTATAAATCTAATGGAAGAGTGATCAGTATGCACAAAAACTTCATAGCCTATGATATAATGACGAAATTTATTAATAGAATAAAATACTACCAAAAATTCTTTTTCAGTAACAGTATAATTTAATTCAGCAGGGGTCATATTTTTTTCTAATAAAATAGATGGCATAAGGTGCTTGTCCTTCTTTCTGGCCGAGGACTCCTCCTATGGCCGTATCAGAGTCATCGATAGATATGTGAAAAGGGAGGGATTAATCAGGACCCCTAAGTATTGGTGCCACTGATAGTTTAGATTTTAGGATTTCAAAAGCATTTTGACAAGATTTTGTCCACTGGAATTCTCAGTCCTTTATAAGTAACTTAAACATTGGTGCAACTATTTTAGTAAAATTTTCAATAAAGCAGTGGTACTAGTGTGCATGACCAAGGAAGATTCTTACCTCTTTCTAATTTTTGGGAGAGGGAATGCCAACAATGACTTTGATCCTTGCAGGGTCTACCTTAATTCCTTGGGAAGAAACATGGTGTCCCAAAACTATACCTTCTGTCACTAACATTTTACATTTTTCATGACTAAGGGATAAATTCGTTTCTTGACATCAGATCAAGACCTTATTGAGGTTGTCAAGGGATTCTTGAAAAGTATTACCATAGTCTGTAAATTCATCCATGTATACCTCCACACAGTCATGTATAAGATCAGAAAATATTCCTAAGACTGCTCGCTGGAAAGTGGCAGGTGCATTACATAAGCCAAATGGAAAAAATTGATAAGCATATGTTCCCCAAGGGCATCTACAAGTGGTTTTGTCTTTATCTTCTGATGCTATTAAAATATGGTTATAACCATTATACCCTTCAAGAAAGGAAAAATATTGTTTACCTGACAGAGTATCTAATAATTGATCGATACAAGGTAAAGGAAAGTAGTCTTTAAGTGTAGCTTTGTTTAACTCTCTAAACTCAACACAAATACACCATTTCCCTGTAACTTTATTTGGAACTAATACTAAAGGAGATACCCATTTACTATCAAAAATAGGATAGATGAAACCAACAGTGAGGAGTTTTTGTAATTCTTCTTTTACTATATCCTTTAGAGCAGGATTCATCCTCCTCTGTGGCTGCATTACAAATGACATGCTTGGATGCATATAAATGTGGTGAATATAGGTATCGGGGTGTATACCCTTCATATCGATGTATTCCATGCAAATGCTCCATCTTTTTTCTTAATAACTTTAAGCAGTTGTGCTTGTTGGTTTTCACTTAATCCTGCGTTTATATGTAAGAATTTTTCAGGGCCAACCTCACAAGCTATGGTATATGGTCCATTTTTCTCTTCAATTGTGAAGACACAAGGTGTTTCTGTAAACATTGAGAGAGCCATATTCTCTTGAAACTCATCTCCAAAAATATGATCGAGTTGAGAAAAGGACCGAGGGAAATCTGTACAGGTTGCCGAAAAAACAAACTAGTTTAATACATTCTCAGTGGTCTGCTCCTGAAGTGCTAAAGAAAAATCACTAGGAAGGGAGAGATCATCAAAGTCTTCATCCCCAAAAGAACAATTTAACCACCATGAATTTTTAGTTATTGGTTGTGCTAGGGGGTATAAAATAAGTCTTTGTGTGGACAACCCATTGTAAATAGTCATCTCTCCATCCCTACACCCTATAAAAGCATTTTCAGTAGCTAACCATGGTCTTCCAAAGATAATAGGACGTCCTTTAGAAGGATCCTTTGATTCTACGACCATAAAGTCAACAGGGTATTCCCATGAAGCTATTGATACAACAATGCCATGCAGGACTCCAGCGAGTTTTACCATAGTGCGGTATGCTAATTTTAGGATGGAAGGAGTAGGTTGGAGGAATTGTCCTAACTGTAAAATTTCTAAAACTTCGGTGGTCATCATGTTAATAGCATATCCTAAATCGACTAATTTATTTTCTATGGCGGTGTTGTTTATAATTACAATCACTACTGGGGCTCCTGGATTTGTATATTTTGCAATTCAGGACTAACCTATCATACATTCAGACATTTCTCTTATAACATGAATTGTAAGAGGGTCCTTTTGCTTCTTTCCTGGATGTTTAATATAGATCTCTTTTATTAACTTACTATAGATTGGTATATCTTTGATAGCTTGTAATAGAGGGATTTTAATACAAATGTTCTTTAATTCATTCAAAATGTTATACTCTGGATGAACTACAAGTTTTTCTATTATTAATATCTCTAGAAATGTAGGCACTCTTTGCTCTTGAATAATTTCTTGTGGAGGATGGGTGTGTACTGGAACCTTTGGAATGTTCACATCCTCCACAATAACATCATTCACAGGTTCACTTGAATATTCTTCTTCTTCTTTTGGTTCCTGAATGATGACTGATGACTTGGGTTTATTATTCACAACTCTTCCCGATCGTAATTGAATTTCATGTACAGGTATAGTCGAAATAAGGTATGAGCGAAGAGTTTGCAACTCAATGCTGTTAAAAGATTGAGTTGGTTTATTATTAGGGTTAGGTATTGGATGTGCAAGTAATAATGTCGGATGAGGAGGATCTGCATTCTGAAAGTGACGAGGTTTTTGTGTGATAAAAGGAACTGGAGGTACAAATCCAGGCGACATTTGCTGGAAATTTGTTTGATTGTGAGGATAAGGATGATTAGTTGTAGGAACAAGTTTTGGATAAGGATATGGTTGTCCTCTCCATCCTTGTTTCAAATATTGTTGTTGTGGAAATTGAGGAGGAGGATACTGAGGTGTCCAATTCTGCCAGCCAGAATTGTTCCATTTTTTAGGTGGTTGATACGGAGGATAATAGAGTGGAGGTTATGGTGGAAAGTTTGGATATGTTGGTTGATATCTAGGTTTCCAATGAGGTCTCCTCGATGTTTTAGCTACATCCCCACTCTTATAGATGGCTTGCAACTAAGGTAAGGATGGGAAATTATATGTTGGATTCTCTTCTATACAGATGTGACATACATAGATGTTGTTTAATGGACATTCCCTTTGGGGATGTTTAGTTCTACATATTGACCATAAAATACTCATTGCTGCTCGTTCTTCATCCTGCCTCTTATTGGCTTGTAAAGCATCTAGTTGGGAACCCATTGGTCCTAATATATCAGTCTTAAAATTCTCCAACAGGTTTCCTATCTTTACTCTTGTAATAACTCCTGAAATAGGAACATTTCCTCTTATATTTCTACTAAAAGGCTCTCAAATAAATTTCATAACTTCCCCCCTACTACTAGAATAATTTTTACACATCTCACCGATCTATGCAAAAGTTTTATGGGAAATATCGCTAGCTGCCATGATATTAAGAATTTCTAACAAGTCCTCAGAGATTCCCTTAAGGAAAAGTGTATGTACTGCATCTTCTTGGAGGTCATTATATTTGCACTTATGTAATGTATAAAGGAACCTCTTGAGATAATCCTCTAGGCTCTCATCTTCAAGTTGTTGTATCTTGAATATATCATGTTGAGAGTCCTTAGGTTTGCAGTATTCTTGATATTTTTGTAAGAATGAGGTTTTCATATCATCCCAAGTCCTGATAGTGGATTCTCCTAATCCCATGAACCATCTCAAGGTGGAATCCTTGAGTGTAGCGAGAAAGATTTTTAGTTTGTGAGCATCTTGTAGATAATTGTAACTCCTACAAAGGATATCAAACTCGAACAGGAATATCTCTGGTTCCTCATTACTTTTTCCATAGAAAGTAGGTAAGGAGGAAGGAGGGATGTTTTTCATGGTTACATCCTGCATTGTATCTAAGATAGGGAACCCAAAGGCAACCTCGGTTTGATTTTTCCCTTCTCCTTCTTCCTTTCTAACTTCATCATGATCTTCATTTTCTCCCCGTCTTTCCATATAATTTGGATTCTTAACGTAAATATACCTAGGAGGCTCCTTTCAAGGTGATAATGGGGTGTCTCAACGTTATTTTTCGGGAGAGATCTTCCTCTGATCAACCGTGTTTTTATTGAATCCTAGAGGGATAGTAGGTTCTACTGTAGAAGTTTCAATTTGCGAAATAACTGGATCTATTGAGGTTCCAAAGAGAGCTTTTACTTGAGAAGGATCAACAAAGTCAACAAAATTCAGATCTCCTACTAGTGAAAAAGTTGTGTTAATTGGACTTGGAACTAGTGGAGGGCTAAGGGTTTCTATTGGATGATCTTCTTGAAATTCCTTAGGAACAGGGTCCTTAGGACCTTCTTCCATGGTTACTTCTCCATCTATGACTTCTCCAGTAAGATATTCTAAGAGAGATTCCTTAGGTTTCGGGGTAGAACTACTTCCTATAGGAATCTTTCGATACCTTTCTGGTGAGTTAGTAGTTGGGGAATTATGTCCCCTATGGTAGTTAGTAGAGACTTCAATAACTTTTTCGGTCTTGACAAATCTACCCTGAGGATCTATAATTATACTCATGAAGGACTTTTAAACTAAATAAAACCTATGCTACTACTATTGCTGGATTTGGGGGTGCCTATCATAACATATATGGATGTTCTTACCTCTCGTCTTACCACTCCCCCGCTACTAACCTATGAATAAACTTCATAAATAATTCTACTCTACCTTATAGAACAACTCCCCGACAACGGCGCCAGAAGTGTTTGGTGTTTTATTATGTCTAAATTAATTCACCTATTCTTTAATTATCTACTGGGGTTGGTAAGCTTAGAGTTGACACAAAATATATGCGAAGGTAGAGGGTGTTGTGTAAATATTTTAACAAACAAAAGATCAAAAGATATTTCAAAATGAAAAACCGAGTCAAACTCAAAAAATGCAATTATTAAAGTAATTAAACTAAACTAAACTAAACAATTGAAAATAAGTTTTAAACTGAAGTACAATCAACAATGAACTATTCAAATGAGAAACTAGGGTACAAGGAAAACTTAACTTATAAGCAACTAGAAAACCTAATAAAAGAAGCAAGAAGAAAACTTAATAAAATCTTAGAAAGAAGCAAGTAGAAAACTTAATAAAATAAATATATTTAGGTTCTATCCTACAAGTTCTTTCAACAATAACACAACATAAAAGAGACAACCTAGAAACATACTAAGAAAAACACATATAACCCTAAATTTTGCATACAAACAAATAAATCAATTCAAAAGGAATCAACAGAAAACCATACAACAATAAAACCAAATCAGAAACAAAACTTAGGAATAAATTAAAATTCGTTCAAAGTAAGAGAAGTAAGAAAAATGATAAAACTTAAATAAATAATTTAAAACAACTAAACTTTAAATTTAATGTTAAAAAAACTGTCATCTAACTTTTACACTCAAAACATAATTCAGACATTCACAAAACAAAACTAAAAACAATCTTAAAACACATAAAAAACACTAAAAACAGAACTAAGGGTTGAATGACAGACTGAACTATGGGTCTAAAAGGGGTGGCTGAATAATAGACTAAGTAGGCTGTCCAAATGATAGTCTGCACAGTTAAAATGGTAAAAACTAACATAAATGAACTAATCTTCAGCTGAATCCATGCAAATGTAATTCTAATGCATCGGAACAGTAACTAAACCTATTTAACATCAAATTAACCTTAAACTAATTCATGGACAAAAGGAATCATTGCATATTAAACTAATAAATAAACTAGAAATTAACTTGCATAAATTCAAAACAAAAAAAGAAATAACAGAATTGAATCTATTCTAAATTCATAAAAACAACTTATTCTATATTCTTGAAAACAAAGACTAAAAGTAATGCTGGAAATGAAATAACTGGAAACAAAATGACTGAAAGCAAGCTATGCGCACATCTAACTAATTAAATTTTGAAATAAAACTAAGTTAATGTATTAGAGAAAATAGATAGAATAGCATTTACTATAATCTAATGGAAGAAACCTAGAAACTAAAGTAGACTAGCTAAAATAGAAAAGAAACTAAGATAAACAAAGAAAAGGAACCTCTGGTTGATGAGGGGCCCTCTCATCAATCACGGGTGATCCCTGGCTAACTTCTACTTAAACACAATCTTCAACAACAATGCATACAGCTCTTTATTTAGATGGTGGAACAAAAATACAAAGTTCAAGAGTAAATCATAGCAAGAACTCTTCTCCTAACTCTGCTTACTGACTAATTTTCTAGCTAACTGAGCTCTCTCACAAAGGCTACTTTATATAATGATTTACAGGGATGATCAAGTCGACCATTTAGTGGTCGACTACTCATTTAGTGGTCGACTACTCTCTAAATTTAGTCGACTATAATGGCGTTTAACTAATCACATGCAAGCGCATAAGCATCTCTCTTCTTCAGTGCAAACAGTCTTCAAAGGTGGCGCACAAGCTTCTCTTCGGTATGAACAATCTACAGAGGTGGCGCACAAGTTCCTTCTTGAGCGCAGCAGGTGACTAATGGTGAACAGAGGAGACTGTACTAGTGAATCTTCTAGGGTGTGAGTTGAATGCATCAATCCAACACATCGATGGTTTATGTGGTGGAAAAAAAAGGAGAGTGCAGGATGGAAAGTATTTAGAACACAACTCCATCACCAGACGCATGGATAACTAGATTGTTTGTAGCTATTTCACATTTTAAATGCCCAGAATTAATTCTCATCAGCGCGCGATCTAGATGGAGTGCTGAATGGAAGGATGGGACGTGAGATGGATACACTGGGCATCGATCTAGGGCAGATGGAGTATCTATCTGATGGCGTGCTTCAGGACTGGAGTCTGCTGCAACACCTTTCGATATCTGGAAAACCACTTGCGCGTTTCATGCAACGGGATGAATGATGAGCTAGACGTCGAGTTGGACATGCTGTGTGAAAAGCAGGCTAAATGTGTTTTGCATATTAGGTTGGCCCAAAAAGATTATAAAACCTGCAGACAATTATACAAACCAATTAATACATCAAATGTGTTTTAATAATGTTATTTTTAATTAATTAAACCATAAAAATGATAATAATAAAATAATTTTATATAAACCTTAAAAACACTCATACCTGAGGTTGAATAATGATCTGCGTACCATAAAGTATACAAAAGATAATAAAATATGTGGTTAAATGAGTAATTTATTTGCCAAAAATGGTAACAAATCTAGGATCAACATTCACTAACTTATGTTGTATTAAGATAAAAATCTTATGTTGTGTTAAGCTAAGACCTTGTGTTGTATCAAGTCCTATTCGGAAGATATGCTTGTACGGGGATCTTATGTCGTATTAAGATCATGACCTCATGTTGTATTAAGTTCGGAGAATTGTGTGTATCAAGTCGAATTATTCTCATAGACGGTACCCTATGAAATGGTTTTCCTTAACTTCATATGGACTTGTGTTGTATCAAGCCAAAAACTTATGTTGTATTAAGTTCAGTGTCTTTTGTTGTATCAAGACGACATGACTTATGTTGTATTAAGTCTCGAGGATATACTATGTGATGTATGGCTAGTCATGGTTTCCAGGTGCTACAAGTCTCCTTTAGGGATTAGCTACCCCTAGAGTGATTTACTTTAGCATATCACTATATGACCTGAGGTAATACATATGATCATAGGTTCTGAACAATTCTTATGACTATGATACGATAAAGATGATTATTTAATTAAACACTCATGGACCATGCATAATTAATCAATGATAGATGAGATGAGCAAAGAGATAGAGTAAACTTTGAATTTCCTATACCATACCTCTAGTGAACTCAAATGCAAAGACATCAGCTAAGTCTAAAGATAACACTAATGGTGAAGCACTAAAGACATTTTAAGGGCAAAATTTAGCCCGTCGACAATTTTTCACTCATTGTTTCCAAAAAAGATTCACCAATTTGCATTTTTTAAAGCCCAGTTTCACTAAAGTTTTATGGGGTGAAATTTTTTTATTCTAAAATCTCCAAATTATTATATAAAACATATAAAATCCTTAGAAATTGAAATATTTTTAGAAAAATATCACCAGATATTTTATAGTTGACATTTTAAGAAATGGTAATATTCGACAAGGTTTATACACTTTTAAATAAGTATGGATCCTTAAAATTTTCCCTAGAGAAGGGGCATTGAAATCAACTCAAATCGCCCCACTTATCCAATAAAATTATCCCTAAATTTTAGAGGACTATGACATAAGCCATAGCTCCACCCGATTCTTTGGAACTCTATGCTTGGGGGTTTGGGCCCATTTTAATTAGATGAAATAGATGATTTGGTTTTTAAAAAAAATTATGAAAGGAGTGGATCTATGGATAACAAAAAATTCATCCTTATTAGAAATAAAGTGATTTGAGTGCCCTATATTACATGCCCTCATATTTGACTAAAAGATAGCCTATATGAGCTTTTGTGTAGTCACCTCCTTAAATCCCAAGGTACATATGGATCGATATTTGTTGTATGGTCCATATTTCTTAATGGTGTGCAAGAAGCAGCCCAACATGCATAACAAGAATACAAAATGAATAGTAAAGTGCACAAAAAGTGTGCACTCCATAGTAGATCTGGATAAGCACAAATATATGCAAATGCTTTTAAGGGAAAATGATAGATATGGAGTTTGTTGTAGGTATGGGGTATAGTTTGTCTTCGAGGTTCCTCGTGCAACATGTTTTTTGTTCCTTGGAAGGATTCTGACAGCTGAGTGGCCGACATGGGTTATCTTCTTCTTGCGACCCTGTCAGGAAGTGTTTTTGGTTTTGTTTTTTTTGGTGGGAAAGTGAGAGTGCTTGTGGTGTTGGTATTTCTTTGTTTTTTGGTTAGTGTGAGTTCTTGGTGTTACACGGGGCGGGTGGGGTTTTCAATACTGACTAAGGCCATGGATGGGAGGATGGGTTCGCACCAATCCTTGAGAGAAGGTCTCATATTAGCAAGACGAAGTGATAGGGGTAGTTCAGAGTGAAGGGGGTGCTCTTCATCCTGGGCCACTAGGTGCATCTTCCCTTAAGCAGTGTAATGGGATAGAACTGTGGGGATTGGGAAGCCGACCCTTATTAGCTTCAAAAAGGTTAAGGGATCTTGTCCTATATGTGTCTTCAAAAGGGATGTGATAATAGAATCGGTGGAGGCTTGGTTAAAGAGATCCCTTGTGGGTCGTTTTGAATATATCAGACTAGGTAAGGCTGAAATCTTGGACTGGATTCGGGTGGTTTGGAAACCCCTCATTAAATCTATTTCAAGGATCATCTCGGGGACAATCCATTGGATTATTTTCAAATTCTTATCAGAAGAGGAGAAAGCGATTATTGAAAGTCAATTTTGCGTCATTGGACAGGGCTCGTTGGTGCTTGGATGTTGGCATGTCAGGTTTGATCCCTGACTAGAAAAGGTGGCTAAAAGAAATTTATGGGTCATTCTGTCGGACTTTTCCTATGCATTGTTGGAACCTAAAAGGATTTATGGTCATCTCGAATGCCCTTGGTTGCTTCATTCTTGTGGAATATGATCAACTATTGGGGTTTGAGAGGGTTTCTCCCAGGGTGTTAGTGGAGATGAATGTTGAATATGGTAGTCCAACAGAAGTCATTTTTTTCTAGGACGATGGCTCCTTCTTCCATTATTTGTATTACTGGCATATTTCATTCAGGTGTCACAGCTATTGGGCCACTGGGCACTCGAAGGCCTTTTGTCCGGGAATTGCTTCAATCCCTTGCACAGGTTTGGATGAGGCGGGAGGCTCCTTCAGTATGGAGAGGGATCTTAGCTTCCCTATCCCTCTGGAAAACGCTTTTCCACTGCTTTGCTTCACAAATTTGCAACATCTGTGCCTATCCTACTTAATTTTATCTCGGTGGTAGAAAATCTTGAATATCTGGTGGTGTTGGAGAAGGAATATCCTAGGGTGGATAGCGAACCCTATGAGGCGCTGGAGGGGTTAAGTCCTATCTCTCCTGGGTTTACATATTCTCATGATGATGGTGATCCTTCCTTCAGAACCCTCGCCTCTAACCATGGCTCTCTCATAAGCTCACGACCATCAGTTCTTACTCCCCAACACTCGTTAGTGGACTCACCCAAGCCTTATCTTTTCTCTGACACTGTATTTTCCTCCTTTGATGAGACAGTTTGAGGGTCCACTTGACATTAGTATCTCCTTGTCTCCTCTTTCTACCACTTCCTTGCTTTGTGAGATGATTGAGGTTTTTCATTTATTCCCACCTAGGGCTCTGGCTCCTTGTGAACCTCTCATTGACTATTCTGTTGAGGGCCTAGAGAGTCTTGATGTATTACATATCTCTTCCATCATGGCATTGAACGTCTCGGTCCACAAGTCTAGAGGACCCAAGAAAGGTCATGAAAGTTGGAAGAGTGTCAAAGACATTATCTAGGTGGCATCAGATGGAAATATTGTGCTTGTTCATTTATCAGAGAGGGGTCTCCCCTTGAACTCTGTTGACGATTATACCTCTATTCGGGCCCTTAGATATCTTGCCCTCATTGATGGTTCCCCATGATTTCCATGACTTTAAATGTGTGAGGGTTATGCATTGGAACTAAAAGACCTGTAATAAAAAGTATTATTGATAGTCAGACGTGCATATTGTTTTATTGCAAGAAACAATGGTGGAAAATACTTATGAATGTGAGTTTTTTTTAAGGATCAAACCGGGGTGGAGATTCTTTTCTTTGGACTCTGATGGGTTTTCTGATAGTACCTTGGTGGATTGGAACCCTCAGATGACCGATATGAAATGTTTCTCCACTTTTGTTGGCATCCTTCTCTTTGGATACTATAAGGGTTATGACAAGCAGATAAAATTTCTAAATGTCTATGCCCCTTGTAGGGATCGTAGGAGGTTTTGGGATCTTTTTCTACTATTAGGATTCCTACATTTCCATAATTTAATTCTTGCATGGGATCTTAATCTCACCCTTTAACCTAGCAAATTTTAGGGTGCTGGTAGGCCCGAGGATGCTCTTGCTGATTATTTTATCAATCTTTTTTATGATGCACAGTTAAATGATATAGTTCCAGCGGTTCTCGCTCCCACTTGGTCGAATGGTCAAGATGGTGGAGGGGGGATAGCTAAATTTTTGGATCATTCTCTAATGGTGGATGGTCTCTGTGAATATACAGGGAAATTCAGGTCTTGATCTCTGACTACAGGCTTCTTGGATCATAGGGTTGTCCTTCTTCAGTTGGAATTTGATGTTTCCTTTCATTATTATCCTTTTAAGTTTAATCCTTCCTGGCTGAAAGATGAGGATTTCAAACAACTTATTTGTGAGCAGTAGGGGTTGTTGGTTGAGCAGGTTCCTGTGTGCTTAAATCCAATGGAGTGTTTCTTATGGATTATGAACAATATTTTTCTGGTGGTTATAGATTGGGAGTGTAAAAACAAGAAGGAGCTCAAGAGTGATATTGAGCCTATCGAGGTTGAGATTCATGTGTTAACTTGGATCGTCTCTAGGGACTATTTCTCTATTTATTAGCAATAGGCCTTGATTGGGTTGGAAGCGTCCCATCAAAAAAAATTTCTACATAAAGAAGAAACACTTCGACAGAAGAGTTGGGATATATGGCTATTGGCTGGGGATTCCAATACCAAGTATTTTCACAATCAACGCAATTTGGGAAGCTAAGGGGTAGGATGGATTTGTTGTTTATGACAACGTTTCTATACAATGGGCAGTGAAAAATCATTTCCAGTACTCCTATGCTGAGTAGGACAGTCTGTGTATCAAATCAACTTCAAGTTATCAAAAATTTCCCCATTTTTTCAAGCATAAGGACTGTGTCTTTATCGCATGGATGATTTCTGAAGCAGAGGTGTTGAATACTTTGAAGAGTTTTAAGAGGGATAAAATCTTGGGTCCATATGGGTGGACTACTAAGTTTTTCATCCATTTTTTTGACATTCTCGGGGCCAGAGTGACGGAGGCTGTGGAGGACTCGAGGAGGTCAGGTATTATTTTAGAGTCTATTAGCAAAACTTTTATAACTCTTATTCCTAATACTAAGAATCCGTATGGATTCAATAAATATCATCCTATTTCTTTATGTAGCCTTTTTTACAAGCTCGTATCGAAGATAATAATAGACCATTTGAAGCCTGTGCTGAGTAAGGCTATCTTAGATGAACAATTTAGCTTTCTTCCTGGCCGACAAATTTTGGATGCGGTGGGCATTGTCCAAGAAATCTTGCATTCGATCAATATGAAAAAACTTGGAGATTTTATACTTAAGATTGATCTGGAAAAGGCCTATGACAAGTTGGATTGGACTTTTCTCTCCCTTATCCTCTTTCAGGTTTTCCTGGATTTTGATATTGTCCGTTGGGTCATGTCTTGCATGTCCTCGGTGAGCTTTGCAATCTTAGTCAATGGATTCCCTTCCCATTTTTTCAATAGTGGTCATGGGGTGAGACAGGGATGTCCCTTGTCATATCACTTGTTCATTTTATCTATGGAAGGGCTTATTTGATTATTCTTAAAGGCTAAAGAGGAAGGTATTTTACTGGGAGTGAAGGTCTCAAATGACCTATTTCTCAATCTTATTCTATTTGTGGATGACATTATTATTCTTGGGAGGGGTTATGTAGTTGAGTGGAGCCTTATTAAAGAGGTGCTAAACTTATTCTGCTCAATGTCTAATTTAAGAGTTAGTAGACACAAATCTTTCTTTAGACATAACTGCTTCAACGAGTTGTTGGTTGCTCAGATTGTGGATATTTTCTCTCACTAGGTGGCGTCAATAGATGAAGGATTGAATTACTTAGGTTATCATCTTAAACCTAACAGGTATTTAAAGGAAGACTAGAATTGGATTGTGTGAAATTTTCAAAGGAAGATAGAGGGTTGGACCTCTCCGTGGCTCTCTTTGGGTGGGGGGCTTGTTTTGACTACTTCGGTTCCGCGAAGTGTGCTGGTATACTGGTTTTCATTACTCTAAACCCTAGTAGGGGTCATTTCCTCCATCAAAAGGATCATCTTCAACTACCTATGGCGAGGTAAATCAAAGGAACCCAAATATCACCTGGTCAGTTGGGATATTTTGTCGAGCCCGCTTGAGCAAGGTGGCTAGGGCATTAAACACTTAGATAACTTTAACAAATACTTATGCTCCAAGAGCTTGTGGTGAACTATTCATAATGAAGGGATTTGGGGCAGGATTATCATATTTAAGTATCTATGGAGGCTTCTTGTCATTTCTTGGTTGCGATGTAGTTATTAGCTGCCTGCCAGTTGTTCGATGATCTAGTGTAGCTAGGTGGATACTTTGATAATCTTAAAATCCAATCTTAGCTAGCTAGTAGGGAGGGGCACACATATTTTTGTGGGGATTGACCCATTCATGGGGATGGGTGGCTCATTCACTCTCTCTTTTCCATTGATACAAAACCTACACGAGAGGAACATCTTCGATCTCTCACACATCATCGTTGCTAAGGAAGATCGTTACCCATGCTATCTTAAAGACAACAATCTAAATATTTGTGGAGACTTGGCCAAGCAGTGGATGGCCTTTACTAAATATCTATCCACTGCTAGTATTTCTTTAAATGAGAACAACGAAAAGCTTGTGTGGGACTATAAAAAGGTTAATGGTTTTGTTACAGTGTAATTAGTCTATCGAAATATTGCTGAAAGGATTTCTCTTATCCCAATCGATGTCTCCTTCAATAGATTATGGCTTGGCCCATTAACTTTAAAGATCAAATGTTTTGGATGGCTTTGCATCCATTAAAAAATTCTGACATGGGACTCTCTCCAAAAGCGTGGATACTTGGGGTCGGGGAGATGTTTCCTCTATCTGTAAAACTATGAAATGGTGGATCATGTTTTTGGTAGCTGCAGGTTATTCCAGACTATGTGGGATTTTTTCAGCAAGAACCTCTCCATTTCTTTTATATGGGACACACACTACCTATTGGATAATATACGTGGGTTCATTAATTCTTTAGCTCATCCAATGGGTGTTTAGCTGGCTATATTTTGGACTGTTTGGAGGGCTCAAAATTGTTTCACTTTTTAGAATGGTAGGGAAGACCCATTTATGGCTAGAATGAAGGCTTTAGGCTGGCTACACGCCCATGAATATTTGATGCATAAATATTTTAGCCATAGCATTCCTTTCCCAACGGTTTTTGAGGAGGGTATTGTCAGCTTCTTCGATGGTGTTGAGAAAGGTGATATTTGCGGGGTAGGGATGGTGATCAGATTGAGCCATTATCATTCTTTTAGTCCTAAGTTGGGCATCGACGTTGGAACTAATACTAAGGAATAGCTATTAGCACTCTGGAGTTTGTTTTTTTTGCGATGGAGAAGGAAATTTATTCCATCACGATTTTGAGGGACTTGAAACTAATCATGGATTGGGAAAAGGATATTCATTCTCTTCACTCTAGTGAGCTTCATCATTGGATCATTCAGGTAAAAATTCTCATAAATAGTTTTTAGCAAATTAATTTTAATCATATTTATTGTGAGCTAAATATGGGCACAACTCTATTATCTAAGCAAGCTCTGGGGGAAGGAATGGAAGCTATTGTCTGGGAACTGGTTCAGGATGGGCTCAGAATAAAGAACAGCTTACTAATTATTATGTAGTGGCGTTCTCACTTCTTGACAATGTTCACCAAAGAGAACGATATATACTTTGTTTCTTAATATCATGATGGTGTTTACAGCCTTGACCGACTATGTAGCTATGGTATTATGTGGGTTTGTTTTTTCTAGAACGCAGGATTTTTTATTGGTTTTTCAGTGTGAAAAAACAAATATGGCATCGAATAAATTTATTTTTTTTGTAAAGATACACAGTTCTATTAATTACGAAAACAATATATACAAAATAAACCCTGACCATAGGAGGTCTCAGGTGGTGAAGCCACCACCCAAGCCTCTAAAAAATAGAGGGTTGTCTAAGAAAAAAGGAACTGAAATTGTTCAGGACTGTAGGACTATCATAGTAACCAGTTTTTGACATAATTACAGGGTTCATTTTCAAAAGTAAACAAAGCACTAACCAAACTATACAGTAATGGAAAAAAAACTTGAAATGACAGTTCGTTTCTATAGACATTTTGAGCATGCTTCAAGATGGGGGGTTTTCCTCGATAATGGGGCTTCCCCATTCTTCCTCCTGCAAAGTGTTGGTCATGTTGGTTGCGATAGCTGGAGTAGTTTGTGGTTGTTAAATGTTCTAACTGTCCATTTCCTTCAAACATTTAAATAGAGGCTCCACGATCGAAGGGATGGGGAAAGGAGGATCTTAAGGAGCCAGAACTGTGCTGGCATCCTGTGACTTGCCCCCGTTGCACTCACACTACCACCTTCCCCGAGACTGATATGCCTTGCTTTACCATCCATGTAGTTCCAAGAAAAATTGTTGTCCAATGATGTAAGTTGAGTGTCCATTTCCACCATTTTCGCTTTCATAGCAAGAACAATGTCTCGGTACTCCGAACAATTACTAAGCATGTATTCAATGAGATTGTACAACATGTTTTGACAAGCTAGTAATGCTTAATTTGGCCACCGCCCTACCCAAAAGAGAGTCGTTGGTTAAGGAGCCTCCCTTCCCAATCTTCAACGAGGATGCATATAGGTTTATAAATGTGAATTTTATACCCCTCTTCCATTAGCAAATTGAACACTCGCTGGGATTTTCCCCTACCCGAGCTAGAGCGTCGAGGCACTCCTCAGTGTCTGGACATGTTGGTCATCCCAAATCTCGACAGATAGGGTCGACAGGTGCGTATAAGGATAGCAGGTTGGTGGGAGCTTCCAACTTCCCTGGAGCCGGAGAGAAGTTCCCTGATATGCAGACTGAGAGACCTATGAGAAGATCCTATTAGAATAAAAAAATAAGAGCCAAACCCACCTTGAGGCTGAGTCTGGAATTCAAAACACTCATAAGACCCAGACAAAGTAGAGCCAAACCCAGCAGAGATAGAAAAACCAAAGTCGAACCCAACAAAGACAAACAAAGCACAGCCAAACCCAACAAAGACAATGGAGCAATAATCCATGGAGAAGTGATTTGAAACCCTTTCCTAACCAGACCTTGTACCAAGTCACATTGAATACCTCTGGATCATGATGAATTCTCAAGAGGAGGCCAGGGTGTCACCACCCTACATCGCGGGCGTGGAAATGACTGACTGCTCCTCCTGCATGCGAGAAGAACTTCGAGAAGGCAGGGTGGCGGAGTTAATGGACATGTCGATTGCATGTTGGCTCCCACATGGGGGGTGCATGGACCGAGGCATGGCACGTCAATTATTGGCCATGCTATCACCCGCATCCGGTGAATATGGGGTCAAATATTATTTACAAAGAGACATAATATTAAATGTTATATGGGGTCCAATATCGTTATTTTCTCATGGAGTAAATATTATTTGCAAAGCGAAATGACATTAAATGTCATATGGGCTCCACTATGGCATTGCATCTGAACTAATTTATATTTAACGTTTTTTTAGAGTGAATATTATTTACATAACTATTCAATATTAGTTTACACGTTATAAATCAATCTCTACGATGAAAACCCTCGATGAATCGCTACGGTGAAAACCCTCAATGACGATTTGCAGTGAAAACCGTTGGTAAAATTTATGGACACTCCACTCTTGCTGCTAGGGAATATTCATATGGGGTCTCTAAATTATGTGCATACATTCCTACTCTCTCTATTTTTTTATATTTTATATTTTTAGTTTTTTAGTTTTGCGGTGAAAACCTTCAGTAAAATTTCTAGGCACTCCACTCCTATGGCTAGGGCATCTTCATCATTTATTTGGGGGTTCTAAATTAGGTGGATACTTTCCTTTCCTCTCTTTTATTATTATTATTATTATTATTTTAATTTTTAGTTTTTTCTATATACACTTTTACACCTTTACATAAATATGAGAAAATCACCGCATTTTCCAAAAATTCTTAAAGGAAGACCTAGCACAGTTATCCTATAGAACCTTTATGATTGTATGGAGTGAGTAGATAAATGTAGGGAAGAAGGAAAGGATAAAATTTATGAATATATAGAATCCATAGAGAAATGTAGGGAAGAAAGAGAAGCTAAACTCTAGATAGAGTTAAAATCCATGCTCCATAATAAATTTACATCTTTTTAAGAAGAGATCCAAAAAGAATTAGATGCTAAGATTAAAAAAATGGAGAACAAGGTAGAGATAATGGAGACTAGAATGCATGCAAGGAAATTCAAAAAGCACACGAACAAGGAGAGGCATATATAATATAAAATATTAATTTAAAGGATATGATTAAATAGTTAGAGGAAAAAGTTAACCATAACCTAACCCTAAATAATACAAAATGTTAAATAGATATCAAACACATTAAATAAGAATGAATAAGCTCATAGCTTTAGACCATGAGCATAACAAAAGAACTTTAAACCTCATAATTTTTTGTTTAAAAGAGGAAGATGAAGAGGATATGTTAGCCATTGTCAAGACAAAACTTCACAATAGGTTATAAATTGAAACTACCGGTCTCATTGAAGCAAACAAGTTGGGGAAATTAATTGAGAATAAAGAAAGGCTAATACGAGTTAAGGTTAGCTCTACCAAACAAAAATGCAACATACTCAGTAAGACTTCAAGAATAAAAGGATCTGGAGTATTTATAAATGAGGACCTCATTCTAGAGGATCGGGCCAAATTAAGAAACGAGGTCCAAAAGGTAAAAGAAGTTAGGAAGGAGGGAAAATGGGCATTAATCAGAAACATGAAAGCCATTATTAGAGATAGAAACCAAAATGATAGTAATAAATAATAATTTGACACACTTTGGATCTTCTCCTGGAACTGTCGAGGATTTTCATAGAGCAAAGGCCATAAGTTAAGTTGGATTCCAAGCGAAATGGATATTATATTATTGGTTGAAAATTGGGAAAATGAGGAGTCTAAGGTCCCTGATATAGACAAATATGTCCTATGGTCAATATGGAATAAAGGTTCATGTCGTAGAGGCATTGGGGGTATAACCTACACTAGGAAGACCATATCCCCACATGTTAAGCTTTATAAGAAAGGCTCTTACAACCAATTTATTTGGATAGAGATGACATGCATTAATGATGAAAAAACCTACATAGCCATATGTTATTTTTCCCCTATTAAAAAATCAATTTAGATAATGGTTTGAAACATGATATTTCTAGTTTAAGGAAGGAATATAATATCCTTTTCATAGATGACTTCAGTGCTCAAACTTCCAGTAACCAAGCTATTCTTTTAAGCAACTATTACAACCCTAATTGTCTTTAGTTAGACGAAGACCTTGAGCTAGCTAATAGGTACAAAAGAAGTTATGAAGATCTATTTGAAAATTTATTCAGGTTTGAGTTGGTCAAATTTTGTAGTTCTCACGATCTTATCATTTGCAACGGTCTCACAAAATGGCCAAACTATAGCCAGATGACTTGTATCCATGGACTTGGAATTAGTGTGGTAGATTATGTTATATCAGATATCCATATATACAACAAATTAATATATTTCAACATATTCAATGACCATGATCCCAACGTTGATCATCGAAGTTTAATTATAACTCTCAATATTGCCATGCATAGCAATCAAAAGGAGGAAAACTAGCATTGCCAAAATAACTTGATCTTCGATAAAACAAAGCTGACATTTTTCTCTATGATCTAGAAAATTAACTGGTTCCTTTATCTAGCATGGAGAATATAGAAAATCTCTGCCATAATTTTTCTACAACCCTCTCCTGGTCCATTACCAATTTCATTATTGAAGTCTCGACTAAAATGGGCAATAGTAGAACCAACCCTTAGTATGATCGAGAGTGTAAAGATGTAATAAAATAAATTAAGCAAGCTACTACATATTCGATAAAAATGGACAAGATAAATCACTACAAGTCATTAATTAAAAGTAAAAAAGGAATTATCTAAGTAAAAGGAAGAAAAATCTCCTACACCTCTGTAAGGTGGCTCCTAAGAAATTATGGAGGCAAATTCTAACTCGCAAAACAAAAGTAGACAATAAAATTGCTTCAAAATATTGGAATTCCTATTTTAAAAATATTTATGAATCTTTGGATGTCAAAGATAACATTCAAACCCTTCTTACAATGAAAGAATTTTTCTCATTAGAAGACATATATTTTGGGGTTAAGCGCTTAGCAAATGGAAAATCCAAAGACATTGAAGGCTACCAAGCAAAAATATTAAAAATTGGAGGGCTTATCCTCATCCCACACATCCATAAACTGTTTAATCTAGTGGGTCCATAGTTCTTTTTGCACTTGCTATTGTGGATATCCTCTAGACTTTTTTTCGATGGTTTTAATGCTTGCCCGCCGATGGTTTCCCTCCCAGTCAAAGGTTATATATATGTGTTATATCATGCCTTGTGATTTGTCAAGTTTGCACTGTCAAAACTGTCCACAAAAGGTGTGTGCGCAGCTGTTAAGACCTGTTTTTTCCTCCTCTGCACCTGTGGAAAGCTTTTCCCATACGGGTCATCCACGTCACCATTTGTAGGTAGCTTACCCGTTATTTTGTCTTTTGGGTGGTGTTTTTTACTGTTGAACCGATTGGTGGATGGAGGTTAGGTTTTCCACATAGAGGTTACGGGTTTTTCCTTCTTATGGTTTTTCTTGTGAATATTTTACCTCATTAAGGGCATAGCCCATTGCTTTAGTTTTCATTTGGTGGGAAGGTTGAGTCTGTCTGCTGTTAAGCATTATAAGTATGCATGTGTCTAGGGTGCGAGGTTTTAGGGTATGGTACAGTTAGGCGTTTCGTTGTCTGCACCACCCTTTTCTCAATCATTTTATGGGCGGCCTGAGGTTAGGAAGTCATCTTCCCTATAGCCATATTTTCCCATGGGACTCCAGAGGACATTTAGTCGATTAGGGTTTCTGAGAGAGTGAAGCTTGGACAGGTTTAGGAGGAAGCATTCTATCGGTTTTTTTTGTTTTAAACCACTCATTTGAAGGACTGTGTTTAACCTAATTTAACAACATGCATGTTGAAGAGGTGAATAGATCTGTATATTTTCTTGTTTATTACTGTATCAATTTCTAGAGTTAGTTAGACTAAATCATGTTGCATGACTATTACAGGTCGATTTCCATTACAACAACATGCCAAAGAGACAGAAGAAGAAATCCTAGGTGGCTGAAGAGGAGCCTGAGGTAGAAGTAATAAACAAGTTAGAAATCATCTATGAGGACACTAAAACCACTACTAGAGTAGAACCAGATTACAAATGGGGAGAAATTTTTAGAATGATCTCAAGCCAGAATGTCCTTGATGTTGGGTTTGAAGAAATGACAATTTATGCTAACATTGAAAGGCCAGCTTTGATGAAAGTGGCTACTAGGACTGAATTGTTTCCATGCTCAGAAGTAATAGGTTGGATTCTACCCAGGGTAGATGTGATGAGAATGATCTTAGCAAATACTGCAAAGCATGGCTATTCTGCATACAGCCCTGCCTATGTGTCTATGGCATACCATCTACCACACCACAGGCCTATCTAACAGAAAGTTGGTTAAGGAGGTAGGTCTAGACCTAGTAGAGATGGTAAAGAAGATGATGATCCTAGGGAAGAATTTCAGAACTAGACCTTCAGGAGAATATGATACCTCAACTCTTCATGTTCCTTACAGATGTATTGCTTTGATGCTTAACGAGATTTTTGGTAGAGAAAATGGAAAAAGTTTCAAGATTGGTTGGATTTCGGTCATCTTTTTTGTTGCTACACAAGGAAATATTTTCAACTGGGCTAGTATAGTGTCAAAAAGTATTTCAACATGTATAAGTGCAGCCTTGGGAGGAGTATCCCAGAAGAAATATGAATTCTACATTATTTCTATTTTAATTGATTGCATATTGTGCAGTCAGCCTTTCCCTGCTTTAAAGTGCAATTGGGAGAAGGATAGAACCCCAGTATACATAGCTTATAAATTGTTTTGGGATCATAAGTATTACAGTTACTATAGGTATATTTGTGAGCATTTCATTATGCCCCTATATACTCTAATTTTCCTAGCAGAATGTAATTGCATGTCCGAGGAAGCATTTAAGTTCATACAAGAATTCAAGAGTTATTATCTGACAGAGGATGGATTGTATGTGATGTATGGTGGTTCGAGAGCTCCTTCTCTGCTCCCAAAATATGCTACCGATTATGTACTCCACAAGGAAGCTGTTAGACAATTATACATTGATGGATTAGGGAATTTTTGGTTTGAACATAAAAAGGTAGTGTACCCTGCAGTACCATTCTTCATTGGAAGTTATAAGTTTTCAAGGGTAAAGAATGCAGTAGAGCTTGTTAAAGAATTAGAATATTTTCACTTTGGTGAAATGAACTTTCACATAAATGACTCCGAAAATAAGGTAGCCGATTATTGTAAAGAATCAGGAGTTCACTTCGAGTGCACTGATTTCTGGGATAAAGATGAGGAAACCTTCCACAATGCAAAGAACATGAAAACCCTTAGGAAAAGGTTCAAACAAAAGATAGAAACTATGGGTAGAAAGGGAAAGGATGCAGAAAAAGCTAAGAAACTAGAAGAGGAACAGGCCATGAAAAGAGAAGAAGATGCTAGTAGATTGGTACAAGAAGCAGAGAATTGGTTGAATATTGAAGAAGAAGAAAAGAAACGAGCCTATGTAGAAGCAGCTAAAAAGGAGGAAGAAGAAAAGAAAAGAAAAGAGGAAGTTGAGATAAAGAAGGAACATGCAGAAAGTGAGGGCTTCAGGTTAACAAAACCCCAAAAGGAAAAGTAGCCCACAGAGCAAGCTAATGTGCAAGAAGGACAAGATCCTACAGATCAAGAACAAGGACAGTTCGATCTTGATCCCTTGGATCCTATTGTTCCTTCTTGCAGTATGTTAGGAGAAGGGTCAACTTCTGAATTTGATTTGATTCCTTTCATGCCTACCGAAGTGGAGGAAATACCTGATTTTAATACTATATTCTATGACAAAGAAAAGAAGAGAATTGTTAAGAGAACTGAGAAAAAGGTAGATACTGGATGAAAGCCAAGGAAGATGGTGACAGACAAGACACTAGTACATGGTATACTCATAAGGATCCATGGTTAATCGCAAGGGCTGGGGTAGCTTTAACCTTAGCAAATGAAGACAATGTGGACAGGATCATGACTAATCTAGAGCAGTCACGGAAGAACGTAGCTCATCTAAAGGAAACCTTGAAGAAAGAAAGGGATGAAAGCCATAATCTAAAAATAAAATATTAAGACATGATAGGTGAAGCCAAGGTTTCAAGGACAGAATGCCAAACTCTGCAAGCAGATAAGGATGCTCTAGCAATATCTACAAAAAATATAAAGAAGAATTCTCAAGCTACCTTGGCAAAGTTGAAAATGTTACAGCTGGAGTATCAGAGTTTAAATACCGAGAAACATCATCTTCATCTATCATTTGGAATATTAAATGAGGAAAATAACAAGTTGGAAAGAAAAGTTACTAAAATGGGAATAGAGAAGGCTACTGTAGAAGATAAGGAGAAGCAATATCAGACACAGATAATAGCTTTAGAATAACATAAGAATTCATTGATAGCATCACTAAAGAGTGCTATGGAGTAGAAAGCTAACATTCGACCCTTAAAAGAGCATGCTCTGATGCTTAGGAAAAAGATCCATCAGATACAACTACAGATAGAGGATGAAAGATGTAAAGTTCAGCAGATAGACACCAGGATGGAAGAGATTGTAAGTACCACTTCATATTTTTTGGATAGGACTCAGGATATATTGGAAATTCTAAAGGGAAGAATGGTTTGGGTAGAAACCAATAAATAATCTCCCACAGACCTGTCCATCAAAGATCAACAAACATTGAAGAAAGAATATTAGTTAATGGAATTCACCATTAATATCGCAGAAAAATTTAAAAAAACAATGAAGAAGACAAAGACTGCTTGTGCCGAGTTCTATAGGAGAGTGCTCTTCACATATAGTCATTGTCAGAATTCTGCGGAGAAGAGATTGGAGGTTCTATCTAAACATGAACTATTCTTAAATCATTTACAGGACAGATACAACGAGAATGAACAAGAAATCCAGCAGGTCAAGGATTTGGATGAATGGATATTAAAAAAATGAAGTAGCACATGCAGCCATGAGCATACACTTATTGGAGGACCTACCTGATTCCTACTAGAATATAGGGTGTGAAGATCCAAGCTACCAAGTATGAGATTAACATTCGAGTCCTTGAGCCTTATGGGTTTGAAAGCATAGCAGCAGATGCTAATGCATGGAACCAGATGGATTCCCCATACCAAACAATAACGAGCTAATTGGGAACATTTATTGTGAAGAATCCCTACTGTTGTTACCTGCAATTTTCCAGTTTCCAATAGTTTTGGCGCTAAAAGGAGGGACACCAGTGCATGGATGGACAAGGAAGCCCACTTTCTCGAAATTAACCAACTGGGGACAGTTCTGAAAACAGTTTGTTTCACAAACCCACTCCTGAAGAAAAAGAAACAGGGTATCTTTATCCCATTGATAACGAAGTGGTTAATGATTTAAGGAGAATTACCAGGGCATATGCAAAAAATATTGGAGGATTACCTATTATATTTTTCATACCTAGAAGAGAGTATCAAAAGAAATATCGCCCTCAATTGGAAGACTCGGTGTTGGTAGAAGCATCCTTATAGAAATTTGACCAACCTTTGGATCAATTGGAACCAGATTCCCCTCACTGTTCAGCATTCCAGACCCCTGTTCATTCCCAACCTCATACTCCTCTTAGAATCATGGCCAATGTAAATGCAAATCAACCACCTCCACAACTTGCTTGGAGGGATAGTTCTCCTTTAAATCTGACACCTCCCTTGCATAATATGCCTTTCAGTTTTGACAAAATTTTACCAAAATTTGACTCAACCGAAGGGATTCTTGTAGATGATCATTTGCAGAGTTTTTACTTGGCTTTACAGGGACTACGAGCTATAGAGCAGAAAGATGTGGTCTATAGATTGTTTCCTCAAACCGTGAAAGGAAAATCAGCCTCATGGTATTTTTCCCTACCTGCAAATTCAATCACAAATTGGAAAACTTTTAAGAGACTATTTAGAAGAAAATACACGGTCTAGAAAATTCATGCAGCTTTAATGAAAGGGTTAATTTCTCTAAAGAAGGAAAAGAAGGAAAAAGTGCATAACTTCACTCAAAGGTTTGTGGCTTACCTAAACAATTTCAGTGCAGCTGACAAACCATCTGAACATGCCCTAATTGAATACTATACCTCAGCTCTCAGGCCTGATCTAGCCATGTTTGTTGAGAGATCAGTTAGACCCACATTAGTAGAAACCTATGAAGAAGCTGAGAAGGTAGAGGTAGAGATGGAGAGTATAGAACATTACCCTGTACAGTCAGAAGAGAAGACTTTTGGAAACAAGAAACCTTTATTTTTTACTAATCCTAAGGATGAGCAATCACAGGATTTCAAAGGGATGGTGAAGATGGTGAAGAAATTATCAAACAGGGTGATAGATTTAGAAAAGGAAAAGGAGGCTCATAAACCATATAATACTTATTATAAAAAAAAGGGATGACAACAGTCGACCTAAACCTCCTCCACATAGTCCTTCAGCAATGAATTTAACCAATGTAGGCATGGACAATTTTTGTACCTTTCATCAGTAGCCTCATTCTGAGAAGAATTTCCCACAATGGATTAATTCTATGACATTAGTAATGAATCAATTATTGGACTCCAAATTGACACAAACTGGTGAGGAGAAAGAAAAAGTTCATGAACCTATAGAAACCCAAGAGGAATATACCTTTGTTTTATGGGACTATGTTTCTATGTTTAATATGGAAGATGAAGACTTTCCGATGCAAGAAGAAGCACCAGAGAAAAATGTAACAACTAGAAGTCAAAATTACTTAAAAGAAGATAACTCAATACTACCAAATATTAAGAAACTTTAGGGAAACATGAAAAAGACAAAAAAAACACTTCAACTGTTAACATACCTAAGTTTGTCATCTCAAGTCAGGATCCTAAGAAATTCAACACACATGTAAATCCTACTAAAAGTAAAACTGACAATGTCAAGAAGAATCTCAAGGAACATGAGATGGGATATGATGTTGTGGAAGATATTAAAAGGGCTGAAGAAAATATCTCATTTTTTGAAATGTGCAATTTACCTCAGCAAAAAGAGAAGCTTTTAAAAGCACTTGAGACACCAGAAGAGGAGCCTCCTAGTGACAACCAACCTGAGGAAGAGATTGATGAGACAATTTTAGGAGGAAAATCTAGGTATAAAACTCCAGCGTTTATCCTGACCTTTGAAATTTTCAACTATAATGTGCATAACTATTTAGTGGACTCAGGAGCATTAGTCAATGTTATGCCACTTTTAGTCTGCAAGCAAATCAATGGTCAACCTAAACCAACCACTAGACAAGTTCTTCAATTAGACAGAACAACACTAAAAGTAATAGTAGAAATGGAGGATGTTCTGAATCATTTATCCATAGATGAGAGGGTATGTTGGTACATCAAAACTGTAGTAGTAGACATACCAGATGCTTATGGTTTGGTTTTGACCCGAGACTGGTCAGCACGGTTAGAAGGATATTTTGCATTAGATGGTCACATTTGTGGTTGCCTTTTAAAGGATGTCAAAATCAGATAAAAGTGTTAAGAGAGCCTCAAATTAAATATAATGCGACTTGGTTAGAAGGAAAAAAATGAACCAGTAAACTCTGTGTTGGGAAACTATTTCATTGAATTGGAACTGGGAAATTACTAGTTAGCTGAAGAAGCCAGTAATATACCTGATATCTAGCTTGATGTCCTTCGATTTTCATGGGCTGATGAGATCGGTTGTAACATAGTAGATTTAGTTTCAGATGTAGTTCGCAATTCAGATTTAGTAGGAGTAGAAAGTTTTTGGATTCTTTATTTTGATGTTTCTAAAACATTGGAAGGATCAGGGGCTAGCTGTGTCCTGATTGATCCAGAAAAAAATAAACATTTTTGATTTTCTTTCATGTAGGTTAGAATTCAAATGCACAAATAACACAGCTGAATACGAAGCGCTAGTTTAAGGACTTAAAAAATCAATAGAATTGAAAGTATATGGAGATTTTGAAATCGTTGTTAAGCAAACTTCGAGCAAAATACATTGCATTTCATCACATTTGAAATCTTATCAAAATGAAGTTTGGGATTTGCTGATAAATTTTCATGCATTCAATATTGTGTCAATTCCTAGATTAAAGAATGCATCAACTAATTTATTAGCTACCTCAGCTGCAAGATTAGTACCTTCAAATAATAGATTCTCTATTGAATTGCTTTTCAGGACTTCTATTCCAGATAACATCACAAATCTAAGGGCTTTTGACAATGATCAGCAAATCTTGGAGTGTTTGATGAATGATGATACTTTCAAAGGAGCAATAATAGATGATGAAGAACATCAAGAGGAATTAAAGTTTGGGAACTTTATTCCAAAAGGAGTTAGGACCTTGGAACAAATGTTTGATTTAGATAACAAGTTCATAAAGCCATCGAACATCAAGACTCATAGCTCATATTTACAATTCGAGCTGATAAATTTAGGGACTGAAGGTGAACCCAAATATGTAAATTTGGGGAAGTGTGGTTCTCCCGGTGAAAGGAATAAGTTCATTAGTTTATTCAAGTAGTATAGGGATGTGTTTTCTTGGACCTATGAATATCTCAAAACTTATGACAAAAAGATCATACAACATGTTATCCCAATCAAAGTTGGAATCAAGCATTACCAACAGCCTTTGAGAAAGATGCATCCTAAGCTAGAACCTTTAATTCAAAGTGAGGTAAAAAAGTTGTTGGATGCTAAAATGATATTTAAAGTCAGACATTCGGAATGGGTTTCTAACTTGGTACCAGTACAAAAAAATTCCAGAGAAATCAATCTTTGCATAGATTTTAGAAATCTTAATCGTGCATCAGATAAAGATAATTATCCTATCCCACCCATGGAACAAATACTACAGATGCTTTCAGGCTCTGAATTGTTTTCATTATTAGATGGATTCTTCGATTATAATCAAGTATTAGTAGCAGAAGAAGACAGGCTCAAGACCACTTTCAGAACCAAGTGCAGAACTTTTGCATATAGGAGGATTCCCTTTGGACTTATCAATGCTGGAGCTACATTCCAGAGGGCCAAGGATATAGCTTTCTGCAGTCTGATTGGTTATAGTGTTGTGGTTTATATAGATGATGTTACAATATTTTCAAAAAAGAGAGAAGAGCATGCATTTCATTTGAAACAGATTTTTGAGCATTGCCATAAATATGGTATTTCACTAAATCCCAATAAATGTGTGTTTACAATAACAGAAGGAAAGCTACTGGGTCATGTCATTTCTAAGAAAGGGATCTCCATAGAACTAGAGAGGATTAGAGCCATAGAACATATCCCTTTACCTCATAATAAAAAGGGTATGCAATCTTTTATGGGGATAATCAACTTTGTGTGAAGGTTTGTACTAGACTTTGCTCAAATCGTTAAACCTTTGCAGCAAATGGTTAAACAGAGTTTGCAGCTCAAATGGACTGATTTGGAGAAGAATGCATTCAACAAGATAAAAACATTTGTTGCTCATGCACCATCACTCAAAATTCCAAATTTTGAAAAGGATTTTATTCTGTACACTTTTGCGTATGATGATTATTTAGCAGTTGTGCTTACACACAAAGAAGATGGGGGAGATGAGTACCCCATATCATTTATGAGAACTGGTCTGCAAGGGGCTGAATTGAACTATCTCGCAGTTGACGAACAAGCTTATGCAGTTTTCAAAGTGGTAAAACAACTGAGACCATATATACTTAAGAATCGCACCAAAGTAATAGTTCCACACCCAGTCGTACAATCTCTTTTTGTACAAAAGGAATTATGAGAAATAAGAGGCAACTATGTGACTACTTTACAAGAATACGATCTTGAGTTCAAACCAGCAGCCATAGTTTAAGGACAAGGAATTTGTAAACTAATGACTGAAGGTCAAAAAAATTAAGAAATCAGCTGGGATAATGAATCTAAACTACATATGGTGGATGTATGTCCTCTGTTTACAGCTCTAGACTCCTGGTATCGGGACCTAGTCCATTATCTCCAAGAAGGGTATTTTCCATAGCATTGGAGTCCCAAGCAAAGAAGAGCATTACGTCTGAAATCAGCTTTATATCAGATCATTGATGGAGTAGTGTTTAGAAAGAACTACGATGGAGTCTTTCTCAGGTGCTTGGAACAAGAAGATGTAAAGAAGGTCGTAGTAGAATTGTATGATGGACCTACTAGAGGTCACTTTTCAGGAGACACAATAGAACATAAGATTCTCAGAGTTGGATATTACTGGCCTACATTGTTTAAGGATGCTCATGCTCATGTTAGAAAATGTGATGCTTGTCAGAGATGTGTTGGAAGACATGCCAAAGCAGCAGGACCATTAAAACCAGTAATTATATCAGAACCATTTGAACAATGGGGAATCGATTTTATTGGAGAAATCAATCCAAACTCCTCATTACAACATAAGTACATTCTGACAGCAACTGATTATTTTACAGTATGGTTCGAGGCTATTCCATTACGAAAAGTAAACAAAGATGTAGTTATGGATTTCTTACAGAACCACATTATGACCAGGTTTGGGGTTCCAATCTCCCTGGTTTTTTACAATGCTTCTTATCTTTCCTCTATTAGATTAACTACATTTGCTAATGAAAGAGGAATTAAGTTGCATTATTCTACAAATTATTACCCACAAGGAAATGGTTTGGCAGAATCCACAAACAAAAATCTGATTAGAATTCTAAAGAAAACAGTGATATAAAATCAAAGGAGCTGGCATTTAGCTTTACCTAATGCTCTCTGGGATGATAGAGTTGCACCTAAGAATTCCTTAGGTGTGTCACCATACACTCTCGTTTATGGAAAAGAAGCTGTCCTCCCTCTTAATATTCTATTGCCATCTTCCATAATAGCCCAAGAGTCTAGGGGTATTGATAATGAAATTCTACAAACTTGAATCTATAATCTGTTGAAGTCAGAAGAGTGTAGGTCCAAAGCCTAGGAAAGGTTTAACCATCAACAAGAAATAGTGAAGCATTTGTTTGACAAGCACAAATTTGGGAACAAAGAGTTCGAAGTAGGAGATCTGGTTCTTAAGTGGGATCACCCGCACGATGAGAAGGGAAAGAACACTAAGTTTTAGCAGTTATGGGTAGGCCCTTTTTAAATTGCAGCAAAGTTAGGCCCCTTTACTTACAAGTTGCAAGACTTATAGGGGTGGGAAGAGAACTTACCTGTAAATGGTTTAGTTCTCAAGCCTTATTTTTCTTGATCATTTTGATTTTGTTTTCTTGTACATAAATAAACGTTTGGTTTATTGTTTACTTTAGAGTATTTTGAGTTGTTTTCTTTATTTTCTTAGAGTTCGATTGATTGTAATTTTTTGTTTTTCTTATGGTCAATAAAACAACATGAATTTTGGTTGTATGGAGTTCTTCAAAATTTTGGATTAACTGAAATCTTTGACTACAAGATTCCCTACTATTGATTCATATAATGTTTGAAAAAAAAATTCTTCAAGATTAGCAGATTTCTAAATGGTTATGAAGACATTGAAGTCCTGCTTAATCCTTGTGAAATAACTCAGGATAGAAAATTCCAGAGTACTATTTTGAGGCTCCATTCATCTCACATTAAAAGTTGTCCTAAGGGGTAACAGCAAAAAACCCATGGAAAGGAAGCAAGGTAAATAGTGTATTATATTTAAATAATCCCATGCCATGAATTGAAATCCAAAAGGCTAATGAGAGTCAAAATCTCCTAAAAAGAAATATGTATCGAAACATGTATTGAACCACATCAGTATGAATGCGATTGCGAAAGTTCTTCTCCGTCTGTGAGTTGAAATTAAAATATCTCTCACACAAAAAGACACTATGGATAGAGGGGCCTGAATTAAAATTTAGAAAGAAGGAAAACATGAGGACTCAAAAGGGGACAAAAGTCCAAAAGCACAAAAAAATGCAAAATGGCATGGGAACGAGGAACAAACGAATATATCTGTTTACCATATGTTATGATCCTGTGGTGTTGGAGTTGGAAAATACTAAAAGGAAGAGGTAAAATGAAACTCATACTTTTGCCCTCAAAAGAGTTATCCAGACTTTGAAATATTGGTTCCCCTTTTTCCTTAACTTGGACTATAATCAATGATTAAAGTGCATACATATTACATTTTGGGAAATCCAGATATCTTGAATAAATTTAGCAAATTGGTATTATCAAAAAAGTCTGTTGATCAAAGAGTAAATTGTTCATAGATCTGTGTTCACCAGGTAGTCGCTAATTGTTGTAGCTACAACTATTTCCCCAAAAAATTTCAATTTTAGGGCCCCCCCCTTTTTATTTGTTTTTCTTCAAACTAGCCTAGGAGTATTTTATTACTGCCAAAGTTTACCTTGAGTTCAAAAAATTCTCTTAAAAGACTTGGTTTTTTGTGCTTATCTGTATCGGATAATTAGTCAACTATCCTTTTGATATCGGAAACGTAGTGGACTAGCCTTCCGATGTTGTGGAAGCAGAGTCATCTAGCTTGCCGAGTGGTCTATCAGAAGCCTCCGAAAACCTTCGTCGATGCATCGGATTTAATTTGATTTACCTCTCGGACTTTGTTTGCCAAAGTTCTGACTCCTTAGTGCATGACTTATCCGATGAACCGAGTGTTATTTCACCTTAGTGTTTCTGTTATCCGATTAAATGTTTTCCCTATTGTGTTGGTTAACCGAAAAAGGCTGGAGTTGTAGTGTTTATCCCACTCGATGTTTCGGAAAGCTAGTCTTGAAACGATCTGAAAGATTTACATTTTATTTGTCGATTCCAAAGAGCTTAACTTTGTCGATAGTTGATACTCGTTTCCCAAAGCAATCATCAGGGTAGTAGAGCAGTCTAACATCGACGTTGCGGAGGCTATCAACAACTGGTTCTGAGAATAGTGAGTAGTGGCTCCGAAGTCCAAGGTTGTTTTCTATGTAATGCTGGGTCCATAGTTCATTTTGCACCCACTAATGCGGATATCCTCTAGACTTTTTTTCTGATGGTTTTAATGTTTTCCCACTGATGGTTTCCCACCCAGTCAAAGGTTATATATATGTGTTATATCATGCCATGTGATTTGTCAACTTTGGACTGTAGAAACTGTCTGGAGAAGGTGTGCGCGCAGCTATCAAGACCTGTTTTGTCTTCCTCTGCACCTGTGGAAAGCTTTCCCTGTCCAGGTAATCCACATCGCCATTTACAGCTAGGTTACCCGTGATTTTGTATTTTGGGTGGTGTTTTTACTGTTGAACTGATTAGTGGATGGATGTTAGGTTTTATGCATAGAGGTTAGCATTTTTTCCTTATTAGGATTTTTCTTGTGAATATTTTACCTCATTAAGGGCATAGCCCATGGCTTAAGTTTTCATTTGGTGGGCAGGTTGGTTCTGTCTGCTGTTAATCGTTATGAGTACGCCTGTGTCTTGGGCATGAAGTTTTAGGGTATGGTGCATACAGGTGTTTCGTTGTCTGCACCACCATTTTCTTGATCATTTTATGGGCAGCCTTGGGTTAGTAAGTCTTCTTCCCTATAGCCATATTTTCCCACGGGACTCCTTAGGAATTTTAGTCGATTAGGGTTTCTAAGAGAGTGAAGCTTGGGCAATTTTAGGAGGAAGCATTCTACTGGGTTTTCTATTTTAAATCACTCATTTGAAAGACTTTGTTTAACCTAATTTACCAGCATGCATGTCGAAGAGGTGAATAGATCTATATATTTTCTTTTTTATTACTGTATCAATTGCTAGAGTTAGTTAGACTAAAACATGTTGCATGACTGTTACAGGTCGATTGCCATTACAGCAACACACCAAAGAGACAGAAGAAGAAAGCCTAGGCGGCTGAAGAGGAGCCTGAGGTAGAAGTAATAACCAAGTTAGAAATAATCTATATGAGGAAACTAAAGCCACTACTAGAGTAGAACCAGATTACAAATGGGGAGAAATTTTCAGAATGATCTCAAGCCAGAATGTCCTTGATGTTGGGTTTGAAGAAATGACAATTTATGCTAACATTGAAAGGTCATATTTGATGAAAGTGGCTAATAGGCATGAATTGTTTCCATGCTCATAAGTAATAGGTTGGATTCTGCCCAGGGAAGATGTCACGAGAATGATCTTAGAAATACTGCAAAGCAAGGCTATGCTGCATATAACCCTGCCGATGTGTCTATGGCATACTATCTACCCACATCATAGGCCTATCTAATGGAAATTTGGTTAAAGGAGGTAGGTCTGGACCTGGTAGAGACGATAAAGAAGATGATTATCCCAGGGAAGAATTTTAGAACCATAACTTTGGGAGAATATGATACCTCAACTCTCCGTGCTAGTTACAGATTTATTTCTTTGATGCTTAACAGGATTTTTGGTAAAGCAAATGGAAAAAGTTTCAAGATTGGTTGGATTCCGTTCATCTTTTTTGTTTCTACACAAGGAACTATTTTCAACTGGGCTAGTATAGTGTCAAAGAGTCTTTCAGCATGTATAAGTGCATCCTTGGGAGGAGTATCCCAAAAGAAATCTGAATTCTACATGAGTTCTATTTTAATTGATTGCATATTGTGCACTCAGCCATTCCCTACTTTAAAGTGCAATTGGGATAAGGAAAGAACCCCAGTATACACAGCTTATCAATTTTTTTGGGCTCATATATATTACAGTTACTCTAGGGAGATTTGTGAGCATTTCATTATGCCCCTATATATTATGATTTTCCTAGCAGAATGTATTTGCATGTCCGAGGAAGTATTTAAGGTCATACAAGAATTCAGGAGTTATTATCTGACAGAGAATGGATTGTATGTGAGGATGTATGGTGGTTTGAGAGCTCCTTCTCTGCTCCCAAAATATGCTACAGATTATGTACTCCACAAGGAAGCTATTAGAAAGTTATACATCGATGGAGTAGGGAATTTTTTGTTTGAACATAAAAAGGTAGTGTACCCCACAGTACCCTTATTCATTAAAAGTTATAAGTTTTCAAGGGTAAAGAATGCAGCAGAGTTTGTTAAAGAATTATAATATTTTCTCTTTGTAGAAATGAACTTTCATAGAAATGACTCCGAAAATAAGGTAGGTGATTATTGTAAAGAAGCAGGAGTTCATTTTGAGTACACTGATTTATGGGATAAAGATGAGGAAACCTTCCACAATGCAAAGAACATGACAACCCTTAGGAAAAGGTCCAAACAAAATATAGCAACTGTGGGTGGAAAGGGCAAGGCTGCAAAAAAATATAAGAAGCTAGAAGAGGAAAAGGCCAAGAAAAGTGAAGAAGATGCTACCATATTGGTTCAAGAAGTAGAGAATTGGTTAAATATTGAAGAAGAAGAAAGGAAATGAACCTCTGAAGAAGCAACTAAAAAGGAGGAAGAAGAAAAGAAAAGAAAAGAGCAAATTGAGATAAATAAGAAACAGGCAGAAAGTGAGGGCTTCAGGTTAACAGAACCCCAAAAGGAAAATCATCCCATAGAGTAAGCTGATGTACAAGAAGGACAAGATCCTATAGATCAATAACAAGGACAGTCCAATCTTGATCCCTTGGAGCCTGTTGTTCCTTCTAGCAGTATGTTAGGAGAAGGTTCAAATTCTAAATTTGATTTGATTCCTTTCATGCCTACCGAAGGGGAGGAAATACCTGATTTTAATACTATATTCTATGACAAAGAAAAGAAGACAATTGTTAAGAGAACTGAGAGAAAGGTAGATAATAGAGGAAAGCTAGGGAAGATGGTGAAGGACAAGATAGTAGTACATGGTACTCATAAGGATCCATGGTTAATGGCAAGGGCTGGGGTAGCTTTAACCTTAGAAAATGAAGACAACATGGACAGGATCATGGCTGATCTGGAGTAGTCACGAAAGAACATAGCTCAACTAAAAGAAACCTTGAAGAAAGAAAGGGATGGAAGCCAGAATCTAAAAAGTAAATATGAAAACATGATAGGTGAATTCAAGGTTTCAAGGACAGAATGCCAAACTCTGCAAGCAGATAAGGATGCTTTAGCAATATCTGCAGAAAATATAGAGAACAATTCTCAAGCTACCTTGGCAGAGTTCAAAAAGTTATAGCTGGAGTATCAGAGTTTAAAGACTGAAAAAGATCATCTTCAGCTATCATTTGGAAAATTAAATGAGGAAAAGAACAAGCTGGAAAGAAAAGTTATTGGGCTGGGAATAGAGAAGGGTACTGTAGAAAATAAGAAGAAGGAATATCAGACATAGATAGCGGCTTTAGAAGAACAGAAGAATTCATTGACAGCATCGTGAAAGAGTGCTATGGAGCAGAAAAGTGAAATCCAACACTTAAGGTAGCATGATCTGATGCTTAGGAAAAAGATCCATCAGATACAACTACATATAGAAGATGAAAGATGTAAAGTTCAGCATATAGACACCAGGCTGGAAGAGATTGTAAGTACCACTTCATATTTTCTGGATAGGACTTAGGATATATTGGAATTCTAAAGGGAAGAATGGTTTGGGTAGAAACCAATAAAAAATATCCCATAGACCTGTCCGTCAAATATTAGCAAACATTGAAACAAGAATATGAGTTAATGGAATTCCCCAGTAATATCGTAGAGGAATTTAAAAAAACAGTGAAGAAGATAAAGATTGCTTGTGTCAAATTCTGTAGGAGAGTGCTCTTCACATATAATCGGTGTCAAACTTCTGCTGAGAAGTGATTGGAGGTGCTACCTGAA
Source organism: Pseudotsuga menziesii (assembly GCA_001517045.1). NCBI lineage: Eukaryota > Viridiplantae > Streptophyta > Pinopsida > Pinales > Pinaceae > Pseudotsuga > Pseudotsuga menziesii. Next base: position 62,000 of record LPNX010895370.1, on the reverse strand, counting down.
CATGAACTATTTTTAAATCATTTATAGGACATATACAACGAGGATGAAAAATCAATCCAGTAGGTCAAGGATTTGGATGAATGGATATTAAAAAATGAAATAGCACATGCAGCTGTGAGCATACACTTATTGGAGGACCAGATGCACTTGATTCCTACTAGAATAGAGGGTGTGAAGACCCAAGCTGCCAAATATGAGATTAACATTCGATTACTTGGGCCTTCTAGGTTTGAAAGCATAGCAGCAGGCGCTAATGCATGGAAAATGTTCACAAACGAGCAAGCTGGGCCTTCCTAATGAAATGTTTTTGGAATATTGATTAATAATGTAATATATTATATTAATTTTTGTGCACAAGGTATAGGACAAATTTTTGTAAAGGAAAGGTTTGGGAAGCTCAAGAGGCAATGAGGGGCAGTCCAAGAGTTTTTTGCTTTTTTTATAAGTATAGGAGAGTTTTAGATATCTAGGACCTTTTTTCAGACTATCTTGAGGAATTTTATTGTAAGAAGAACTAATTCATTTTATAATAGAGAGTTATATGTTTTCAGCTGGAGAAATTTTTGTGGAGTTTCAAATGTTTGCCATGGGCTGGTTGGATGTGAACTATTTATTTTTCAGCTTGTTTCCATGAACTATGAGATCGTTCTAACCTATTGAATTCTTTCATGTTATGAATGTGCTCCTATTTATTTTTGTGAAATTTCCACATTCGTGATTGAGTAATGAATGTTTTAATTAATAGTAAGGTATCTTGTTGTTCATATTTCTATTGATATTCATGTGTTCAGGAATGTTAACAGCTATTTGTAATTTTCTTTATGCATGTAATAGAATACATTACTCACCATTAATTACAATTTTTCTCCCTAGGGATAGGTTAGTGAGTCTTAGTTAGTTTCTCTTTGTTTTGTGATTTAGAAGCGAGAGAGGTAAGATGAGAGGTAAGAACCTATGGATCACATTATGACCCTCCTTGTTATATCTATCACCTGCATTTAGTTAGGCATTTGTACATCATACTTAAATATTAAAAAACTAAAAAAAAAATATACACGGTGGACCAGGCTGTAACCGGTAAAACACTTTAATCGTTACTTGACCTACGGTAGCCGGACCATAAATCGGATGGATTCCCCATACCAAAAAAATAACGAGGTAATTGGGAACGTTTATTGGGGAGAATACGTACTGTTGTTACCTGCGATTTTCCAGCTTCCAACAGGTTCCTTTTGAGTTGAGAGCTGTTGTGATAAAATTATACGAAAATGTCATTACGAAGTTTAAGAATAATGAGGGGCAAACAACAATTATAAATTGTAATATTGGAGTTAAATATGGTTTCCTCCTCTCCCCTACCCTTTTTGGCATTTACATTGACAATATAGAAAAGTATTTAGAAGAAGCAGGTTGCGTCGGTACAATCTTAGTTGGGATAGTTATCATCCTCCTAATTTTTGTTGATGATATTGTTCTTATGGAAAGGCGTCCTTCTGAACTCAATAATAAATTAAGAAATATTAAATATTTTTTCTCTAACATGAGTATGACTGTTAACACCTACAAGACAAAAAACACGATTATAAAATCTAAGAAAGACACCTATGCAAATTTTATTTATGATAATAGAAATCTAGAGGAAGTGACTTCTTATAAGTATCTCGAAACTGATATCCATCACAAGCTCAATTGGAGCTATGGCACTGAGAAAATGATTAATGGAGGGTGGAAATATTATTTTGGTCTTGAAAATAACTGTAAATCAACCAATTTGGTCATGTGGGATAAAAATTAGTTCCTCTTTGAAACTATTGTCATCCATGTTATCTTGTATGGTTGTTAAGTATGGGGGTGCAACATTTCTAGAGAATCTTGGAGGAAGGTTTAGCAAATACAGAAGTGGTTTATAACTTATAACTTCAAAATTAAGAGCAATAGATATTATCCTATTCTCCTCATAGAAGAAGGTATTTTCCCCATCTTGAGCATGGCTATGACTAGGTACCTGATGTACAAGCATAAGATAAATAACATAGGAAATGAAAGACTTCCTAAAATTGTTTTAAACTCAAGTGAAAGCCAACTACGCCTCAAGCGGTGTTGGTTTAAAGATACCATGGATTGGTTAAAACATTGGGGCATTAATGAAAACAAAATTTTGCAGAACATTGATAATGATATGTCAAAAATATTATTACTTTTGAGTTTAAAGAGAAATTCTAGTGTGAATGAAATTTAGTGGTTAAGAGAAAATTAAGATAATCTATGGAGGTCATTAATCCTAACTTGGAAGATCATAAGTATCTCTCGGTAGTAACTAGATCACAAAATAAAATTAATATAGACACTATTAGAACAAACTCTCAAGAACTCCATAGAGAAACAGAGTGTTGGCCTATTCCTAAAACTCCATGAGTGAAAAGGGTTTTCCATCTATGTGTGTCTATGAGTGTTGAGGATTAAAATCACTTTCTCTTAGAGTTCCTTGCTTACACCCACATTAGATATGAGTTTAGTAGTATTTTCTACAATACAAACCTTTATTACCGCATAACTTGCCAAAACTATAGTGAGCTTGGAAAGCTTCTTGGAAAGCATTTTGAGCACATGAACAAGATTTTAAAGTAAACCAAGTCACTTATCCTTCTTAAGGTCTAATAGACCAAAGTTGGTCTCAGTGGATGTTAATCATCATCATCAAAGCACTGAAACATTGAATAAAATGAAAAAACATTAAATATCATATAAAGTTGAATTAATGGGATATATTGGACCCACACAACATTTAATAATATAGTACTTTGGATGTACATATTTTTTTTAATTTCATGAAATTTCATGATGTAGATTTTGTTAAATGGTAATATTCATGGTTTATTTATTTTTAACTATATTATTTTTTAGTATGTAATTTTACCAATTTAATAAAATTAATTATCTTATTTTAGTAATTTTAATAAATTTAATAACTTATTAATAGTCTTTTTTAACCTCTACAGACAGACTAAAAAACAAAACATATGTTTCACATTTTGCAGACGGAGGTGGTCATGCAGTACTTGTGATGAGGGTAGGAATTTGATTAATTAAAGGTTTAAAAAAAAAAACTTCTTTTATGTAACTAGGTTTTTGGAATGTAGATCGCATCTTATTTAAGAGGAAAAATGCCCATTATGTTGTTGGGTGTCTAATGAAAAACAATGCCCGTGATCCTCTCACCCTGTAACCCCTACCACGCAGTATGTGTTTCACATGTTGCATAACCTGGATAATGGTGACTCCAAAGAAATTAAGTGTATCACATTTTCCATACTTATCAGCCATGGATTGATGAATCGGCTTTGGGTTGGTGGAGGTGGTCACATTGTTCCAATGTACCATCTCTTGGTGGATCTAGACTAATATTGCTATAAAATAGATAAGATTTTTAGTCTTGGATTTCATCCCTGTTATAGCTCAAAATGACACATCTCTGCCTATGACCACTTTCCTATGTTTTTGTCACATGTCGACACTTCCATGACGACACTTCATGAAAAGTCACTGAATGTCACTGAAAAAATGCCTAACTTGGAGGACCCATATATTGATTTTTGTAAATCTGTTTGATCTCATCTCTACACCGTTGGAAAGGTATTTCAGTTAGCTAAAACTTTCTACAAGACACCAAAGTCTAAAAATTCCCCAAATACCCTAAAAATGAGATTTTTGTGTGTATGCGACTTTCCTTAAGGCAAACCTACGTACGTACGGGACTTTCTCTATATAATACCCGCGTATGTATGCGAGTTCCTATATATAATATTCATGTATGCCTTATATACATGACTTTCTGTATTGGCAACCCGCGTGTATTTCTCGTGTACGCGACTATTGTTTCTGCAACCCACGTACGCCTCTTAAAAATGTCAAAAAACATGTCTTTTGAATTTCGGGTAGTTTGGGTAGTTATGCAACTGACTCCTTCAGTTGTAACTACTTTGTCTTCGTCCATAACTCTTCCTTAACCATATAAATAGAGGTAGGGAGGTCCATGAGAGGAGACTTGAATCTTTGCATTGTTATGCTGGAGGATTTGGAACTCTCTTTGCCCACACCTTTGCCTTAGAAGCATTCTCCTTGTGTTGCAGAGCTTAGAGGTTGAGTTCCTTGCAGAAGAGAAGTAGCAGAACCATATCAAGGTTTCGTGAGGTGCTGGACTTGAAGAGAAGGTATACTTGTACTTGTTTTCAAGATTAATAAAGATGTGATGTCCTTCTTCTTCCCAAATAATTGTTCAATGTGTGATTGAATCTCTGTTTATGATCATATTATGATGTTAATCAGATTATTATTTCATATTTCTTTGATTATCATTTCATTATATGTGGTCACAATGGTTTGAGGAAGGTATAATTCATTTTGTAGGTCTCTTGGAGCAAGAGGAGCAAGAGGAGCAAGAAGAGGATTGAAGGGTTACTTGGATCAACCTTCGCTTGGCTAAGGTATGAACTGTTCCAATCTCTGAAAATTTATTATATATGCTTGTTGAACATTGTGCATCTCTCTTTTAACCCCAGTACATTGATGGCCTCTTAAACCCTAGCCATAGGATACTTTCCTTTACAACAGAACTGGCAACTCCACTGGGGAGATCCTTGTCGGTTTGGGGTTTCTCTTTGTTTATTTCAGTCTTTTACATTGTTTCAGGTCCTTCTTACCACTTAGGAACACTTTATAATTCTGATAGCACACTTCCCCTACTTTCCTAGGGCAGTTTTTGACCTTTTTTTGGGAGTTTTTCCACCCATACGCAACTTGCAAACTGAACAGTCGCGTGTCTGGTTTGGTACACTCGAATGTCTATACTGTCAACCCGCGTATGATACGTGACTTGTCATTAATACAACCCCCATGTGCTTATACACGTGACTTGCTGTATTGTCAGCCCACATATGACACGCGACCTGTTAGTAGTGAAACTCACGTATGCCCCTTTAAACAATGTTTTTCCTCTTTTTTGGTTTTTCTTCTGTTTGAAGGTTGTTAGGTAGGTATTTTGGTGTCCTCTGCAGGTGCATGACTGCAGGGATTTAGTGTCATCCCTTTTGGTTGTTCTTTATCTATTTGGTAAGCCTTTTAATAGCATTAGGGTTTGTTCTTTTCTCTTTCCCCCCACCTCCTTTGCTTGGCATGATTTTTGGCTTATGTTTCTGGTCACCCTCTGTTAGTGATCTTTTTCTGAGTTCAGAAGCTTGTTGGTGTTGGTTTCCTTCTTATTTTGTTGGTTAACTTCACCATGCCAAAGTATTTGACTTGTCTCTTATGCAAGCCTTCCTTCCAAGTCGGTTTTATATTGACTTTAGTTCATTCTAGAGTTTGTTTGGTGGTTGTATAGCAGAGTTCATTTTGCTTTGTTCTTGTCATCTGCATGCTTTTAGTTTGTAGGTAGTTTTTCTTTTGCATTTATAAAAGAAAAATAAAAAGAACATATACTTGTTTTTGCTGCTTTCCCCCCCACCTCCTTCTTTGGCTTGAACTTGTTGGACAAGGTACTGAGCAACCTCTGTTTGTAGGTTTAGATTGATTCTTGGGACTTCTTGACCTTTGGTTATGTCATTCTTATTTGCTTAGTCTCTTCATTCGAAATTTGTTGGCTTGTTCACCTTTGTGAGCCTTCCTTTCAAGATAGGTTTATATTCAACTTTAGGGAAACCTAGGGTTTTTTTGTGGGGTGTAGAGTAGTTGTCTATTTTCTTTGCTTACAGTACTTGCTTGCATTAGTTGATAGGCTATTTTTCTTTTGCATTTATAAAAGAAAAATATAAAAAACACATGTTTGATTTATATGCATGTAGATTAGTTTCTTAGTCTAGATTGCATGGCATATCATTGTTTTTGAAAAAATAAAAATAAAAAGAAAATGTTCTTTTGTGGCTTTCAAGTTTCTATTTGAAAAAGAAAGAGAATAGTTTTTTCTTTTTGCATTTCATATCTCTTTTCTTAGTCATTTTGTTTTAACTTTGAGTCAAAACACCACATAAGTTTCACGCCATTTACCCTCTGACTAAAAACAACCCTTAAAATAAATGATATAATTTAAAAATTTAATAGTAAGCTTTATTTTATAGGGTCATACACCAACTAGCTCAGGCTAGACTTGTGGATTAGGGAGTTTCAACTCGCCACAAGTGTTAAAAATTTCAGACGTAGTTGGCCAATCACTAGGTAAACCCTTTTGTATGTTGATTGTATCTGGGAAGCTCCTCTCAAACGGGAGTTAAGCATGAGGCCACATGGAGGCTTGGGCTGAGGAGATAACCCTTCGATTCCTTGTCAAAGCGTAGACCAAGGTTTTTACACATTTGGGGATTCTGTCTTAGATAGGGTTTCAGGCTTTGCTACCCTGCCCATGCATATGAACCAGGCTTGCGACTGTCCCCCCAGACTGTTAATATAGTTAAGGTAGCCTTTAGTCTCTTTGACATTTAGGGTTCATACACAGGTACACCGAAAGGCTATTTCTGGTTGACCTTGGATGGGCTTGGAAGGTAACCCCGGTAGAAGGTGTGGGAGGGCGGTGGGTGATTCCTTCGCTTGTGCCTAAGAACATCTACAGGGACGCCAACTAACTGTTTATCGACTTTCTTTTGGAAAGCGTATCTTATACCTGTTTGTCTGTTTGGATTTAGGAATTTTTAGTGAGTGTTGTGTGGTTTGTCTGTACTTAGTGTGCCTTTAGGTGTGTGCTTTGTAATTTTGGTTGCCTATCAACCTCATACTTTGTCTCCTAGTTTGAAACTATGGTTAGCACCCCTTTGAACACCAACCAAGAGATCCCCATGCTGGGAACTCCTTGTACTATTCCTCTCACGGGGAATGTTGGTGTTCCCTTGATGGCCACCCTGAATCTACCTGGATTCACCCTAGGGCTACCGATGTGGTTGTTTTCCACTCCAACCATCCTAAATGCTCCTGATGCTTCTCAAGTAATCTCCTTATATCAAGGACATCCAAACACTACTTCCCCTTCACCTATAGTTGATTCTCCTCCTCCTTCTACCTCGTGCGGTGAAAGTACTGATACTAGTAACTGGCAGTCTAAAAGGAGTAAAATAAGGAGGAATAGGAAGAAGGCACATAATAAAGGGGGCACCCATTCAACCTCTGCAAGTCAAGTTGAACGTCACCACCCAGCCTTTGTGGTTCATGCTGGGGGCACCTATCCAACCTCTGCAGGTCATGTTGGATCTAAGCACTCAACCTCTGCAAGTCAAGTTGATCATCACCATCCAGCCTATGTTGATCATGTTGGTGGGATCCTTCCAACCTTTCTAGGTCATGTCAGATCCAGTCACTTAGCCTCATCAGCTCATGCTGAGGGCACCTGTTCAACCTCTGATGTTCAAGTTGAACCTCCCCATCCAACCTCTGCAAGCCATGTTGGATCCATCCACCCAACCTCTGGGGTTCATGCTGGGGGTACACACTCAACTGCTGCAAATCATGTTGATCCTAACCACTCAACCTCTATTGTTTATGTTGGTGGTGCCCGTCCAACCTCTGCAAGTCATGTTGGGGGCAGTCTCTTAGCCTCTGCAAGTCATACTGGGGGCAATCTCTCAACCTCTGTGGTTCATGCTGAAGATAATCCGTCAGCCACTGCGAGTCATGTTGACACTATTGAAAAGACTAACTATTCAAAACATAAGCCCAAGTTTCCTTGTAATCTTTTTGAGGGAGACCACCTTACTTATAAATTCCCTTCTATCGTGTAGGTGCGAAGAGTTTGGTTTCATGGTCATCCCGTTTTTGAACATCCTGAAGTCTCTCAACAACCAGCCTCTCATAGTCAGGTCGGACCCAGTCACCCAGCCTCTGTAGTTCATGCTGGGGGCAAGATCTCATCCTCTGCAGGTCATGTTGAGAGAAAACAGTCAGCCACTGCTATTCATGTTGACACCATTGAGAAAACTAGTCGTTCGAAGTACAAACTTAAGTTCCCTTGCCAAGCTATGTGAGGGAGATCATCTTACTCACCAGTTCCCTGCTATCGCTAAGGTGCGAAGAGTGTGGTCTGAGACTCAATATTTTCCATCTCCTAAACAACCTATAGTTTCTCAACAACCTACTCAACCTTTGGTTGATCAAGTGGTCGAACCAATCTCAGATTTGGTCAATCCCACTCTTCTTTCGGAGAGTGATCCTGATGTGATTGAACCAATGTCATCTTTGGTCAATCCCACACTCCCTTCAGAGAGTGACTTTCATGAAGCGGTTGAATCGAATTTAGTATCGATCAATCCCACTCTTCCTTTGGAATTCTTGCTCAAACACCTGCTACTTTGGGTAGGAAGACCGTCTTAGTTGACTTCATGGTGATAGAAGACCCCTTGGACTTCAATATGCTCCTTGGACGTGATTATGTCTATGCCATGCAAGCTATGGTGTCAACATTATTTCATGTGATGTACTTTAATCATGGAGAAGAAATTGTCACTATCGATCCGTTGGATTTTCTTGATCCGTCTCCTGACCCAACTAGAGACCATGTTTTTCCTTCATTGGTTCCCAGTGTTTCTATAGACACTACCCCGCCACAGGTGAGCTATGTGGCCTCTTGTCCTTTGCGTTCAATTGCTAATGAGAAGTAGCCTCTGTTTTCATGCTTACCTTCTTCGGACATGGTCCCAGCAGATGACCAGGTGAGTCATCCTATACAGACTGTGGGGCCTAATCTCCACTCTGTTAGTCCATTTGAAAGTTTATACATGTGTCATATCTTGAATGATCTCCTTCCTTTGGATGAAGTCTTCCTAGAGTCTTTGATACAGTTTGACCTTCTTTTGGATGTTGGTTCAATTATGACTAAGTATAACCCTGATTTGCCTAGTAAGCCTGACCTTTCTTCTTATGTTGGTCTTGTTGAGTCTTTTGACTCTTTCCTTGAACAACAAGTCAATGATCCTGATGAGTTTGATTTTTCTTATGAATTTTTCAACTCCTGTGATACTGAGTTTGTTTTTGCAGACTCTATCTCCCTTGTTGATTTTTGCTCTCCCTTTGAGGTTGATCTTACTGATTATAAACCCTCAATCATTGGTTCTATATAATATTCTTCGGTTTATTCTTCCTTGACTCTACCTTTTATAGAAGATAGAAAAGTCACACGTGTTTCTACCAAAGCGACCTGCATCAGATCTTTTCTTCTGAATATGATCCTGATGTTGTTGTTTCTTGGAGACATGATTCTTAGTTGGGTTCACAACTGTTTACTGGCCTCACCTTGTGTTTCAAGTTGTAATTGCATTTGCATGTGCCATGCTCACGCTTATGAGCCTAATGCCGACTTCAACACTTTTAGCTAGTTGTATAAGCCCTCATCTTTGCTGTCATCATTGCTCAGCCCTGTATCATTTTGCCTTTGCAACTTGAAACCTTTTACCCTGAGGAGACATTCCCTAAGTGTCCTTATCTTGCTCACTTTCCTTGAATTATGCATAGGTTTGTTCCTTGCACTTGGAACTAGTTTCGCTTTCCCATGACACTCGTCTCCTCGCATTTAGAGCATTCTTTCTACTCTCCTTCGAGCTCGTTAAAAACAGTAAGGATGCCGCAAGTTGAATTTTTCGGACTCATTAAAACTTCACTGGAAAGATATTGAGTTTATTTAGGCCTAGTTCTAACTCCTCAAAATAGACTTTACTGCCGAGTAAACTTGTCCATTCGGGCTCGTTAAGAATATGTGAATGGGCATCCACATTGGCAGTAGGTTATCTCTTTCTCGGACCATGTGGAATAATATGAAAAAGGAACACTCTCTTTTCTTCGAAATTGAGAAGAGTATTCTCAGGCATAGGTTTATCACTTTTTAGAACCTTAGGGACTAAACTTACGGAAAAGGAACCCCCAGTATGAGCTTAGTTTTCTCTTTTTCGTGCTCTGGACCAAAACATGAAAAAGATTCCAAGTGTACTTTATTTCTTTGTCATGCTCGTTAAACCCTAAAGAAAAAAGCATCGAGTTTATTGTCGTAAACCCCATTTCTCGTAATCAAATGGATCTTTCGGAGTGATCTTTCCTTCCTTCACACTCGTAAAACTCACGCTATATGCTGCTTTTGAAGGAGCGTTGGGTAGGTGGTAATTTAACCTTTTTCGGACCTTCCTGACTAAATATGAAAAAGGTGCGCCTTACTTCTTCGAAAGCTAAGAGAGTTCCTCTTTGGTATGTTTTATACTTTTTCGGCCTCAGGAGACTAAATTGTACGAAAAAGCACCCCCCTGGAGTCTTCTTTGGAGTTTTCAGACTCTATAAACTATGAAAACATCGTCGAGCATGTACTAGTTCAGGCTCGTCAAATCCACGAATCAGTGCTTTATCAAGCATTCTTCTTTCTTTTCTTCGAGCTTTCCAAAAATGAAGATGGTCCCGAGTTTGCCTTATCGGACTCGTTAAACCTTTACAAGAAAGAGGGGAGGGGAAGTTCATTCACATGTCTTTTACATCATGGCAACAAGTCTTGTTTCCTTGAACAAAGCACCAGTTTTGATTCTATCAACAGTTGGGCCCTAGCATTTTGACCGTATCCCGATTCAGAGTTTCTTACTCCTCTGGTTGGTTTATTTTGCAATTATATGGGGAATCTGTCAATGTCTCCTACATTGCATATTTGTGTCGTTGGTTATTTCATGTCAAAATATACCTAAGTCACTTTTGTGTCATGCTCACTATTCAAGGATTAAACCTTTGTTGACCATTCTGTAGTTTCCTTGACCTTTTGTGTCAGCCATTCCCTGGTATCAGTTCATTACATCATGTCTTCAGTGTTTCTTGTCATGAAATTCAGTACCAATTCTAGATCTAATTAGTCTTTGACTTACCTCGTGTTGGATGATTAAGGATGCCTTAATGCATTCCTTCCAATGGATCTCTTCCTATCAACTGCAACACATCTTGCTCTAGGAATGAGATTTAGAGTTTATGATAGTACCTTAGGGATTGTAGTCATCAGAGGAAATTTCCCTCGCTATTGGGTAGTGGGAATACCTTAATGTCTCCTACTCGATGGATTCTTCAAGTGTTCGACTTCAAGTCCTTGTAATCACACTTGTTAGAATGTACTAGGTACCTTCGGGACCATTTTCATTAAGGTTGGTTTCCCTCATGTTTGTTAATGGTTCTCCTTATTGACCGGTAATCAAAATGTTTCCTCCATGTTCGACTTTAGCTCCTTTATTCGCATGGTTAGCATTTGTATCTTTTGGGCGGTTTGGATTGAAGACCTTGGGCTAACAATAGCATCGTCATTTTGCTATTGCCCGAGTTGCGCAAGACCTTGTTATATTTTATATGACATTTTGTTGAGACATAGATCCACCTTGTATTTTTGTGGCTATGATCGATTGTTGAGTATGGATCCACCTTGTTCATTTGTGGCCATGACTCCTTTAGATTTGATATGGCACCTTTTTGCATATTGAGGGACCATGATAGTTTCATCAGTTATACATATGTTGGATCTGCCTATATCTTTATGGAAATATTTTGTATATGGACTTATATGTCCCAGAGATCAGCTTTTTCTGACATTTATCTCTCTTTCAGGTACCTTTGTTCGAGCCTTTTGATCTTGGATTCTCTGTTCTCTCCATACTCAACTGTTTCCTTTATAATGTACTTCGGCTATCGTCTTCCCCTCTAACCTCACACATTAGGGGGCATCTGTTATAGCTAAAAATGACACATATTTTCCTATGACCAATTTCCTATGTTTTCATCGCATGTCAACAATTCCATGACGACACTTCATGAAAAGTCACTGAATGTCACTGAAAAAAAACCTAACTTCGAGGACCCTTATCTTGAGTTTTGTAACTCCGTTTGACCCCATCTCTACACCGTTGGAAAGGTTTTTCAATTAGCTAAAACTTTCTAGAAGACACCAAAGTTTGAAAATGCCCAAAAATACCCTAAAAATGAGATTTTTGTGTGTATGTGACTTTCCTTAAGGCAAACCCGCGTACGTACACAACTTGCTCTATATAATACCCACATATGTACGCGAGTTGCTGTATATAATAGTTGCGTACGCCTTATATACACGGCTTTCTGTATTGGCAACCGGCGTGTATTTCTCGTGTATGCGACTGTTGTTTCTGCAACCCGCGTACGCCTCTTAAAAATGTCAAAAAACACGTCTTTTGAATTTCGGGTAGTTTGGGTAGTTATGCAACTGACTCCTTCAGTTGTAACTACTTTAGATTCACCCCTAACTCTTCCTTAACCATATAAATAGAGGTAGGGAGGTCCATGAGAGGAGACTTGAATCTTTGCATTGTTATGCTGGAGGATTTGGAGCTCTCTTTGCCCACACCTTTTCCTAGAAGCATTCTCCTTGTGTTGCAGAGCTTAGAGGCTGAGTTCCTTGCAGAAGAGAAGCAGCAGAACCAGATCAAGGTTTCGTGAGGTGCCGAACTTGAAGAGAAGGTATACTTGTACTTGTTTTCAAGATTAATAAAGATGTGATGTCGTTCTTCTTCCCAAATAATTGTTCAATGTGTGATTGAATCTTTGTTTATGATCATATTATGATGTTAATCAGATTATTATTTCATATTTCTTTTATTATGATTTCTTTATATGTGGTCATAATGGTTTGAGGAAGGTATAATTCATTTTGCAAGTCTCTTGGAGGAAGAGGAGCAAGAGGAGCAAGAAGAGGATTGAAGGGCTGCTTGGATCAACCTTCATTTGACTAAGGTATGAACCATTCCAATCTCTGAAACTTGCTTATATATGCTTGTTGAACATTGTGCATCTCTCTTTTAACTCCGGTATGTTGATGGCCTCTTAAACCCTAGCCATAGGATACTTTCCTTTACAACAATCCCAAGTTGCATTTAATGCCATGGCGACGAGTATTGCAAAAATGAAGCCAAGAGGGCTAGTGGTGATAGCATTCACCTTCACTATAGTGCGGATCTTGATGATGACTATTCCTTCTTCTGTGTCTGCATAGGATTGCAGATGGCAAGCAGGTGGAATGGTCTACCCCGGAGGGTTGTGCTGTATCGAATGGGGATGGTGTGGCAATACACCCGCCCATTACAATGAGCATTCTGAAAGCCAATGTGGGGATTCGACCCCCACGCCTCCGCCATCGTCGCCGCCTATGCCTCCCCCTTCCTCACCCACTCCTGGTGGACAACCTCCCACTCCTAGTGGAAAGGGAGTCGCATCTATCATAAGTGAAGACATTTTGATGATATATTAATGAATCACATAAATGATGACCAATGCCAATGACCAATGATGATCTAATTAGTTAGCTCCAGTTGTCTAAATCAGTGGCTCAATCAATTAGAATCAGTTAAACTAGTCTAACTAAATGTAATTGGATGTAACTGAATGTAACTGAATTTAACTGACTCATAACTAGGCTTGACTAGTCACCAACTGAACTCAATTGAAGGAGGTTGGTGTCGGCACTCACAGTGGCTTCTAAATTTTAGGGATTGGTTTAGGAGGCGCCTAAACATATGAATGCAAGTGCAGTGGAAGTTATCCTCAATTAGTGTTCCCCACACTCTAGTAACTGGTGCATGTGTCCCAGTTAGGCCATGTGGACCCAATGGTAGTAGTGACTAAATAAAGACTGAAAAGACTCTTAATTTAGCCATAATGGACCAAATTGGACAAGTGAGGATTATAATCGTAATAGGAAAGAGGAGTAGTGAAGCTCTAGTATGTAGCGACAGGCGAGAAAACAATTGATGTGTTGACCAAGATGTTAGTGAGAGTAAAGTTTGAGTACTTCAAAGATAATCTAGGTGTGATCTAGATCAAGATTCCTTGAATAAGCGAGTGATGTGACATGTCCAGAAGACGCAGGTGCACTAGGGTTGTATCTGCATGGGAGAAGACTCAGGTGGTCTAAAAGGAGGTAATGCATATGGGATACTCCTGGGATGTATATCCATGTACAAACACATTGGTGGTCCATGGGCCATAAAGAATCTGGAATGCGCCTAGGCTATATCTGCATGGATGAAGACATAGGTGGTATGAAATGATGCTCATGGGTTGTATCTCCGTGTACGAAGAGGCAGGATGACCAAGAGAGAGTTGTGATAAATCATATGGGTTGCACCTGGGTTGTATCTACATGGACGAAGAGGCAGGTTGACCAAGAGAGAGTTGTGATAAATCATATGGGATGCACCTGGGTTGTATCTGTATGGATGAAGATGCAGGTGGTCTAAAAGGACCCTCCTAAGTTATATCTCCATGCATGAAGATGTAGGTTGACTAAGAGAGTCATAATACATTTGGGCTGTACCCACATGGTGGGAGATGCATATGATATTGGGTTGTACCCACTAGGTGGGAGATGCAGGTTTATTGGAGAGAGTCATAATACATCTTAGAAGTATCCAGTAGGTGGAAGATGTAGATGTTCCTGGATTGTACCCACTAGCTGGGGGAGGCATGTTGTTTGGTAGACATGATATATGTACCTGGGATGCTCTCCATATGGACGATGTTGTGTATTCTCCTAGGATGATATTCATAGTTTGGAAGATGCAGGTTGTCTTGGGGACATAATGTAGGCATGTGAGATGATGAGATGGCCTAGATACAATGAGATGGCAGTAGGAGACACAAGTTATTGCTTGGTAAATGTAAAAAGAGGACATGGGTTGTACCTACTTGATGGCTTGCTCGTAGGAATGATGATGAAGTCCTATATGGGATATAGGCCTACATCTAGCATGAAAAAGGGTTAGCTCTATTAACTACTGAGGGCGTATATATTTGAGAGATGTCTCTAGTCAATGGTCGACCATATGATAGTTGTTGCAACTATGATGGTGATGATGATTTAGTGATGGTGATCTAGTGATGATGATGATCTCCAAATACTGTGTCCGATTGTGGTGATGATCAAGTCGGAAGAATACCTTCCTTGTTAAGAGGGAGTGTTGTTGAAAATGTAACGTTAGAAGATATTCTTCAGTGTATTATTTGTATTATTATTATTATATTTTATTATACTTTTATTTTACCTCATTTTAGATACATTTTCCCTTTCATCAAATATTTCATCAATGTAATTCATCATGTAAAAGTCTAGGTAAAACGTCCATTTTAAGTCAGGGAAATAGTCCCCAAGAGACTAATGTAAAGTGTAATTTTGGTCTCCCATGAGAGAAGTCAGCCTAGTAAGGTCTAGAAGTCGACCTCGTTAGATCAAAAGGTCAGCCAACTGAAGAATATAAATAGGGAGGCACCCTCCATTATTTGGAGACATAAAAGGTGCAAGCAATTTCACACCTAGAGTGAGAAAGACATGTTCATTGGTGAAGAAGAAGAAGAAGAAGTAGAATACATCTTATCTTTGGGTTTTCTATATTGATCTGACATTGTACTAAGTGACGAATCTATACAGAAGAAGTTGTTCGGTTCTCCCTTGTGGTTTCCTAGGATAAAATCTTTGTGTCTTTATTTCACGATGTGCTTTTCTATCTTTCAGTGATCCTAGTGCATTAGATTAAAGATCTAATATATTTGAATTAAAGTGCAAAATCTAACTATTTCATTTCTTCACAATGATTTTTTAAAGTCATGATTACATTGTATATTGAAAGTACAGCTTCGAGAGTCATTCCCATGAGACTTGTGTTGTATCAAGTCCGAAATCTATGTCGTATCAGGTTCATATCTTATCCATGGAACTTATGTCGTATTAAGTTCACTAACTTATGATGTATTAAGTTAAAGAGCTTATGTTGTGTTAAGCTAGGACCTTGTGTTGTACCAAGTCTTATTTGGGAGAGATGCTTGTACTGGGATCTTATGTCGTATTAATATCATGACCTCATGTTGTATTAAGGTCGAAGACTTATGTGTATCAAGTCAAATGATTCTCATAGACGGTACCCTATGAGATGGTTTTCCTTAACTGTAGATGGACTTGTGTTGTATCAAGTCTAGAACTTATGTTGTATTAAGTCTCGAGGATATACTATGTGATGTATGGATAGTCATGGTTTCTAGGTGCTACAAGTCTCCTTTAGGGATTAGCTACCCTAGAGTCATTTACTTTAGCATATCACTATATGACTCAAGGTAATGCATATGATCATAGGTTCCGAAAAATTCTTATGACTATGATACGATAAAGATGATTAATTAATTAAACACTCATGGACCATGCATAATTAATTAATGATAGATGAGATGAGCACAGAGATGAGTAAAATTTCAATTTCCTATGCGATACCTCTAGCGAACTTGAACTGCAAAGACATAAGCGAAGTCTTAGTTGTGGAAAACAAGTTTAAGTTAATTAAGTAATCAACTCCTTGATTTATGCAAAGTGGTTATTGAGGATGACACTAATGGTGAAGCACTAAAGACATTTTAGGGGAAACATTTATCCCCTCAACAATTTTTCACTCATTTTTTCCAAAAAAAGATTCACCAATTTGCATTTTTTAAAGCTCAGTTTCGCTAAAATTTTATGGGGTGAAATATTTTCATTCTAAAAATCGCCAAATTATTATATAAAACATATAAAATCCTTAGAAATTGAAATATTTTAAGAAAAATATCACCAGATATTTTATAGTTGACATTTTAAGAAATGGTAAGATTCAAAAAGGTTTATACACTTTTAAATAAGTATGGATCCTTAAAATTTTCCCTAGAGAAGGGGCATTGAAATGAACTCAAATCACCCCACTTATCCAAGAAAATTATCCATAAATTTGATAGAATTACTACATAAGCCATAGTTCCACCCCATTGTTTAGAACTTTATGCTTGGGGGCTTTGGCCCATTTTAATTAGATGAATTAAATGATTTGGTTTTTTTTTAAATTATAAAAATGGACGTATGGATAACAAAAACTTAATCCTTGTTAGAAATAAGGTGATTTGAGTGCCCTATATCACATGCCTTCATATTTTGACTAAAAGATAGCCTATGTGAGCTTTTGTATAGTCACCTCCTTAGATCCCAAGGTACATATGGATCCATATTTGTTATAAGGTCTATATTTATATTTCTTAATGGTGTGCAAGAATCAATCAGACCAACATGCATAACAATGATACAAAGTGAATACACAAGTGCACAAAAAGTATGCATGGCATATTAGAAATACAAATATGTTTTAAAAACGAATTTTATTATAATTAACTAAAATGAGTAGAAAGACCAATATTAATAATGTAAAAATGAAAACCAAGGATATATAAAAGTTAAATGTATAATAAATTGTCAACGATATGGCACGTTTTTAATATTTCCTCGGTGGTTTCAATGTCCTCTCTATCAGCAACTTGCTCCTAGGCCTATTTTAGAGTGAATATTATTTATCAACCCATATAACATTAAATGGCACGTTTTTAATATTTCCTTTGTCGTTTCACTGTTCGCTTTATCGACAACTTGCTCTGGCCTTATTTCAGAGTGAATATTATTTACAAAGCGACATAACATTGAATGTCACATGGGGTCGAATATTATTTACAAAGCGACACAATATTAAATGTTATATGGGGTCCAATATCGTTATTTGCTCGTGGAGTGAATATTATTTGCAAAGCGACATAAGATTAAATGTCATATGGGCTCCACTATGGCATTGGATCTTAACTACTTTATATTTAACTTTATTTTAGAGTGGATATTATTTACATAACTATTCAATATTAGTTTACATGTTATAAATCGAGCTCTGCAGTGAAAATCTTCGATGAAGCTCTGCGGTGAAAACTTTCGGTAAAATTTTGGGACACTCCACTTTTGCTGCTAGGGAATGCTCATAGTTACCCTACAAAACCTTTATGATTTTATGGAGTCAGTAGATATGGAGTCAGTAGATAAACGTAGGGAAGAAGGAGAGGCTAAGCTTTATGAATATATAGAATCCACAGAGAAATGTAGGGAAGAAAGAGAAGATAAACTCTTGATAGAGTTAAAATCCATGCTCCATAATAAATTTACATCTTTTTAAGAAGAGATTAAAAAACAATTAAACGATAAGATAAAAAAAAAAACTGGAGAACAAGGTAGAGATAACGGAGACTAGACTGTATGCAATGGAAATTCAAAAAACACCTGAATAATGAGAGAAAGATACAATAAAAAATATTAAGTTAAAGGATAGGATTAAAGAGTTAGAGGAAATAGTTAGCCATAACCTAACCCTAAATAATACAGAAGGTAAAATAGATATCAAACCCATTAAAGAGGAATGAACAAGCTCATAGCCTTAGACCATGAGCATAACAAAAGAGATTTAAACCTCATAATTTTTTGTTTAAAAGAGGAGGAAGAAGAGAATACGTTAGCCATTGTCAAGACAAAACTTCACAATGGGTTATAAATTGAAACTATCGGTCTCATTGAAGAAAACAGGTTGGGGAAATTAATTGAGAATAAAGAAAGGCTAATACGGGTTAAGGTTAGCTCTACCAAAAAAAAATACAACATACTCAGTAAGAGTTCAAGTTTAAAAGACTCAGGAATATTTATAAATGAAAACCTCATTCTAGAGGATCAGTCCGAACTAAGAAAGGAGGCTCAAAACGTAAAAGAAGCTAGGAAGGAGGGAAAATGGGCATTAATTAGAAACATGGAAGTCTTTATTAGAAATACAAACCAAAATGATAGTAATAAATAACAATTTGACACACTTTGGACCTTCTCTTGGAACTGTGAAGGATTTCCAAAGAGCAAGGGCCCTAAGTTAAGTTAGATCCCCACCAAAATTGATATTATATTATTGGTTGAAACTTGGGAACACAAGGAGTCCAAGGTCCTTGATATAGACAGATATGTCCTATGGTCAATATGGAATAAAGGTTCATGTCGTAGAGGCATTGGGAGTATAGCTTGTTACATTAGGAAGAACATATCCCCACATGTTAGGCTTTAAAAGAAAGGCTCTTAAAACCAATTTATTTGGATAGAGATCACAGACATTAATGATGAAAAAACATACATAACCATCTGTTTTTTCCCCCCTTATTAATTCCAACTTCTATCATGAAAACCAATTTAGATAAAAATTGTCCTTCTAATGGTTTAAAACATGATATTTCTAGTTTAAGGAAGGAATAAAATATGCTTTTGATAGGTGAATTCAATGCTCAAACTTCCAGTAACAAGCTATTCTTTTAAGGAACTATTCCAACTTTGATCCTCTTTAGTTTGACGAAGACCTTGAGCTAGCTAATAGCTACAAAATAAGTTGTGAAGATCTATGTGAAAATTTATTCGGGTTTGAGTTGGTCAAATTTTGTAGTTCTCACGATCTTATCATTTGCAACGGTCTCACAAAATGGCCAAACTCTAGCCGGACGACTTGTATCCATGGGCTTGGAATTAGTGTGGTAGATTATGTTATATCATATATCTCTATATAAAACAAATTAATATATTTCAACATCTTCAACGACCATGAGCCCGAATCTGATCATAGACCTTTAATTATAACTCTCAATATTTCCATGCATAACAATCCCGAGGTGGAAAACTATCATTGCCAAAAGCACTTGATCTTCGATAAAAATAAAGTTGACATTTTTCTCCATGATCTAAAAATTGAACTGGTTCCTTTATCTAGCATGGAGAATATAGAAAATCTCTACCATAATTTTGCTACAACCCTCTCGTCGTCCATTACCAAATTCTTTATTGAATTTTTGACTAAAATGAGCAATAGTAGAACTAACCCTTGGTATGATCAAGAGTGTAAATATGCGAGAAAATAAATTAAGCAAGCTACTACAGATTCGATAAAAATGGACAAGATAAATCACTACAAAACCTTAATTAAAAGAAAAAATGCATTATCTAAGTAAAAGGTAGAAAATTCTCCTACACCTCTCCAAGGTGGCTCCTAAGAAATTATGGAGGCAAATTCTAACTCGCAAAACAAACAAGACAATAAAATTGCTTTAAAATATTGGAATTTCTATCTTAAAAAGATTTATGAATCCCCGGATGTCAAAGATAACATTCAAACCCTTCTTACAATGAAAGAAGTTTTATCGTTAGAAGACATAGATTTCGGGGTTAAGCGATTAGCAAATGGAAAATCCAAAGACATTGAAGCCTACCAAGCAGAAATATTAAAAATTGGAAGGCCTATCCTCATCCCACACATCAATAAACTGTTTAATCTAACGGTCAAGAAAGGGTTTCCTACACCTTGGACTCAAAAACTAATTATTCATATTTTCAAAAGTATTGATAAAAATGACCCCTCTAATTATCGGACTATTATGATTAGCCCTCTCTTATCTAAGAAATATGGTATTATCTTAGAAAATAATATCAATGAATGACTAGAAATGGAAGGTAACAGGGCTAAAGGACAAGCAAGTTTTAGAAGGAATCATTCAACCATAGACCACCTCATTACACTTAGGGTCATTCCAGAGGAATGTCGTAATAATAACTTTGACCTGTTTTGTTGCTTTGTGGATTTTAGAAAATATTTTGATATAGTGCCTAGAAATAACTTGTGAAATATGCTAGAGGAGCTTAAGGTTCCTTTTGAGTTGAGAGCTCTCGTGATAAGGTTATATGAAAATGTCATTGCGAAGTTTAAGAATAATGATGGTTAGACAACAAATATAAATTGTAATCTTTGAGTTAAATAATGTTACCCCCTCTCCCATACCATTTTTGGCATTTACATTGATAAGCTAGAAAAGTGTTTAAAAGAAGTAGGTTGCGCCGGTACAATCTTAGTTGGGATAGTTATCATCCTCCTACTTTATGTTGATGATATTGTTTTTATGGAAAGGAGCCCTTCTAATCTCAATAAGGAATTAAGAAATCTTAAATATTTTTGCTCTAACATGGGTATGACTGTTAACACCGATAAGACAAAAATCATAATTATAAAATCTAAGAAAGACATCTATGCAAATTTTATTTATGATAATAGAAATATAGAGGAAGTGACTTCTTACAAGTATCTCGGAATTGATATCCATCACAAGCTCAATTGGAACTATAGCATTGAGAAAATGATTAATGGAGGGTGGGAATTTTATTTTGGTCTTGAAAATAACTGTAAATCAACCAATTTGGTCATGCGGGATAAAAATAAGTTCCTCTTTGAAACTCTTGTCATCCATGTTATCTTGTATGGTTGTTAAGTATGGGGGTGCAAGATTTCTAGAGAATCTTGTAGGAAGGTTGAGCAAATCTAGAAGCGGTTTATAACTTATAACCTCAAAATTAAAAGCAATACGCCTTATCCTATTCTCCTCATAGAAGTAGTTATTTTCCCCATCGAGAACATGGCTATGACTAGGTACCTGATGTACAAGCATAAGATAAATAATAAGGGGAATGAGAGACTTCCTAAAATTGCTTTAAACTCAAGTCAAACGCAACTACGCCTCAAGCGGTGTTGGTGTAAAGATATTATGGATTGGTTAAACCATTGGGGCATAATGAAAATGACATTTTGCAGAACATTGATAATCATATGTCAAAATTATTGTTACTTTTAAGTTTAAAGAGAACTTCCGGTGTGAAAGAAATTTAGCAATTAAGAGAAACTTACGATACTCTAAGGAGGTCATTAATCATAACTTAGAAGATCACAAGTATCTCTCAGTAGTAACTAGCTCACGAAAGAAAATTAATATAGCCGCGATTAGAACAAACTCTCATGAACTCGATAGAGAAACAGGGCATTGGTCTATTCCTAAAGCTCCATGAGTGGAAAGGGTTTTCCATCTATGTGAGTCTATGAGCGTCGAGGATGAAAACCACTTTCTCTTAGAGTTCCTTGCTTACACCCACATTAGATTTGAGTTTCATAGTATTTGCTACAATACAAACCTTTATAACCTCCTAACTTACCAAAACTATAGTGAGCTTGGAAAGCTTCTTGGCAAGCATTTTGAGCACACGAACAAGATTTTAAAGTAAACCAAGTCACTTATCCTTCTTAAGGTTTGATAGACCAAAGTTAGTCTCAGTGGACATTAATCATCATCATCATCATCAACAACAACAACAGAGCACCAAAACATTAAATAAAGCGACAAAACATTAAATATCATATAAGATCGACCTAATGCCATATATTGGACCCACACAACATTTAATAATACACAACATTATCTAGTACTTTGGATCTACATAATTTTTTTAAAATTTTCTTGAAATTTCATGATGTAGATTTTGTTAAATGGTAATATTCATGGTTTATCTATTTTTAATTATCTTATCTTTTTAGTATGTAATTTTAATAATTTAATAAAAGTAATTATCTTATTTTAGTAATTTTAATAAATTTAATCTCTTATTAATAGTCTTTTTTAACCTCTACAAACAGACTAAAAAACAAAGCATATGTTTCACATTTTGCAGCTGGAGGTGGCCACGCGGTACCTGTGATGAGGGTAGGAGTTTGATTAATTGAAGGTTTTTAACAATTTACTTCTTTTATGTCACTGGGATTTTGGAATGTGGATCGCATCTTATTGGAGAGGAAAAATGCCCATGATGTTGTTGGGTGTCCAATGCAAAAGAATGTCCATGATCCCCTCACCCTGTGACCCCTACCACGCAGCAGGTGTTTCACATGTTGCACAACGTGGATAATGGTGACCCTAACGAAATTAGGCATTTCACATTTTCCGTACTTATGAGCCGTGGATTGATGAACAAACTTTGGGTTGGTAGAGATGGTCACTCTGTTCCGATGATCCATCTCTTGGCGGCTCTCCTAATATTGCTATAAAAAAGCTAGGATTTGCAGTCTTGGATTTCATCCCTAGTTGCATTTAATGCCATGGCGACGAGTATTGCAAAAATGAAGTCAGGAGGGCTAGTGGCGACGGCGTTTTCCTTCACTGTAGTGGTGATCTTGGTGATGATTATGCCTTCTTCTGTGTCTATAGAGGATTGCAGATGGCCAGCAGGCGGAGTGATCTGCCCCGGAGGGCTGTGATGTAGCAAATGGGGATGGTGTGGCAATACACCCGCACATTGCAATGAGCATTGCCAAATTCAATGTGGAGGTTTGACCTTCACGCCTCTTATGGTGGTTCACTAGTAAGGGCAATATCATATCACTTCTATTTATATTGGGGGTTTGAATACTCGTAAAAAGCTCACAAATATCTTTCCTTGTATTAAGGGGTCAAGGAGGGTTTTTAATTTGACATAGTAATATGAATATTGGAGTTTATTTTAACTGGGTGAAATGAGGAATAAAATTCAAATCATGGGATGGATTTATATATATAATTTCTTCTTCGTATATTTGGAGGCCACCAACAGACACCTATATTCCCACCAATCCCTCCTATATCTTACACAAGGTTTCTCCTTATTGGATTCCTCATTGAATCCTCTCGGCAACCTATTCCTTGAGAACAAGCAAGAACAATGAAATCTTTTGGCTCAGAATATTAATAGCCATGCTCCCCAAGTGCAAATTGCATGCATCGACTGGAGCCTCGATTACTGATTTTTTTTAAATATTAGCTTGTTGTGTGTGTATGTTTGTGTCAAATAGAATCCTTTTTATATATGTTTCATGATATTGTTTTAAAAATAATTATGTTAAATAGAGCCTTATGTAATGTTCAGTAAAGTTAAATGTAGAAAGTGATTGTATAAAAGATGGTCAATTAAGGTAGAGAAAATTTCGCACAATGGATAAGAAATATTTCATTAGGACTTAACTTTTTGTCAATAGATTGTTTAATGTTTTTAAAACATGTTTAAAATTTTCTTAATACATTTTGTCCATGAATCAACACTATTTCTTTGTTGTAGTTTATTCTTAGTGAAAACCAAGTGTTTGTTCACATATTGTCTCAATAAATAAAATACAATGAAATGTAGGGAAGTCCATCCATGAAAGGGTTTCAACTATTCATTTCTATGGAATTTAATTTATTGAGATTATACAAAACATGATCTCTATATTGCTATACTTGTGTTTACATGATATAAAATTGGTCTATTGGCATGTTGTTGTGTTAAACATCTACAATTCTCATATTTTCTAAGCACTGCAATAACTATTGGACTGTCGGTATTTTACATTCTTTGTTACATTGATCTCTTGACTAAGTTTGAGTTTCATTTTATGCATTTTTCCTTCCCCGTTACTTTTTCACTATTTCTTCCACTATCCAATGCTACAAATTGATTAGTCACCTATGCAGTGGGATCATTATTAACATTATACTATTATTTTATTTAACATCCTATTTGCTTATAATAATATGCATTAGGGATCCTATTTGTTACAACTTGATAATATCATATTATTAAAAATGGGTCCATAAAAATGGATCCCTACAATATCAGCTAAACTAGGGGTTTTCTTAATTGGAAAGGTAAATTGGGAGGGAGGTTCAACAATACCATTTTATCCATGCATGAATTATCGATGCATTAGCTACCAGTTATCCATTCACAAGCTACCAGTTATTTTTAAGATTATTTCTTTTATAATTGTTTATTTTGAATTTTGAACAATTGTTATAGAATCAATCTACACAATACACTTGTAGATAAAAAAACATCTTGGTTCATAGATAAAAAACATAAGTCTTAGTCTACCCTAAATCTCAAATGAAAATGCCTATCAACATAACTTTATTTTAGGACACAGATGTCATTTTTTCTAATTGGTTTGTTATAAAAATATTTTACATCTGTTTACGTTAAGATAAGCAAATTCAAAAACTCGTTAATAAAAATTTAAAATGGAAAGGAAATACGTTAAGATAAGCAACTTCAAAAAATCGCTGGTACTATGTTAATAAAAATTTAAAATGGAAAGGAAATTAGATTTATGTTAATAATTTAATAAAATTTCGAAGGAAATTTTATCTTAAACTTTAAAAGGAAATTACATTTAAAAATTTAAAGTAAATTACAAATTTGATTTGGCTAAAAATTTATGTGAATTTATATTTAAAAATACCTTGAAGTTGATTTTTATTAGGTCACTGTATTTAGGGTGGGTGGGAGGTTGCAGTTTTTATTTTTATTATTATTATTAATGAATGGCTAGATTTAAATGGTTTATAATATTCTTCATCATCCAAATGTTAAGAAGTAATCAACCCACATTTTAATTGCATTAAAAATTAAAAATTAAAAATTAGCTTAATCCACTGCTTAATCCTTTCATTATTCGGTATTCAATCGTTTCATTATTCAAAGAGCGTAGCAGTTTTATTGTTTTTTAACCCACGAGTTTTAATACAATCTCGTGTGAAACTATTTTATTGCCAGATTAATCAATTGCTGTTTGATCCAATCCGTTGTTGTTTAATATGCATCTAGGTAAGGTGATTAATTATTTGAGCGTTAACTAATTTCATTAATGAAATAAATTATATATTAATAGATATTTTACATATGTAAACTTTACAATTTTTTTTTATGTTAAATGGATATTATAAATAAAATAAAATATATATTAATAAATATTTAACTTATGCAAACGGTGTTAGAAAAAGACATAGAAGATAGCTTAAAAATGGACATATTAAACATTTGCTATTTATATACGGAGTTTTCTTTATCTGCAACTATGGTCTTTATCTGCAACTATGGTATGTGTGCTAGTTATGGAAAAAGACATAAAAAGTCAAGTTAGATATGGACATATTAAACATTTGCTTAGTTTATGACATACGAAGTCTTCTATCTACAACTATTACATATGTGCTAGTTATTACAAATTTTATGGCAATATAATAAGATTAATGAAGTGTGGAAAGTCCATTTTTATTTTGAAAATATTTGTAAATTGGTTTTTGGTTATGAAAAGGTTAAACTTACTATTTGAAACTTTTATCATTCAAATTATTTCCAATGAACTTTGAGATATTTTATATGAAGTTTGAGATGTAGCTTATTTCAACATTAGTGGAGAAACATATGTGCTAGTTATTACAAATTTTATGGCAATATAATAAGCAAAATAATAAGATTAATGGAGCGTGGAAAGTCCATTTTTATTTTGAAAATATTTGTAAATTGGTTTTTGGTTATGAAAAAGTTTAAACTTACTATTTGAAACTTTTATCATTCAAATTATTTCATATTAAGTTTGAGATATTTTATATGAAGTTTGAGATGTAGCGTATTTCAACATCAGTGGAGAAGGATCAAATAAATTCAAAAAATATACTTATTCTATTTTATTCATAAAGTAAGTTTTTTCTTTATTAAAAATATGGCTACAAGAAGCCATCTATAATTGAAAATGCTCAATATAAAAATATTGATTGTGGCCTAATTTAAAATGTTGGATATAAAAAGTATTGAAAGTGCTACAAAAAGCTATCTATAATTGAAAATGTTCAATATAAAAATATCAATTGTGGCCTAATTTAGAATGTTTAATATAAAAAGTATCGAAAGTCTAGACTAAAACATTAGAAAATAAGGAAAATATTATTTTATATAATAAAATATTATTAAAAATAATATTTTATATAAATTTAAGAAAAATTATGTTTAATAAAAACTTAAAAAATAAAATTTAAATTTAAAAATTCAAAAAAATAATTAAAAACAGGTTAATATATCTCATTTTATTTGAAAAACCATAGAAATTTCTATAAAAACTAATTTCACCCAATAGAATTTGGGGTGGAGAAAAATTTAATGTAATTGTTACTTACTTTCGTGGTAATTGTTATAGTAATGGATTTAACTTGAATAACTTAAGGGGCTTTACTTCCTAGTAAGGATGTCTCCATGTGAGCTCATATAGATCAACGAGTAGTACTTTTCTTGGGAGACTTGCTTACATGCTTCACTTAGTAATAGTGTAGTTGTGGGATCTATATAGCTCATAGTTATGACTCTATGAACTTCAACTAAGAAGCAAGAAGGGAAAGACCTTAATTTGTCTATCGTACCCTAGGTCAAAGAGATAGTGCATTAGATCATATTTCTTCATTTTTTGGATGGACGTCACAATCAAGAAGCTTCTTAGGTTACTCTTTTTTTAACATCATATTTGTTTTTATAAAATAGGAGTTACAAGGTGGCGATGTTTTGTTCTCAAATTACCACCTTCTCCATTTACGAATAGATATAGGAAATAACTATTTGTGGGAGGTGTTGGGTAATTGATGTAAGTCAAAATGAATGAATTTGTTGAGAAGCAAATATCATATTTTCAATTTGATCATGGAGCACTTGTTTATGAGTGCATCCTTCCTTCCATTATAAGTACTAAATTAGAAAAATGAAATATTTTTTTAGGAAAATCCTTAAATGTAATTTCTTATTATAAATAATTATGTGGTGACATTAAAAAAGAAAAGCTACCTTTAAATTCACCCATAATCAAGGAGACCCAAACCTAAATCCAATTATTATTCACTAGAAACCATGTTTCATGTGGTTGGTATGAAGCCTTAATTCTAAGCTTATATCATATCTATCTATTTATATTATTTATTTTTTAAGTAAGAATTTTAATAATCATATGATTGTTTAATAACAATGTTATTGTATTTCATCTTTACTATTAAAGATATTTATATTTAAATATCTTACATAAATTTTAAACAATGTATTAGAAATTTCACCCTATAGATAGGTTGAATTTCTCTTAAACCAAAAAGTCACGAGGTTTAAGAAAAAAACAAACAAATGTTGAGTAATTTTCTCCAAGACCTAGTTTATACATAAGAAAACATGCTATTGAAAAAACAAGGGAGGTAGATGTCCTCCCTCACTTTCAACAGTTATCATCGCTGCTGACACATAAGACAAGACAAGATACTATGATGACCAAAATGAAAATATATCCTTCCTATATATAGGAATAGAAAGGTGTACAATAAAACCTAATAGATCGAAGCTGACATGAATAACATGTTATACACCACAATATAGCGGGTAATGCACCACACTATAGGGGGGAATGTTCCCAACATTTAGGGATTAACACATAACCTCTCTCCAATGACAAATTTGGCAAGAATATGCTAGGAATTTCAAGCATGGTCAGAGTTCAACTATGAGAATAGTTCCATGCATGGTGGACTGGTGCCATTGGAGTTTTTTCCCAATTCCAAATCAAACTATATCAATAGAAGTTTGGTTGGAGTTCCAAAATGATAAAAAATCTAACTTAATTGTACATCATATTTTGACAAAGGGTGGAAGCTTGCTACAAGTTTAAATGGTCCTTATAAACTACCAATTATCAATGAAGTCTAAGGTCATCTATGAAAAACCATTATCACTAACATCCAACACAAATTTTGCTTATCCGCGAACACATCAAAGTTGTTGTCAGGAATGAACAAAGCGAAAAGTAAAGTAGTGCACTATGAAAGTAAAAACATGGCATATGTCCAAAACCTTAAAGGCACATAACAAGATATTTTTGGGTTTCACATCTCTATGGCATACCCCAATAGAATTCATATAGGCTATTGATCTACAAATTTGGCACCAACATTTTTGCATAAGATTAGCAAGGGAAACAATTAATAACTCAATCTACTAAACAGAGATTAAAACAAGATGAATATAAAATCATTTTATTAGCTTTTTGAATGATACCAAGATATATAGAATATAGAAATCAAAATCAAAATTCACATCTTTATTAAAAAGAGGGGAATCTCCTAACCTTTTATATATATATATATATATATATATATATATATATATATATATATCATCTTACATAGAGAAAAGAGATTTATTGATTCATCTTACTTTATTATTTTTATATCCCATAAAAAATCACTTGGACCGTACCGAGTTAAGGTATACTTCATCCTTATTAGTAGTTAAAAAGAAACAATGCTTCAAATAAATAACATTTGGGTGATCCAGGATGCATCGCATTGTCTGCAAGTCTATGTTTTTGTACTGCATATTGTGCATAAAAATTTTAATAGCTACAATTTCCCCTATCTCTCAGCATTTAGTTTGTATTCTAATTAGACGAGACATTTTTAATTTAGCTCTAATTAGATGGGAAACTTTGGAGAACTATCGAAAATCATGAGAAGATAGAGGTTGACTACATACAAGTGCATGTTTGGAAGCTCATATCCATAGAAAGACATGCCTTCATTATCCATCTCATCAGGGTGGAAGATGAAGAGAACAAGAAGTTCCCGAGGAACCTCATAAATTTCATTGACAAGTGATAGTATGACACCTTAAAAAAGGTTATGAGGACAATTTCAGGTCCAAATCTAGCAATAGATTATATAGTGTTTGGTGTCTACAATGTGATTTCTTTTCAATATTTTTACTCCTATAGTGTAAAGCACAAATCAATGTGATTTGGAACCACTTGAATGAATGTTTTACTCTAATAAAGGAAAGTTAGTCTAACTAAGGAGTGTGGATAATCACACTAGGATCCATTCGCCATTGATAAGATTGAAATCCTTTGTATATTGGAGTAGGGTATTTTTCCTCTAGTTGTGTAATCAAATATACAATTTCATCCCTTGTTTCATTTCTAGATCTCTATCCCTTATCTGTACCATAGACTGATTCCATTAAATCACTCTCTTTCATTTCACTCTGCTTCTCCACAACAACCATCATGTGTAGGAACTTTAGCAGCATATCAAATTACAATTTCCATTAATAGATTTGGAAATTTCTTACCAATCCAAGGAAACGAAATTCTATTATGAGAAACACTAAACACCTGCAAGATAGATAAGATAATTTTATTAATGTCCAACTAAATCAATGGAATTCATAAATACAATAGTATTGATATATTATGGGAGTAACTCTCGTATATAAAGATAAAAAAATAGATCTAAACTATAATATCTAAGAAAGAAAGCGGTGTTGGAAGATATGCAATAGTTGTAGCTCTAACAGGAAAGGTTGTTTCTAAATGGTAGGTCCATAACAAATTTCTCAACATGACTGGGAAGATACTTTTACTATTAGAGAGCTAACATTATACCTTTCCTTAGCTATGGAGAAATGGAGGACAAACAACTTTTCCTTCCATAAATACTTCTAGTGTGCTTTGTTTATTCACTATCTTCTATGGAAACTTATGGAATTCTCATCATTGCTCCAGATTGAATTTCACCCCATCTTATCAATTACCAATTCTTTTTTTACTCACCTACTAAGTGCCATATTTTCTCCTTTACTTTTGCATATTGGAGAATGAAGTTAGATTTTTTCAAAGTAAATTTTCATCGAACCAATACTAAGCATCGAACCAATGCTAAGCATCAATTTCCATCTTTTAAACTTCCTACTATTTCCTATTTTCTTTGTCCAAACTCTCTAGAGGTGACAAAGGAGGAAAAAGTTCACTTGAAAATATAGCATACTCATGGTTATTGTTTTGATTATGTCAATCAATGTTCATGTAATTACAAAAAAGTATTTATCAATTCAGAATTCAAAAGTACAACTCAAAATTTGAAAACTGATTATAAGACAACATGAAACTTCTGGAATTTGTGTAGAAACACAAGAAAATGAAGGAGAAAATAGTTTCTTTGCAAGGTCATTTTTCACAGCAAGCACCTAATCTCTAGTTGACATTGAACCAATACTAAGCATAAAAAATTATCCCTTGGAAATATTTCAAACATTCCCTTATTTTCATGTCTCCTTTGTCTCAACTCGCAGGAGGCGATGGAGGAGGAAAAAGCGGAAGACACAAGGTCATTTTTTTATGTTCTCAATAATTGGTCATGTAATTCTAGAAAAGTATACATCAATTCAACATTTTAAAGGACGCCTCAAAATTGGAAAAATGATGATAAGATAGCATGAAACTTCTGGAATCATTACAGGAACACAGGAAAATGGAGCAAACAGTTGATATTTATAGTTAAGATACCAATTATGTATTTTGAATAAGGTTGGTAGAAGACATAAATTTGAAGCTTGCAATTATATATTGGCGAAGACAATATATTCAGAAAGGAAGGAAGAAACAAGGCATGAACAAATTCTTAGCAAATAAAACAATTTTATAGTTGAAAAGTACAAACCCAATGGCATGCATATAAAATCCCAGCACAAGAAACTTCAACTAATTAAAAAGAAAAAGAAAAATGAGAGTATATAACATTTTGATGCAAGCATATAAACCATAATCTCAAGAAACTTGTTCAATGATGAACCATAACATAAAGGGCATATTTACCCATGAAAAACTTGGTATAGCATATTAACCATGAAACTATAATCTAGCTACATGACCAATTTTATGGTTAATAGATAAAAAACGAGATGATGGGTTTGGTAAGAAGGCACAAAGAAGGATCGATACACAAGTATAAAAATTTACAAACACATTAAGTAAAGCCTCTCATAAGCAATCTAGATGTTGATATACATTTTCAACCACCTAAAGATAAAAAGAAAAGAAAAACGACATAGAAACAAAAGAAATATTTTAGTCATATTAACACTATCCATCAAGCCAATGCACTTCTCTAACCATTAAAAATACCTCAAGATGAACAAATACATCAGATAATGCTTCAACTTATTCAAGGGAATGCCCCTCAAGACTCTCAATCCGTGTCAGTGTGGGGTCTATTCAGGATATAACCATAGAATAATATTAAAGCTTCCATTATATCTTAATGACAAAATTACACACTAATTTATTCACAAGATTGCAGCTACAATTGATGCATAATTTGAGAAAAACTAATGAAATGTAAGACAACTAATAACAAATTCATTTACTTGAATCCTAACTACATTTGCGCCTACACTTTCCACTAATTAAAATTCCAACCATGTTCCCCTTGTTATCTAGATACATTAATATCATATCTTATTATCGTGCAACCCAAATATATATCCATAAGAAGAAAGACCAGGTAAGAAGTCATTATTAGGTACGTTTAACATCCATGGAAAATTACTTAGCACCTGCAACATTTCCCATTGTTTTACAAATATATTGTATTATATAGACACCTCAATAGGTTATACATTCAAATATCGCAAAATACCTTTCTCTTTCCACTATTTTGCAAGACCAAAGTTGTAAATAGAGGTACCAACTATGGACTGCTAGAGGGAGCTACAACTTTTCCATTAATAGAAACTCTCTATTTGGTTGAAATTTTTCATGTGATTTGGTTTCCAACTATGACCATGCCTAGGAAAGATGGAGAGAATTTTATGCACTTTATTTTGAGGGATTCTACTAGATTTGGTTGAAGAATATTGGGGCTATAATGCTTTGTAGTTATGAGACTATAATGCTACCATGAAATATTTTACTTCTTTCATTAGTTGCCTACATGGGGATAAATCACAAAAACATGAAAACACCATGAAGTTTCACTTCATATAAATCATGAAACTTCAAAGGGGAAGAATTTTTAAGACCCAAAACTAAGCAATAATTCCTTATTCCAAGAGGGACGACCTCAATGATTGCTATGGACATTTATGTGCTCCAAACTATATGTGCATTGTTTCAAATCAATTTTCATCTATGGATCCCTACGCACAATGGGATTGTTCAAAACTTGACAAAGTAAAATTGGAAACCAAATCCATGCTCACAAACTTATTTTAAACTAAGGCCACTATATTTCTTAGAACATCATGTAAATACTCTTGCACATTCCAATCTTATTCTTCAATAACTTAATATAAATAAAATTGAGCTAGACAACAAATATATTCAAAGGTGATCCAAAGGGAACATTAATTAGCAAATATGGTTGATTTTTTGACTTGAAATGAAAGGTTATGCTTCCCTCTTTTTCCTACAATCTAACTGTTCATCAGAATCACACATAACATTTTAATAGTAAACATCTCTATAGTATATGGCATCAAAATACGATATCCCCTTATGGAAGGTGTTCATAGTCCCAGGTGAAATGAAAATCAGTACCATCAAATATGACTCAAATGAGATTTATTTGAAATATAACTTCCAATCCTAAAAAATAAATAAAATAGACATGTTTATTGTATTATGTCCACTTTAAATGAGGTAATGGAAAAATCCAGTTTGGGAAAAACCTATCACAAAAAACCAAGTAATATGAAGTAATGGAATCTAGACTTAGGGGACCATAGCCAATAACACCCTACCCTATACATAGTGTTGGATATGATTAGAAATGTGAGATAATTGACCTATTGATTGAAGCCAATATGAACCTCAATCAAAATCCTAGAATTAAAAATAATGGAATTCTTGGATGCTTTTGGCATGTACAAGATACATAAATAAAATAAACTTGCTAATATATCAGAGTGATTGTCAAAATGGATATTTAAGCATGTTTAATGTTAATACAAACAATATTTCCCCAAGCAATATTAATAGTTCAAAGTAAACCTAAGGTGGGGGTAAGTTTTTGTTGATGTAATTGTAACTTCAGAATATATTCACTTGTATTTCTTATGTATTGTAACCTGATGTTTATTCCGGGATGTATTGTAATGTACTTGAGTCATGTCATGCCCCGATGTTCCTATCGAGAGTTTCTATAATGTAAACAAGTCATGTCAAGTCAAGGTGGGTAACCCTCCTATTGTCTAAGGGTTAAAGTCCCCGCAGCTCTGGGGCACTAGGGTTATTAGACTCACCTAGAGAAGTCAGCCTTAGTTGGGTTTAGTCAAGTCATGAATTAGTATAAATAGAGAGCTAGCCTCTCTATTTATCACACACTCACTCACACTTAGTTGTAGTGCATAGCTTAGGAAGAGAAAGACACTGGGGCAAGGAAGAAAGAGGTTACTGTTGTCAGGAGATCATCTTATTGTTTTGGGGTTTTACTTTTGGTGTTGATTCTATCTTTGAGGAAGTTGTGCGGTTTTCTCCATTTATGGTTTCCCCAAGGAAAAACACTGTGTTCATTGTCTCTTGTGTTTGATTGATGTGCTTGTTCTTCTCTCAGTTAAAGATCCTAATGTTATGCTAGCTTAATGTTAAAAATCTAACATTGTGTCAGAGCTTACCTGAGAAGAAGACACTGTGTAGCTGCGGGAACTAGGGCTTCCTACTTTGTGGATCTCTCTCCATAGATTTTCAGCAAAAGAAGGTTGGAATAACTCTCCTCCAAGGGCACATCTTTATGTCGAAGCAAAATCCACTTCTGAGGTTTTTCAGTTTTGGACCCGACACTACTGCCGAAAATTAGGGATTTTCACAGAAGTGGAATTTTTCAGTAAGCTTAGGCTTGGATTGATCTCCTCCTCAAAATCGAAGTTAGGGATCAATATAAAATCATTTGTTTGGAAAAAACTTTGGAAAAGAAAAACCCTAATCTGCTCCTTAACCAGCACTACAGGATTTCAACTCCAAATCCAGATCTGACATCTTGACCTAGTAAGATATAAATATTTTGTATTTCCATTTGAGGTTCTCAGTTAATATGTCTCATCATACCAAGCTTGATGAAAAGCTTGAGGGAGCTGATAACTTCCGAGCCTGGAAGTATAGGATCTCCCTAGTCCTGGAATAAAATGACTTAGACTCCTATATCAGTGAGGAGGTTCTAGTTCCAAAGGGAGATGAGGCTAAGGCCTTACATAAGAATAATTTGGTTATGGAAAAGAGGATTATTGTTGATTCAATCAAGCACCACCTCATACCACAGGTGTCCTCCCTAAAGAAACCTAAAGCTATGCATTAGAGGAAATTTGGGTTCTAAAATGGGCCTTATAAGAAAACGTGCCAAAATAAGTTTTTGTGAGTTGGAATTCAAGAACCAATAGAATTTCAATAAAATAAGTCAACCATAATGGTTGAATTGACATATTTGTCATTAAAAAAAACTACTTTTTGTGTTCGTATTTTCGACATATCTCCTTGTGTTTTTACTCAAATTTTGATCGGGAGAGCTCATTGGATGCGGAATTTGATTCCGCATCCAACGAGTACCCACACTGCATACTTTTGATGGACCCCGCTACCCCAAAGATAGGAAATACCTGAAAAAACATGATGATGACATCATCATCACGTTTTTTCAGGTATTTCTTGTTTTTGGGGTAGCGGGGTCCGTCAAAAGTATGCAATGTGGGTACTCGTTGGATGCAAAATCAAATTCCACATCCAACGATCTCTCCCAATCAAAATTTGAGTAAAAACACAGGGAGATATGTCGAAAATACGAACACAAAAAGTAGTTTTTTTCTTTCTTCCTCCAAAATTAATCAATATTATTTTATTATTTTAACTATTATTTAATTATTTTCCTTAGGAGGCCCATTTTAGACCCCAAAATTCCTCTAATGTTTGATTCCCTAACCAAACTATTTGAAGGGAATAACATAAACCGAAAGATGACTTTGAGAAACCAACTAAAGAATGTGAAGATTCAGAAAGCAGAGATTGTAATGACCACCTTGAATGGTCTCCCTAGGACATGGGACTATTTCATTAAAGGGATCTGTGCCAGAAAGAAGTTAGTCAAGTTCAACAGATTTTGGGAAGAATGTTCACAAGAAGAAGCTCGGATAGCAGCTCGAGAAGAGAAGATAGGAAGTGAAGATCAAGCTCTCACATTTCAATCCAAGAAACCCAGAAGGGACCATCATCATCATCATTCTAAAGGTAAGAACTCTTCCCACAATAAATCTCAACTCATATGTTATACTTGTGATGAAATAGGACACTTTGCAAGAGATTGTCCTAAAAGCAAAAGAAACCCTCATAAGAAGAAAAACAATAAGAGAAGACATCATTCTCATGTTGCAGAGGATGATGAACCTTCCACAAAGAAGACAAAATATGAAAGTGAAGATTCTTCAAGTGATGAAGAATATGTTTTGATTTCCACTCTCACAGGAAATATCACACATGGAAGCAATGATTGGCTTATAGGCAGTGGGGCTTCCAAGCATATGACAGGATTCACTACAATAAAAACCTGTGATTAGCATCTCTTTCAACTTCCTTTTTAGCGTCCACTATCACTTTTAGTGTATTTTTCATCATTTTGTGGACAAAGTGGACACTTTTCCAAGGGATGGCGCTTTTAATGGCATTATTTGCGTCCCTTTTTAAAACTTGGTGCTATTTTGGATGCTAATTAACATCCCATTTAATGTCCCAATTAGCGTCCCAATTAACTTCCTAATTAGTTCCCCAATCAGCACCCCAAATAGCATCCCAATTAGCATCCCAATTAGCATCCATTTTTAAAATTTGATGCTATTTGGGATGCTAATTAGCATCCCCATTAACGTCCTAATTAGCGTCCTAATTAGCGTCCCAATTAGCATCCCAATTAGCATCCAAATTAACGTCCCAATTAGCGTCCAAAAAAACATCCCATATAATGCCAAGAATATCCTCCAAAAAAACGTCTTGAATATCATAGCACCATATATTAATCTAGGGTTAGCGACAGGAATTGTGCCATGTACCAGGGTTAGTGACATGAATTGTGCCATGATTATGCATGTGGTATCACTTTTGGATACTAATTGAATCTAATCGCACCTAAATGTCTGTAACACCATATAAACAATCCTATTATCATCAAAATGGTTGTAATGACATATAAATGACCTTAACAATTACATGACATTAATCCTAATGTCAATGAGTGATTATGAACACTAATGGCATATGAGTGACCATAATGACAATGATGATGATGATTTTGTTGATGATGTACTTAATGTTGACGACGATGATGATAGTGAGGATGATGATCAAGATGATGTTGATGTACCATATGGCATTGATGATGACGATGATGATGATGACAACGTTGATGTACACGATGATGATGCATGTCATAATACTTCTAGATGCTGAATGACTTAAGATATTGGAGTTAATAACAAGTAATAGAGGTTGTGAGGTGTTGACCATAAAAGTATTGTTATCCATTGGGTTTTACATTGACTGATATGGCCATTGGATTTAGTATTTCCCCAACCCACAACCCCCCCACCCCCCTTGCAGAAAGGTAGCACAATACCAGCTATCATGGTACTACCAAAATGTCACCCTACAAGATTGTTTTGGACAACCCCCCCATCCATACCCTCATTTTTACCAAGAACATCCAAGGCATAAGAAGTGGACATTAATCTTAACACAAAATTTAACTTGCTTTCTACTCTTAAAGACATTTTGGTCTTGGTTTAAAATGGAATGAAGCAACAAGCATTTCAATAATGCTCATAATGTTACTTTTAAGAAGTGGATAAAATGTTTTTACATATTTGGCATTAAAAGCAGACATCCCTCAAGGAAAAAAGCAATTAGTTGCTTAATTTTTATGGCCCCTATCAAATATTCTAGCATTACGTTAAACTATTAACCAATGTTTGATTCCCATGGGATTATTTTACATAGTAAAAGAGTGATTGAAAGCATAGAGGTAAATGCCCAACTTATAATACTAGAATATGGGCATTCACATGGACACACACATCACACACACACACACATTGCATATATAAGCATGTCTCTATGTACTCTTTGAGAGTGAATTTTACTTGGCACTTTAAGTTAATCAAAAGGAATTTAGAGATATGAGTTGAAATTATAACACCAAGACACAATGACTTGTATAACTATATTACAAACCTAGGGTCACCTCCATATTCTATTTAGGTATACCATTTTTTATGTGTAGGGCCTACTTTTTCTCTACAATATTCAAAGATGAACTAATAATATTTTATCATTCACCCCCTAGGGCCTACTTTTTGTCTACAATATTCAAAGATGAACTAATAAGCTTTTATCATTCACCCCCTTTAAGAAGGTAATGAGTAAGCAAGTGTCTCAAGTCATTGATACCCATACAAGTGTAATTGTGAATGGATAAACAATAGCAATCAAAAATTTGTAAATGTCACTTATAACATTGGGAGACAATAACCAATGTGACCATATTATGGATCCAAACCACCTCCATACTCTATTTGAGGTTTGATGACCTTTTCTATAAAACACATAAAAACAAACTAACGAGAGTTTACAATTCATCACCATTTTAGGGAGGTGTCAATTAAAATAGTGCCTTGGGTCACTAAGATCACTATGAAGGGTATCACAAGGGAGAATTTGTAAACAACCCATGTAGGCATCACAAGTCATGATGATAAATAATGACAACATTACATATAAAACTTAAACTTTGCAAACTAAACAATCAAAATCAAATCCAATGAATTTTGAAGACATGCCATTGTTATGAGTAATTATGTTTTTTATGTCCTCGACAAGGGGATATATATAAATCGTGAAGGTTTATTAATATAGTCTCTAGTCTCCTTTGATCTAGTAGTGACTCCATGTTTCCCTTCATTTCATCATCTCGGCCTTAGAAAAACTCAAAGAAGGGAGTGATACATTGTCACCATGTGCACTCAAAATTGACTCAAATCACAACTCAATCATAGCATAACCCATAATTTTGTGGTTAACAAGAACACATTAACCATGCTACCATCCCCATAATGATTTTGTAGCCATCTATTAATCGTTAAAATATATATTAAAAACATATAATAAACACATTAGTTTTATACAAGATAGAGTAATTTACAATATATAATTTGTATAAGACATACAAACCATATAATATAATATATTAGAAACAAAACATATAATATATTAAATACAAAACATATACTATTACATGAATTATTACACTGAATGTATAACAATTAAATATAATAACTACAATGCCCTATGGTATCACCATCTCCATTATCGAATTTCCCTAAGGCATGGGTTAAACTTCATTAAGATGAACAAGAATTAACACATAAACCTTCAAAGTATCATTCGACACCTCACAAATAAACAATGCCACACTACATTACAAGACTTGGGAGTAGTGATTACAATCGTTTTTTATAGAACTTGTGAATGCATAACCTATGTGACAATTATCATAATAAACTTATTTTTAAAAGTTATAAGACTATTGCAACTTGCTTCTTTATCAATATAATCCTCTATTTGGTTTCGTTTCTATCATGAATAATAAATATCTAATACCGAATCTTGTTATAAAGTCAACATTTTGGCCCACAAAACCCAAAGTCTATCCAATGGCTATATCCCCTTTAGTTTCTTTAATGTTTAAAAAATATATAACTTTTCAAAATTTGAGAAAAGCAAGATGGAAAAATCACCACTAATATTGGCATTAAAAAGTCTTGTTGTCATTTAAAGATTCTTCTCATTGGGTGATCCCATTTATAGTGCAACATGTTAGTTAAGTTTTTTACAATTAAATTGAAAATAAGCCATCTCCTTACCATTTGTAAAATAAGTAAAAATTATAACTAAGTGCAATTTCAAAAATGAACTCCAAGTAACGTAAGTCAAATAAAGTTGACACACCAAACCTTTTTAGAAAATGTTATATCTTTAGTGGAAAATAGAGAATTAGTTTGTAGCTTTATTAATGACCTCTGCGTTCAAACACACATTATGGAAAGAATAGAAAGTATGTCACTTTGTTCATACACATTGTGAATGAGTGGACTTTGGAGGGATGCAGTTGTTGATGATTTTGGAAGGTAATGACATTTCAATGAGTTGTTTTCATTTATCTTCATATTAATCAACCCAAAAAATAAACATATTTACACCGACATTTATATCTGCGCCGCATGTTGTTTGGAATAAGTTGCCACTAGGAAAACAAACAAAAAATTCATGTATCACATAACTCTGAACTATTTATGTCTTCCATCACAACTAAAACCCAGTGAATATATTTCACAATTTACGTTTCCATCTTCCCATCACAGCTAAAACCCAGTGAATATATTTCACAATTTATGTTTCCATCCACGAAACTTGGCAGGGAAATATACAGAATCCCTTCGAGGTCAAGATTTTTGAATGGGAATGGAATACGCATGAAGCAGAAGTGAATGTCAAGGTGAAGTGGAAGAAGAGAATACATTATTCTTTCCCCAATGCTAAGAGGCTGAGAAACGAATGCATAGTCGACCACGAGTAGGATGCATGCACCCAATAGATTGATGCCCATTTATGATGCCTTAGGGTCGAGGAGTTTCCCCAAGGCCAAGGGTTTCAAGGTTGGGTTTTATTTTTTCCATTTTGTTTTGGACTTTATTTCAAAGTAGTCTAAACTGGTTGTTTTGTTTTCTATATTTTTGTTTCTTATATTAATTGTTAATATTATTACATTATGCATGAATGGTTTTATGAATTCCTCTCTACATATATACATATTAAATATATTAATTGTAATTTAATAAATGTAATTTCAACATTGAAATATTTATACATCAAAATGTAATTTCAATATTGAAAATTTGCAATTTGATTTTATTAAATATATTATAGCAAAATCCGAACAATAAATAGTTGAAAAATGTCTAAATCGAAATGTATTTTTGTATTTTTGGTCAGATGCAAATGAAAATGATTAGAAGTTTGTGATTAGATTTATTCACTTATGATTGCAAAGTGGTTTGAGGGATTGCCAAGGAAGAGAGTCCTTACATATGCAATGGATATGAGCAAGGA
The DNA here is from genome assembly GCA_001517045.1 of Pseudotsuga menziesii. Taxonomy (NCBI): domain Eukaryota; kingdom Viridiplantae; phylum Streptophyta; class Pinopsida; order Pinales; family Pinaceae; genus Pseudotsuga; species Pseudotsuga menziesii. The sequence goes on along the minus strand of LPNX010895370.1, from coordinate 21,495 downwards.
TTCCCACCTTAGTAAATAGTAGTTTTAGTGAAAATCAAACAAGGTCTTCACATGATAGAGACGAATCCCTAAATAAGGGCTTGCAATAGAGCCAAAGTTACATTACCATGAGAGCAAGGAAGTTCATGATAGAGTGTAATGATCTCTCCTACTCCAATGCTTAGTGGATATCCACAATGTTTCATAGGAAAAAATGGCTTAGATATGCAAATAAACTATTTAAATCTCCAAGAGCCCCCCTCCCCAAGTAGTGAAGGTCTCTTCATTTTATATCTATTGGTTAAAGTTGTTCCATATCATTGAAGTGTGCATAGTCCCTTCGGAAAACACTTTGTGTAGTGCATGATAACACTAGAACTAGGTTCGTTTACAAAAATATCCCTTACAAGCAAAGAAGACTTGGAGGGATGTAGGGTCATTGATAGTACTTGGGTGATAACGGTCAAACCATACAATCTTTGTAGAAATATTCAACTTTGACAAGTTGAGGAGACTTTTGGGGCAACGTAATGATTTTTTTTTTACCAATAGAGAAACATGTGAAGTAAATTGTTTTCCAATGTTGCAATTGTCATTCCAAAACTAGTCAAAAATATATTCTCTCTACTTAGTTTGAGAGAGCAAAATATTATTTTTATTTTTGGAAAATTTGAATAATAAGAAAGCAATGTAGCTTAAGAGCACAAGAAATACCTCAATGGCATTATGATATTCCTACTATGCACACCCAATCCTCTAAATACCTTTGTCCATGCATGGTTATGAATTTTATCACAAGCACTTGAGTTCAATGGATAATTTCCTAGCATACCATTTAATATGTGAAGATCATAAACAAACACTTTAGGCAATGGATCATGTCAAACTATAGATTCAAGTTTTCACCTAACGTGATACCATTTTAAAATTATATGAAAAGAATTGAAAAGCTTTATTTTGTTACACACCAAAGGGATTCATCTTGATGTGGGGATGGTTTGTAGTTATGTGATGATAACTCCACTAGTGGTGATTACAACCTTGACATTCTACATATTTCATTACTGAACAACAATGGGTTTTGTTGTGGTTTTCCTTCTTTTTCGTTTTTGTTGTTGTTGTTGAAAATAATGGTTCTTACATCCTTGCTTCTAGATACATGGGGTATTTGGTGATGAAGAACTTCACCCAACATTAAATCTCACAATGGATGGGTGTGGAACCCATAGTATCTTACCTATGTTCATCATTATTGGCATTATCCTCATTCTAATGACAACAATTAAATCATCGAGATCATCATTATTATCATCAGTATTCTTGTCATCTTGATTGTTATGATGATCATCATCTTTGTTTTTATCATCATATTAAACATCACCATTTTCATTGTAGTCGTCAACGTCCTCTCATCACCATTGTCATCACTCCACTCTATTTTACGATTTCTTACAATTAATTGTAATGAACAAAACATATAAGTGAAAGGAAAAATCCCATTATTTTCCTTCCCAAACTAGCATCACACAATCCAAGCTCATGTTTTGGCCCAATAAACCAAATCTTAGGATAATGAGTATTTCCATCATAAACATCATCATCCTCATTATCATCATGACACCATTGTCATTTTCTTAATCATACTCTTTATCCTTGTCCTTGTCATCTTCATCCTTATCAACATCATCTTTAAAATAACATATATAATTTTGTTTATAAAAAATGTAAAATAAATGAACATATCCATAAAGACAATAAAATTTAAAATTTAAAACATAAAAAAAAAAATATAAAAAGTAAAAAAAAAACCCAAAAAACAAATAACAAAAACACAAAGAAAAAAAAACAATGATTCTTCATGGCATTTCATTACATTTGAATAGTAGGAGAATTCCCACACAGGTTGGGATTTTTGGGGCTATGAGTTTTGACATGATTTCCCGATCTATCAAAGCTTTTCTTTCTTCACTGAAAAACAAATGAGATCTGAGAAAATATTTCAAAAAATAGGTTTTCCAAGACACAAAAGGAGGCAATGCTCATTTTCTTCTCCATGATCAGATATATCCCAGCTAGTGCAAAGAAGGGAGGATGATTTTCTATGTTGACTGAGCTTTACCAAGGGGGCGCACCTTTGGAGTTACGAATCTAAAAATGGGGAATACATTGTTTTCTCGGGGGTGCATTCTCGTCCACCATTGATCATTGATGTTGTATACTATTGAGGGAGGGGTTGCCAAGGTGTATTGGACACATTTTATGAGATTTCTCAACACACTAGATCAGGGCATTACAGTCTGATATTGCCTCCATTGAACTATTGGGTGCACTTCCTAAGGATATTCATTGGCTGGGGTCATATCGAACTAGATGGGAACAATTGCGAGGGATGATACAACAATATTGGGACCAAGCAAATTGTTCTTTTCACCCACAGTGAGCTGCAACAAATAGTCATCTATATCAGTCAGGTTCCAAAAAGGTATTCTATAGGGTTGTTTACAGGGTATTTTATTGGGGTCTCTATCTACTCTTTCATGATTTGATGGCATGTTTTTTTGTTGGATACTATCTTCCAAATATTCCATGACCTCCTATCACTTGGACCAAATCTGGGAGGATTAAATGTATTTTCATGTTTCTCAGTTGCTTTCCCTAGCTTCTCATAATACCCAAGTTCTACCTCATTGTTTTTCCTTGCTTTTTTGGCAAGGGTCTTTCAAATGTTTGAGACTAGTTTCAATGTTGAGTGTTTCTCTTTAATTGAGATAATGGATGTCAAGAGGGATATCAACAAGATCAAATTGTCACTTCTTCACATACTCTTTATGAATTTGGATTTTCTTGTACTGCATTTTCCATTCCAAAGCCTAGTTACGAATGGTGAGCATATCCTAAAATCTCCATTGGAGACGTTGCGCTCACTTGTAACAATATATTTTTAATGGATTTAACTCATCGTAAATTTTTAGTGCATACTTCAACTCTGAGATACCATATTAAATTTTTAGTGCATACCTCTATTTCTACCTTTGGCTCTATTTCTCTATTCTTCATGTATTTTCTTTAGAAAACAATCATGTTTTGTATGATTGCTCTTTTCCAATATTTACAATATTTGGGTTTGTTGGTAAGAGAATTACCTCTAGAATTTTGTGAATTGCTTATGATATTTTTATACCAATTATAGTACCCGCCTTTTCCTTGGCATCTGCCACGACCTCTATATCCTCCTGCAAATGCTTTGTGAAGTCCTCCATCTACATCCTTCTTTAAGATTTCTTCTTATTTGAATAAGAGCAATACTACAACTTCTTCAAATGATGATATCCAGTTTCTGGATAAGATAAATAATGAGGTCACAAACTTTTGAGACATATTTTAAAATACTATTTTGTTCAATCTATTGTTTGATACATATTTAGAATAATATTAGCAGTCACTGTACAGTTGACACTTTATTAGTGACACTTTATCTCCATGGTTTCTAATCCTCCTCCACCTTCTACACATTAATTTTAAGCAAAATTACCAACCCAACCACCCATTCCAGATAGTTTAAACCTTAGGTTTAATAATATTTGTAAGTACCAAAAAATGTCTATAGCCTTGTGCATAGGGGAGAAGAAAGATTCACTCCTAGGGAACCTTCCATCTCCTCGCTAGAATTAGTTTCTTGAATTTGAAGGTATGGTCTTATAATATATAGCATATTTTTGGAGAATGTGTTTTTCGAAAAATGTGCTTTGTTAACTATGACCTACATCACCAGTCCACCATGTAAACTAGGTCTACAATGTCGTGATGTGTAAGTTGCAGTTGAAAACCAACTACCCAATAAGTAAAACAAGTTTCAGATAGATTTTCCCCTCAAATTTTTCCAAAATACCATGGATTTTGTTAATCAGCAGGTAAAACTTGATACCCATACCCATTTGGTAAGAAACTGAAAGTTCCATCAACAACATGTGTGTATGCTTACAACTATCCTCTTATCCTGACTCAATATGTCATGCGGATATCCTTTGGTAGTGTCAATGATTTCAGGAATTGCATTCCACTACTGTAGAAAGGAAAGAGCCGAATCGGAAAGTTTCCACACATATATAACATAAATTTCAAGTAGATCTTGATGTTTATTTGAATGGTGATATTAAATGTTCAATGATTATCAACCCTCATCTGAAGAGTCCATCAAGGCTATTATGGGTTGAAAATGTATGGTGTATGCCCGACATTTATCATGTGATATGATATGATGAGGAATGTAACTTACACCTGTAAATACTAGCAAGAAAAGAATGACAAACAATGCCCATCTAATAGTACTCTTCCTACTATTTAGAAAACTAAATGTATATATATGTACTATCTTCATGATAAAGAGTGTTTATAAATTGAACTTGAGGCATACAACAACACAGAGAAAATACTAAAAAGAGATGTCAAAAGAAAGTGAAACTCAAAAACCTACATCGGGAGGAAACTCATCCAAGTTTAGCTCTATGCTCAAAAAAATAGTTATTTCTATGGAAAATGGATAAAGTATGCCCTAATGACATGAAGAGAAAGGAAGAAGAGTAGGGAAAGGAAGAAGAGCATCAGAAAGGGTTAATGCATAGCTTGGAACCCTCTGAAATAAGGAATAAGAGTAGAGCATCATTTATGAAGGTATAGAATTTTTCAACAATCTAACCACCATACAAGTTACAAAAACTAAATGGGAAGGCTAATAACACACACTAAAACACATTGATTGCTGTGATTTTCCACCAGATAAGTGATAAAAGTTAAAACACCTTTAAAACTTTTAGCTCTGTAAGAAATGGCTAACATCAAACTAGCAAGTTCGAAAAGAAAACATTATAATGAAAAAAACACAGAAATTAAAGGGAGAACACTAGAGAATATCTATGTTTAGCAATATAGCCTCAAGAATATGCATGCAAACATTATAATGAAAAAAACATAGAAATTAAAGGGAGAACAGTAGAGAATATCTTTGTTTAGCAATATAGCCTCAAGAATATGCATGAGGAAAATTAAATGGCTAACATAAATTTTTATGCATTGTACAATCCCTTGTTGATCAATGAATACCCAGGACACTTGGCCAATTTATAAAACTTACTTCACTATAAATGTAAAGACAGAATATTCATCATCCAATTTATTTTTGGGTGAAATTTATGCCATCCTCTTCTTTAGTCTCGAACAAATTTTGTAATGCATGGTCATATTTATATATCTGAATTCAAGGAAAAAATCTTATTTCACCAGCATGATATAAACAATCCTAAGCCGACAAGATAAGATTTAATATCAGGAACTGACTCCTTAGTAGATATAAATATGCAACATGATCATTATAATGTTTTCATTTCCTTGAACAAGGTGTGTAATTTTCAAAATTCAATAAATCGACATGTGTATGATGTATCAGAGTCCAGTTTCATGGGTGATTGGAAAAAGTGTGGTTGGGTTTGAAACCTCAGTAGTGGGAAGTGGGAGTTGGAGTGATACATTTTAGTTTCATTATTATTTCCTCGTCAAATGTTTTCTTTATCTCCACCTCTACTTCCCTTTATCTACTCATGTTTGCTCCTATTAGATTCTAACATGTACTTAATCAAAAGGCAATGCTCTTCTCTTGCCTTTTTTTTCTCCATTCTTCAACCATAAGACCATGTAATTCCTATTTGAAGTTTGAATTTTGAATTGTAGGAATCCCTTTTACATGATCATGCCTTCTAAATATTTCCTCTACAAACGTATAGTTCAAAACAACTTAACTTCCATTCTAGCAAATGTGGAATTATTCACTTTATTAATTAAAAACTTAAATATGACCTAACCTGTTAATGACTCAACACAAATTATGGGCCATAGCATGGCACTTTTTTACTAAATTGTATGGGCATTATAAGAAAACAACTCTTAACACCTTCCCTTAATATGGTCGCATGAAGAGAAGAGTTTGTCCCATAATGAAATTTATATGGACCAAATTTGTCAAGGATGTCTACAGCCCGCCTTTCAAATGCACTTTCAAAATTAAATTTTGAATTTGTCACCAAATGAGTAGAAACCCTGGCTGCATAACATGTAAGTTTGTAACTTATATTGATTGCAAAGTCTGAATTAGGTTCACTACAGCTATATCCAGATCTCCTCAAATTGGCAAGATGTTGTAGAGACCTTTTAAAAATGCTCAGTGTCTAAATGGAATAATTCAAAGGCATTACAAGTTAATTAAAGTGTATGCACCTATACCCAATACACTCGAAACTGTCCCAGCACTGCTAGTTTTGTAATTACTAAAAACGGCCATGAACAAAACATTTACTTAGAAATAAATTAGAAGCAAACACAATTTATTCTATTGAAATATTTCAATGTGACTAATGAGCTGTGAGCCTGTAATTTAAAAATTTTGAATTATAGCATCTCTATTGAAGTACTTAATTAATCATTCTCTCTTCTCAGAGTAATGAATTTTTAATTTAAAGGTTAAAACATAAAAATTAAAGTGAATTCTTAAATTGACTTTAATGTGCTATAGTAGTAATCAGGTCCAGTTGAATAATGGATGCTTATAACATAGTGATTTTTATTAGTGATTAAAAAAAATGAGTGTTATTTAGAAGTTTTATCCAAAATATTTCTTTCAGTTTCTCCTTTTGACATACTGTACTTGTGTAGGTATACCGTGGGAAGGATAATACTGGATCCAACACGTGATATTTGCCTTGCTGATTTTGGTCCAAAAGCTCGGATATGGATGTGGTTCCCTTCGAAGGGTTCTAAGTTTACTCCTCCTCACCAATCTGTTGACTTTAAATGGAAAGATTATTGTCCTATGGTTTTTAGGTCAGTGGCTCAGTCCTCATTCATCTCTGTTTGATGCCCTCTTGGATGGGTTACAGGTGCATCTGTGGGTCTGCACTTCCTGGTGAATGCATCATACATTTTTCAGTTGAATACACTCTTCTATGCATACATGTTTTTTATTTCTTTTAAATATTTGTGTACTTTAAAAAAAATTATACTCTTTTGATGTTTCTAATGTTGATTTTTTGATGTTTTTAAAATATAGAATCCATAATTTATCCAAGTGGAGAGTTAAAAATTGCATCATATGATATACATTTGATAGAATTATTTTAATCTACAACCCAAATTGTGCCACTATAACAAGTCCTGGAAACAAGAAAATATAAAACTTCATATTGTCAATTTATTTTAGGAGTGTATCATGGAATGTTAGCGCGCACCCAAATAGTGTTCCAGGCTAATATTTCTGAAATAGAAGTAAAGGCTCTGTCTAATGTTTTTTGCATTGCAGTTAATGTGCAGACATGTGATGAGAGGAGGATGTGACAAAGCTTCTCGAGATTGAGGCACACCTCCATTGTTAAACATAGTTTCTTACTTTAATGCAAATTGGGAATTAAGAAGAAGGGTGATTTATTATGCATGGATTTAGGTAGTTTTGTGAGCTAAACTATGATATACATGGAAATAATGAGGGCTCCCTCTCCTCTTGTGTATGCTATTGATCTAGGAGGATATTTGTGGCCACCCACCTATTCCTCTTGGACCCCCACCACTGTTTCTTTCAGTTTTCCAGTTTCCTTAATTGTAGCACAATTTACTATTTTTGGCAGTTTTTGGGTCCTAAACTTCTGGAGCCGTTTTGAGGCCCTAAATGATGTTTTTTTTGCATGTAGTCCTTAAACAAATCTTTCTAATGATGTATCATGCACATCAAACGGAGGTAGTATGCTAAAGTTATGACCCCGGGAAATTGATGTACCAAGTTACCCAACGGGGCCCACATTAATGCGTTTCACCTCCTAGGGTTAGGTTTTTGGATGTATAGGGTTTCCATTGTTTCTCAATAATAGATAGGCCTTCGAGCCTCATTGTAACAGAGATTTCAGAGGCATGTAGCCGCCACATCTCTTCTCAGAGATAAGCAACCAGCACTCTAGCCAGTTTATTTCCATTCTGTATTTAAACAAGTTTCAGTTATTGATTAATGAAATGAAGTGTTATTTTCACTACATATTTGTTTCTATGGTTATTTGTGTATTCTGTTGTGTTCCTGCATAAATCCGGATCATCTATTTTGAGATTTGCAGGCAAAGAATGCAGATTCAGATGATGATGGGCCCTCCTGAAATCTAAGGTATTCTATTCTTGAATCCTATCTTGACCATGTTATGTTGGGCTATGTGTCTTCCTGTGATTTCATTTCAATAGGAATCAATGTGATTCCATGCCCTCACTTACTCCAGATCATCAATACAGGATTTTAAATCATCTATGTCTTCATTGGTGCAAATACATGATAAGACTTTTTCACCACTCTTTTTTGAAGTATTGGTAAGGAACAACTCTTCATTAGATAAGGGTTAATCACCTAACCCTGTGTTTTTGCATTGAAGGTTTCATTCAATGCAGAGATTGCATTATCCGTGACTCTTTATGTGTTCTTTAGTTTTGGAGTTTGTTGTGCATTGCTACAAGCATGGAATTTATTTTGTATCTATGCCTGCAAGCTGGATGAAAATGCATTGGAGGGGGACCGAGCATGAAGGCATTGTGACAAAGTTTCTCTAGTTTTCCTATTCCTAATTAGATTCTGTAGAGGAACCTGGAGCTTCAAGCTAGATGGGATGATTTGATTGTGCTAGGATCATTTATTATTGAGCTGGGGACCCTTCCATGTCAATAATAATATCATTGCTTCAGTACAATGTTCTGTTACAAACTGGTATTGTTGGTCTCACACACCTTCACATACAATTTAGTTGTTTTCTATTTCCTTTTTAGTTCTGAAAGTATTAGCAGCATTTGATGGATTGTTCTCAGATTGCATTACCATGCATGGATCACTATGGAGGGGAAACCCTAATAGAGTTTGGGTTAGGGACTGCCAAGGTAGGAAGAAGGAAGATGTCTCTCCTCTTCCTTATTGCTCTATCAATCAAGTATAAACTACCTGCAGATTTTGAGATTCTTTGTCAAAAAATTTCACATGCACACACAGAATGATAAGAGCGAAATGGAAGCTATTAGTTGGCTTCAGAAGACTCATAGATAGGATAGATAATCCAAATGATAAGGAAGTAGTGTATGAACCATTGTATGGCTCTGTATCATATATAATTGTGTTTTCCATTAAGTACATGACATAACTAAAAAGAGATTAATTATGTCTTAATAATGGTTTCCTAGTATTATAGTCTAATAGAATGTGAGGTGTTACATCATTTATAATAATATTATGTTTCATCATTTCCTTCTAGGTTATAAGAAATTATCCCCAATCTTGCTTTGAGATGGGCTTAATGTTGATCAGTTGTTGTTTGAGAGATCAACTCTTCTTACAAAAGTAAATTACCTTTCATTCCAAGCAAGTATGTGGTTTCCTGTGTTGATTGTGTTGTCTACACCCTAGTATCCAAAAGTGTAAGCAATACAACCCTCATTCACACATATAACCCAGACCCAGAAAGCAACTAATCTAGTTCAAGCATATATAATTTATAACATATATTTCAGATGAAGTATTGAGTAATAACTTATAAGATAATATATGAATGATGAATGTGAAAGAAGTAAATGAATGTGGTTGAATTTTACATATACACATCTAATGGGCACAAGCTGGATGGGCCTACCTAAGTCCAACTCACCATTCTTAATATATAATAGTAATAAGAAATGAACTCTTATGTTCATTGAAAGTCCTCACCTTTTGAGGATGTTTTTCCATTGAAGCATGATTGTAGTGGATGTTGTGGACTGACGACTTCTTGTTGCATGAATATATTCATTTGTTACATTCCTTTGATTGGATTGAAGATCATCAGTATGTTACCTGATTTTATCTTGAAATTGGCGAGGTTCGTCTTCAGATGCTACTGATCTTCTATTTCTTCCCTCATTGCAACTATTGTGGATCCATGATCTACATGTTGATATTCTTCAAGGTGATTTAATTTATTTGTACAGTTTCTTCTTGATATTTTTGCTTACTGATCATATGAGATGCAGCTTTAGATTTGGTACTACATAATTTTTTTTTATAATTGGTAGACACATTAGGTAGATTTTCAAAATTTTCTAAGATATCAATTTCTGTATCAAGACATATGCCCTCACTTAACCTTCAGGATCAGGTCCAAATATTCATCAACTTCCACCTTCTATTTACCATAAAAGGTTCCATCTCTTCCTTCACATCTCAGCTGATGTGATTTAGGGAAATCATGTACTGAAGAGCTCCCCTTGTTTGTTAGTCATAAATTCAATGAAGAAGGATCTTGGCAGAACAAGCCTGTCAAGATTAGAGACATTCTTTTCTCCTCAAGATAAATTATGGAAATTTGTTCTTTGATAAAATACTATTTAATAATCCCAACAAGTTTTCAGACATGGAGGGCTCCCCATAGTTTGCAACAAACTTCATAACTTCTATTTCACTATTGCCAAAGTCCACACTATACCAACTCAGAATCTTGTTAATTGAAGAAATATTGATTTCCACAGGAACAGTATTCCACCATTGTCAAAAAATATCCTTCTGGCTAGCCTTAATTCCTCATCATTACTTCCCAACAGACTACATGTGATGGCATTGATTGATCTCTAGCCACACAACAAGGAAAATTGAACAAAGGTTATGGATCTGGCAAGACAACCTGCATGGATTTGGCTTTTCAGTCAAAATGCTTAAGAAAATTGTAAGGGGGTCTTTGGTACCACTCAAATATCCATTTTGGATGACTGAGTGAATAAGAATAGCCTTGAATGACATTTCAAATCATGAAAACTCTTCTTTGCTATAGATGCCCTTCAGGGTAACCCCATAGCACACTTGCGTGAATTGCACCATATTATACAAGTTGATATAGAATGCAAGTTTTTCTTCTGTGTATAAATCATGCAAATCATTTTCGTGAATTTCTTTAATCACCTTTAAGTACCTTAAATTTTTTTCATTGACTCCAATGCTTTTGTAATCTATATGATTACCATCATTAGAGATAAGCTTCATAAATTGTTTGAGTTAGGCTCTGTAGTGTAGCTGCAATTTTAGTTGTGCATTTGGGCTTCATGTCATTTGTAAATCCAATAATTATCTCACTTGGTAGAAACAACTGTATCATGTTCCACTAAATGATAAAGATGATTTCCATCTTTGAAAATATTCTCATATAGAACATGGTGGAAAAAGTGCTTTGAAGCAAGCTTTCTTCCTAATTTGACTGCCTGATCCCTTTCCAGCAACTGATCCTTTGACAATAAATCCAGCTTGCAGGTACATTCACCAACCTTCCTACCATTCTTAATTTTTAAATAGGTGTACCAAGTTTGCAGTCATTAAAATAACCTCTCACAGGGATCTCAACTGTGGAATCACTCTTGTCATCAAGCATGGGTTTTTCAACCATGCCAATTCTTGCATCTTTTGGTATAGGTTCATCATTGTTGCAGACAATATCATTAACAACCATAGTCATCTCTCTAATTTATTTCTATGATGTGCACAGTGAAGATAAAAATTAAGTGTTTCATGCTTGATCTGACATCTGGTAACCTATAGTAACCTCCTCAGTGGACATTGTTGAAGTGATAAGGTGGTTCATGTAAGGTTCAAGCTTGTATGCACATTACTCTGTTACATTTCTAGAAAGTCCATGGGAAGATGGAGAAACACCGTCTTTTCCCTCCCCTATGTGAGCTAGCATTGTGGCTAATAGTTTCTCGGGTATATCTTCAATATTTTCCAACATAACTGTCATAATATCTTGGATTGGGTAACCGTATATTTTGGATGGGGTTCACTAGCAACATAGAAGAAGATGGGAAACATTTCAAGGATTAATTCTTCAAATTTGAAGTCCAACATCATAACATGACCTGGTTTTCACACTATTTTCTGAAGTGGTCACTATTTTCCAAATGAGGGACTAAAGAACTATTTATATTATAGAGCCCACAGAAAGTTGTAAAAAATAAATGAAACATATTTCTTATCACTTCATCATCATCATAAGGAGGAAGAAGGAACTTTTTTCATCCCATGGTGGATAGGATCCATGTGAAGCACCAACTATTGGGTTGATCATCCTCTTTTGATTCTCCTTATTGCTCCACTTATACATGGCTTTAGGATTATCATAATTATCTACTATATCCTTGGCATCCACACTAAGATAATTATTGTTGATAGGTCTCATATAGTGGTACACTTATGACTGCTAGGGAATAGTGATTTTTACAATCCCATTAAGGCAATTTCTTGAGTTTTGTTCAAATTCCTGGAAAAGGTTTATGGATTTCATAACCTACTTGACCTTATATTATGAACTTATACAATCTATCATCCTTTGTAGACAATTAGATACTCACAGTTCTTTATTGTCCATTTTTACCATTATAGAGGACTCTGTAAGTTAGGTTCTCAAATTCTTAAAGGGTTCTAGCTCAATGGAAGAGTGCCTTCCTTACAAGTAGGAGGTTGGTGGTTCGATTCCTCCATGCCCTAATGATATTATAATATTGGTTAAAAATAAATAAATTAGTAAGAAAAAAATAAGAAATAGGTGACCAAACAAAATGATCAAGTCTCATATATAAAATTACTAAAAACGACTAAATTAGTGACCAAAACATGAGAGATGCGAAACTAGGCATTAAAAAGGATGCAACATGTGGCACTAATGATGAAGCCAAACATGGCATTGATATGGTAACAAAATAAGACGTTACTTTGGATGCAAAACATGTTGCTGCATATGAATAAAAATATGGTGCAACAATAGAAGAAATATTTTGGCGTCATTTTGGTAGAAAAACACGATGCAAAAAAGGAAGCAAAAATTGGTGCAAATTTGGAAGTGAAAATTGACACATATTTGGAAGTAAAACATGGTGCAAAATGGGATTCCAAAGTGGTAGAAAAAATGGATGCAATATTGGATGCTAACATGGTGCTATTAAGGATGCAAATATGGTGCTAACGGGGATGTCATTTAAGAAGCAAAAGCAGACACTCGCTAGGAAGCAAACTAGGAAGTTACATAGGAAGCAAACCTCGATGTTGTTTAGGAAGCAAAGTTGGACTCTATTCTAGAAGCAAACCTCGACGTTATTTAGGAAGAAAAGTTGGATGCTATTTTGGAAGAAAAAAAAGAGACGCTATTTTGGATGTCATAGAGGTTTCTATTTAGGAAGCAAAAAAAGACGTTTTAAGTTTTGTCCATGACGCGTCCCATTTAGCATCTAGTTTGACCACTCAATGTAAAAGAAAATTACACTAAAAAGGGACGGTAAATGGGATGCTAATTCTAGGATTTGTTGTAGTGATTCAAGGAATCCTTTGTGAGACTATCAAAACATGAATCACCTCACAAGGTGAAGCTCCAAGATGACTACCAATATCCAATAAAAGGTAGTGGGGAATCCTCCTATAAGATAGACTGTGGGAAGTCTATGACAATGAAGGAAGTATTTTTTGTACCAAGACTAAAGAAGAACCTTTTCTCCATATATGCATTAGATGCAAAATGAATTAGGGTTGCATTTATAGATGGTCAAGTCATCATGTGGCCAAAAGGAAAGACTATTGATGATGCAGTAGTGATTGGAGAACAAGAAGGAGGATTGTATAAATTGAAGGGCCATCCAGAACAAGCCTTGGTCCATGACACAGTAGAGCCAAATGAACTTTGGCATAGAAGGCTTGCACATGTGCATTACAAAGCACTACCACTTGCAAGCAAAGCTATTGAATGTCTTCCACAAATTCAAGCAAAACATGATGGGGTCTGCAAAGGATGTGCAAAAGGAAAGAACACAAAGAAGACATTTCCAAGTAGCGAGAGCAAAGCAAAAGGAATATTTGAAATCATCCATTCCAATGTATGCAGATCAATGTCATTAATATCTCTAAGTGGGTATGTATACTATGTTTCTTTTATTGATGAATTTTCTAAGAAGACATGGATTTACTTCATGAAGAACAAATATGAAGTATTCAACAAGCTCAAGGAATTCAAAGCCTTGATCGAGAACCACACAGAGAAGAAGATCAAGACCTTTTGATAAGATAATGGTGGAGAATTCACATCAAATGAATTCAAAGAGTTATGCAAAGACTCATGGATTAAGAGGGAGTTGTCCACTCCATATAATCTACAATAGAATGGGATTACAGAAAGGAAGAACATAACTATCATGGAAGCTACAAGAGCTATGCTTCATGACCAAGATCTTCCCATGCATCTATGGGAAGAGGATGCCAAAATAACATTGTATGTACAGAACCATACTCCACACAGAGTACTCAAGAACAAGACTCCTGAAGAAGTCTTCTCCAGCAAGAAACCAGAAGTCAGCCATCTCAAAATATTTGACTGTCCTATGTACATACACATTCCAAAAGAGAAGAGAACAAAACTGGATCCTTCAATAAAGAAGGGTATATTTGTGGGATACTCTGAAAGCTCGAAGGCTTATAGAATATACTTCACAGGATTCAAGAAGATCGACATCAACAGGGATGTGACATTTGATGAAGACGTGGTTTAAAAAAAATCCAGAAAGAAACCTACTGAAGAACCTGAAGAAGTAGAAGCACCCAGAATTCATGATACAACCATGAATGAAGAAACTCAAGAAGAAGATCAAGAATTTGAAGAACCATAAAGACCTGTAGATCCACCTCAGGAGAAGAATCCTCACAAGAGGAAACCTACTTGGGTATGAGAAGCCATCCAAGGTGCGGAAAGATATGGGGCTCTAGAAGAGAATCACAAAGAAAGAAAGAGGACCAGATCCTTCTTTGGGTATGTAGCATTACTATGTGATTTCATCAATAAAGAACCTTCCAACTATGAAGAAGCAGCGGAATGGAAAGAATGGAAGGATGCTATGATCGAAGAGTATCAATAGATCATGAAAAATGATGTTTGGGATGTTGTCCCAATACTAGAAGGGAATTTGGTTGTAACTTCCAAATGGATCTACAAGATCAAGCATGCTGCAGACGGTAGCATAGAAAAATATAAAGCAATATTTGTTGCTCGTGGTTTCTCCTAGAAAGAAGGAATAGATTATGAAGAAAAATTTGCACCTGTAGCCAGATACACTTCCATCAGATCAGTACTTGCTCTGGCTGCAGTGATGAAATGGAAGATACACCAGATGGATGTCAAGACTACTTTCTTGAATTGTGTAGTAGAAGAGGAAGTGTATGTGGAGCAGCCACTTGATTTTGAGACACATGATAGGGAGTCTCATGTATCTAGATTGAAGAAAGCCCTGTATGGTTTGAAACAGGAACCCAGGACATGGTACGACAGAATTGACATATTTCTATCTAGTTTGGGCTTTACCAAAAGTAAAGCAGATTCCAACCTTTACTACAAGGTTGAAGATGGCAACCCAGTGATGCTCCTACTGTATGTTGATGATCTGTTTGTAATAGGTATGGATGGGTTGATTGCTGATACAAAGGGGAAGCTTGCTGCTGAGTTCAAAATGAAGGACTTGGGTATGATGCATTATTTCCTAGACCTGGAGGTGTGGCATAATGCAGATGGAATCTCCCTCGGACAAGGGAAATATATAGTAGAGATCCTGAAGAGGTTTTGGATGATGGATTTCAAGGCTATGGCCACACCTATGGCATCGAACCTGAAGCTATTGAGTGATGCTTCATCAGAGACGGTTGATGCTATGATGTATCATCAAATGATTGGGTCCTTAATGTACCTGACAAACACAAGACTAGATATTTGCTTTGCTGTGAACACCTTGAGCTAGTTCGTGATAGATCCAATACATGTTCACTTGATTGCTACAAAGCATATTCTGAGGTACCTAAGGGGTACAGTTGATTATGGGCTCAAGTATGAGGGAAGCAAAAATATTAACCTAGAGGGTTATGTTAATTCAGATTGGGCAGGAAGTGCCATCAATAGGAACAACACTTCAGGGTGTTGCTTAAGTATGGGATCAAGTGTGATCTCTTGGTTTAGCAGGAAGCAATCCTGTGTTGCACTGAGTACAGTTGAAGCAGAGTATGTCATAGCTTGTTTAGCTAGTTGTGAGGAAGTATGGATAAGGAAGCCACTGTCTGATTTATTTGATCTCCAGTTGGATGCTACTTGTATATATTGTGACAACCAGAGTTGTGTGAAGTTGTCGGAGAACCCGGTGTTCTATGACAATTCGAAGCATATCAAGATCAAGTATCACTATATCAAGGATATGGTGTAGAGGGGAGCAATGAAGCTCCAGTATGTTGCGATAGACAAACAGATAGCTGATGTGTTGACAAAGCCATTAGCCAGAGTGAAGTTTGAGTACTTCAGGGAGAAGCTTGGTGTTCTCTAGATTGAGGTTCCTTCCAAGGGGAAGTGATGAGTCCGTGAGCCATTTTGACATGGTGGGAGGATTGGTTCCTTCCATGGTCAAATGTAAGGACTAATCCATTCTGTCATGGTGAGAGGATTGGTTCCTTCCATGTCGGATATGAGGGCTGAGCCATTCTAATATGATTGTAGGATTGGATCCTACATGATCAGATATAAGGGTTGTTTCCATTCTTGGTATGGAGGTGCCTAGTCAGTTACCATGAATACTTGGTCTAGGACTGAGGGAATTTCTGAAATGATTGTAAGATGTAGTCTTACATGATTAGATGTGAGTGCATGGCCATTCTGATGTGATTGATGGATTGGTTCCCACTTGATCAGATATAAGGGATGATGCCATTCTCTGGGAGAATGGGGGCACCTGGTCAGTTACCAGGAAAGCTCAGTCTGGGACTGGGGGCCATTCTGATATGACTATGGGATGTGTTATCACATGATCAGATGTGAGTGCAGGGCCATTCCAATGAGTAGTTTAGATATAAGTGTTGGTCCATTCTGACGAGTAGGTCAAATATAAGTGCTGGGCCATTATGACGAGTAGGTCAGATATAAGTGCTGGACCATTCTGATGAGTAGGTCAGATATAAGTGCTGGGCCATTTTGACGAGTAGGTCAGATACAAGTGCTGGGCCATTCTGACGAGTAGGTCAGATGTAAGGGTTGGTCCATTCTGACGAGTAGGTCAAATGTAAGGGCTGGGCCATTCTAACATGGGAGAGGATGAGGTTCCTTCCATGGTCAGATGTAAGGGCTGGGCCATTCTGACATGGTGAGGGGATTAATTTCCTCTCATGGTTAGATGTGAGTGTTGGAAATGCCTTTCTAACGAGTCAAGGTTAAATGTAAGTTATGGACGGGCCAACTTAGGGTCAGATATAAGCGCTGAGAAATACCTACATGGAGGCTAGGCCTACAACCAACATGAAAAAGGGTTGGCTCTGTAGAAATTCCTGTGATGAGAAGAATCATGAGATAGAAATCGTGATGATGATGATCCAACAGTGATGATCTAGATCTAGTGATGATGTCCAGTGATGATCCCGATCCAGTGATGATGTCCAGTGATGATCCAGATCCAGTGATGATGTCTAGTGATGATCTAGATCCAGTGATGATGATCCAGATTGAGTGATGATCCAGATTCAATGATGAAAGATGACTTGAATATGAAGAGGACTTGAAGATGAAGGTGAATTGAAGATGAAGATGACGAGAGCTTGACAATGAAACAGATGATACAGAGAAGAAGACTTGTGCTGTTAAATTGTGTCGAGAGAATACCTTCCTAGTTAAGAGGGAGTGTTGATGTAATTGTAACTTCGGAATATATTCACTTGTATTTATTATGTATTGTAACCCGATGTTTATTCTGGGATGTATTGTAATGTACTTGATTCATGTCATGCCTCGATGTTCCTATCGAGAGTTTCTATAATGTAAACAAGTCATGTCAAGTCAAGGTTGGTAACCCTCCTATTGTCTAAGGGTTAAAGTCCTCACAGTTCCAGGGAACTAGGGTTATTAGACTCACCTAGTGAAGTCGGCCCTATTTGGGTTTAGTCAAGTCAATAATTAGTATAAATAGAGAGCTAGCCTCTATTTATCACACACTCACTCACACTCAGTTGTAGCGCATAGCTAAGGAAGAGAAAGACACTGGGGAAAGGAATAAAGAGGTTACTGCTGTCAGGAGATCATCTTACTATTTTGGGGTTTTACTTTTGGTGCTAATTCTATCTTTGAGGAAGTTGCGGGGATTTCTCCATTTATGGTTTCCCCAAGGAAAACAACTGTGTTCATTGTCTCTTGTGTTTGATTCCTATGCTTATTGTTCTCTCAGTTAAATATCCTAATGTTATGCTAGCTTAATGTTAAAAATCTAACAGTTTTCACTTACTATTATTCTATTCGACTCTAGGTGGATTCCATTTGCTTCCTTTAGAGATATTTAATGCCATCACCAAGGGGTTTGATGGGTCCAATGATATTCTTGAGGTTCAATATGCACTTTAAACATAAATTACAAGGGATATATCCAAATAAATTGAAAAACCTTTTATATGACGACATGGGTACCAAAAAGTGAGTTAATGAATGAAGTAGGACATGTTTAACAATACACATGAGACAGGTTAATAACATCTAAGAAATGATAGAGAAGGATCCAAAGAAATTTCTTGGACCGTGTAAAATATCTGATTCCCCTTCTCAATTAAGGGTTCTTTTGTATTTCAAAGTAAGTTTGTATGATGACCCATTTGATGGAATCTATTTGTTAATAATGCAGGATGACCCAAAACCTAATTTTCCAAAAACACATGCATGGTCTTTCTCTTTAGTTAATAAATTTTCTGCAACAACACTTTGACTATAAAAATCTCTTGGGAATGATAATAACCATTGTTTAAAATCCTATATGTAGCAAGGCAATTAAATTTTCTCTTGTTGAAAGTCAAGGAAAGTTAAAAAGAAAAAGGGAATTGTGTCTTGTTGAGGAAATTTGAGGGATCATATCTTGATGTCTTTGGAAAGGATGACCTTGTGAAAACAACCTATACAATATAAACAATAGATGCCATCATGCTTCCATTAAGCCCCCACATCCCTAAGGAGGTGAGGTTGATCTAGGGGTCAACTGAAATAAACTACACATCTTATTTTCTTTCAATTAGGCACAAAATTCCAAAGAAGCAAACAAAAGAAAAAAAATGAAAAAAATAAAATAATTCTCTTTACTTCGTTTCTCTTGGTGATTTTTATCACTATAAAACCCTTGCACTCTCCTCCTCCTTTAAGGGTACATTAAAAATGTGTGAGAAGAAATTTTGAAACCTTGATTTGTTGAGAGGTTCCAGTTCTGTCTTCGTTTGAATTTGATGGTTGTATACTTGTATCCTTAAGGAAAAATGGATTTCCTTCACTTGATATCATGGAGGGGGTTATCCTCATTTTTTAAATTCACATATAGTACTTCTCTCTAAGGTTATGTGTTAGGAAATAAGCTAGAGTAGAATTTCCTCTACAAGCATAGAAGTGGTTGATTCAAGGGTTTTCTCAATGGAGGTTGAGATAGCTCAATGAATTGGAATGGAAAAGGGAAAGAAAGAAATAATCTTTTGAGTGTCACTGTTTCACACCCCCATCACTCTCTTGATACCATCAACCATAAAATTGAATGTGGATTTGAAGCATGTATTTGACAAGAGAATCCAGACAATCACTAGAACACCCATTCTTTCCATCTTTGGCATGACATTGCACATGAAATGGGAAAGAAAGATAGTGATGGCCACATGTGCCAGAATCATCTCTATGGAACCCAACTCATGAACATCAAAAACCCATGCTCACTCTCCATCATACAACCGTGGAATCCCTCAAGGGTGAAAAATGAAGGCCAACAAGAATCCTTTCAATCTAGTGCAAGAGGGAATCCATAGAAACCAAATGAACTTTACCCCATAGGCCTCCAAATCTAAGTTTATATCCACAACTTGAGTACTTGAAATTACATAATGGCGATATACAATCAACTATGGGATTTTCACCAAATTTTGGAGCCTTGTTTTTCCTTCTTGCATTATGCCTTTTTTGTTTTGGTGATGAAAAGAAAGAAATATAAATATTAAAAAATAAATAAAATATGAGTACTAAGTTAGAAACAATATAATATTTTTCTCAAATAAATGTTTATAAATATTACAAAATAATTAAAAAAAGGAGAGTGCTAAGTTGGAGACAATATGATATTTTTCTCAGTTAAAAGTTGAACATTTCAAGATGGCCCTCCATATAAGAGTGTGTCCTATCATACACTAGCTAGTGCTTGGCTTCCACAAGATGAACTTGCTAAGGTTGGATGGAAAATAGAATTATCTCAACCATTTTATTTGTCAATATTTATAATAAGGAAACTCTTATTCGACCTAGAGGATACTACACAACGTATGGGAGTAGGCATGTGGTTGTTGCAGACATAAAGCTTCTACGATGAGAACATGGAAATGGAATACAAAGTCTTTCCCCAATTTGCCAATAGATCTTTTAAGAAAATAATTTATTTGAAGTTTTTTAAAATTCTTCTTCCTTTGATTTCATTGATAACTAAGGGTTTATATCTTACAAAGGCATTCAAGCTCTAGTTGTTCACTTGATCTTTTTGAAAAACTCTATTTATACGATAAACAAGGAAAGCTTATATTTTATATGTACATGTGTAGTGTAACTAGTTAATGCAATGTCTATTTCTTTCAAAACTTGCCAAACTATCCCACTTCTTAGAACAATTGTTGAAGAAACAAATAACGTAATGTACCATGTTGTTCTTATCTTCTATCTCTAGGGCATCATGAACAATGAGGGCGTGGATAAATTTAAGTTTTCATTTGTGGCAAAATCTTGAACAGGGTTTTGAGAGAACCAACAACATATAAACTGAAGTGAAATCATGCAATCAATTAGCTTAGTAGAATTGAATTCCATCACTAGAGTCCTCAGGCCCAAATTTTCCCAATGTGTAGAGACCCTCCATAGAATCCAACAACGTATGTTATGGTTGTTCATCACAATGCATTTCTTGATACTCATCAACTTGCAAATATTTTGAATGATAAACTAAATCATAGTCACAAGATACAAATATGGATTCAATGGATCAATATACCAAGAAAAGTTAAACTCTTTCTTAAGAAAGTAATAAAAGAGATTGAATGACTGTTTTCCTACTTAATTTTTTGTGGAGAGTTTCTTCAACCTTCCTTTACATAATTTTCTAACATCTAACTTAAGTGATCCAATACTAAGAAATACATTGTAATTAACCACCATAACATAGACATGAGGTTTTTTGAATAATCTCAAAGACTTTATTTCTATTAAATGTTCAATGCAATTGTGATAACCTGGGATTGGTGACACTGTAATGACCAAATCCAGTTCTAATTGATCCCTTTTGGTTGCACAATAAGACTTTAGTTTATGCATTATCACTATTTCCACTATCCAATTCAACTGTTTTTTCATATAACCAATATTGTACAATGGGAAAGAAATTTACCAA
>LPNX010895356.1:421607-480344 GCA_001517045.1 Pseudotsuga menziesii | reverse complement strand
ACTTATAATCTTCTATCAGTAATATATTTGTTTAAAAAATAGAAGAAACAATTGTAACTTATGCTGCAAGTATACTTATTCTATCCTTTTATTTTATAGTTAATATTCCATAAAATAAGATACGATACTAAAACTAGCTTGTGATACAGTAAGAAAACAGTTCATGAATTTCTAAAAATATTTGTAACAACAGTAAGTAAATTAGGAACTCAGTTTAGAAGATTACTTCTTTAAACACTGGGATACTGTGCTAGAGTACTATCTGGTGATACCAGATGTGGAAAAACACAGTAATACTAACAGGTTTTTCTACTAACATACCCAGATACTAAACAATTACTCAGGCCTGTAAATAATTATAACATTTATCCATTTATACACAGAAAAACATAAAGAAATGAATAAAGAACCTGTTTAATGCTGTGGACAACAACAGCAATGGGAGGCCGTTCCTCCCTACCAATTCCTGGAGAGCGCTCAAACAACGACTTCTCAGGACCCCCGAGCTTGCTCTGGTCTTCCTGGTTTGGAACTAGGTGCAGCAAAACAGATACAGTCTTCAACACATTATCATCTCAGAACTATTAGTCAGTTCCCTCAGCTCAAATAGCTGTAATCAGCATCAAGTTACTGCAAACATTCACTCAACACACTTCCTTACTAATTTTCCCTCTTCCTCAAATGAAATTCCTGAATAACATTCAGCTGAATGAATTCTTTCTGGAATAAAAACTGAGCAGCCTCAGCTCTCTTCATTGAGTACTTTTAAAGATTGGCTAGGTCTTAGTTGGGTTAACTGTCATTTATTGAGCCACCTGCTCACATTCCACTTTCTTGGGGAATCATGACCCCAAATATAGGGAAGTTGCCACCTGCAACTTAGGAAGTGCTTGAGGATGCTGCCACTTGTCTTTTGCCTTTACACCTAGTTCCAACCACCAGTTTGACCAGTAACCTCTTTTAACAGCTCTCCCATGCTGTTGTCTCCATAATTTATTTATTATTAATAAAATATTCTCAATTACACTCCATAACTGTTGACTCTGCTGAGTCATCAATCCCTACTTAGGATTACGTTTAACATAATGTCTCAAAAATAAAATAAAACAATTTACATAATTTTACAAATTTGGGGTATGTGACATCAAAGGCTCGTAATGCTGAGAGCATGTTCCTTCATTGGGTAGGATAACTTTGTAGAACCTCTAAAGTAGACATTGCACATGGAGCTTGAGTGAGATCTTCCACCATGTTATAGTTTTGAGAAACACATGCATTGGGATTGTACATGGCTTTCTTGAGAACACCTTTAGAAATTCCAGGCATAATGTCATTGGTTGCTTTCTCTATGTGTAAAGAGTTGTCCGTTTCAACATTAAGGGTTTATTTTTCTTTGGACCCATATGTAGATGTATCATTTGATTTATTCCTAGTTTAGAGGTTAACATCCTTTTCCAATGTAAAAATATGATTTTGTCCAATAGTGCCTCCTTGGGAGGAAGCACCTTGGTTTCCCCCTTACAAGGATCCAAGCTTAGGTTGAGTCATATCAATCATCTGTTGTTGCGGTTGAGGAAGTGGATTAGTTAAGAGATCAGGTTGGGTAGAATCTTTCTGCCGGTCTAAGAATCTCTAAGCCATTTCCATATTAGGTCACTTGTAGGTTAGATGATGTTCCTTGTATAACATGCAAGGGAATTTCGTCTTACTCTGTTTGGCACCACCAACATCATCATCATCATTATTATTTGCATTGTTATTACATTTGTTCCAATTTTTCTTATTCTTGTTTTTCCCACTAGGCTGTTGGTTTCCCTTAAAACCAGTTGTTTGAACAGTCAAAACATCTACAAGAGGGCTGGGTTTTGAGTTATGTGTGTTGTTTGACGCAACTTCCTTTTAAATTTTGACCAACAAGGTGCATACCCTGGATAGTTGTAGTATTAATTGCTGAACCAATCACACCATTGACGTGAGGTCCAAAAACCAGTTTCATTAGATCAACTTTTGGTCGAGGAGCATCAAGCAAAATTTCGTAAAGGATCCTGGAGTGAGAGTAAACTAAGTCCGGTTGCTAGGAATTTATAATGGTCCGCTCTTTATTTTGTACCCTAGAGAGGGCCACATATTTCACAATACAAGGTTGCAAATACCTAAGAAACCAATCAGTTAAAAATTCATCAAGAATTTGAGCCCTAATCAACTTCGTATCCTCCACCATTCATGGATGTGGTCCTAGATACTTGTCCCAACGAAAGGTAGTTAATAACTCAGTACTAGTTTCATAACGAATTAGAAGCTTAAAGTGGTTTATAAGGAAATCCATTCCAACGACATTGAAAGTTTAGAAAGAAGCACGAGGCAACTCAATATACCATTTTGTTGCCATCCCTGTTAAAGGATGTTGGAAGATTCTTAGTCTAATGGAATAATCCATCAAAGAGTTGGACGAACACCACAGATGAAAGGTCATCATAGGGTTTTTCAAGTCCTCCTTAGGTTTTCATTAAAAGTTTAGGAATATCTGAAGGTAACTTCATAGGTAGTGGTGGCCAATGAGGGTCATGTAAGAATCAATAATTGGTTAGCTTGGTCAAATCAGGAAAATTCAAAGTAGCCAAGAAAGGAAACTTCATTTGAGCCATCGAATTCCAAGATCCAAGAGTATGAGAAACCCACTTATTTGTGTTGAAATGAGTCTGCCTTGGAATATAAGGATTTCCAAGGTTGGATACAAGTGGATTAAACTAACTAAATTTCTGACCAACTTGAGGTTTTAAAAAGGTATGAGCAAATACCCATGAAGTCCCCCCATACCCCCCATAGGTTGGTTACTAAATCAAGTACTAAATACAGGTGGGTTAACCAAGCCAAAAATTCCTAAACTAGAAGATTCCACCCCCAAGGGAATCCAACACCTGTGCCCCCTAATCTAAAAGTACCACTAAGTGGAATGTTAGATGTCAAAGGGTTAATTATGCCAAAGCCTCCATATGACTGGAAAGGTAAGCTCAGCTAAGGTAAACTAGAACCAATGGTAGTTCCAAAGCAAGGGGTTGGGTTAGGTACATACCAAGGTCCACAAAAGGGTGGCTAACTGTGAGGAGGAACTGATGGACCACTACATGAAGCAGTAGTAAAAATAGAGTCAGGATGAAATGAGGTAGAAATCAAATGGAAACCAGGAAAGGTCATCCCAAGAGAAAAGGGACTTGTACTTTCTAGACTAGATGTAGGTACTTTAGTAAGAATCATCGAAGATGGTAGAGTCAATCCAAAACCTTTGACAGAAGAAGCAATTACGCTAACTCCTCCTACATGAGTGATATAAATCAAGGGGGGTAACCTCCCTAGTACCATAAACCTCACCAATATTCTCCATATGATCCCATAGAGATGGTGGATTACTTGGCCCAAGACTATCCAGCTCAATTCCTTGGCTATAATTTAGATGTTGTTGAGGGTTGAGAATTCTTGAAGGATCAATAAGATCCTCAATAGAAGGGAAGTCTATATTCTCCTCTAGGTTAGCAGAAGTAATTGGTGGAGAGTTATCTACTTGACCCTCAATGCACTAAAGTGGCCTCTTTTGGACGAGGACTTAGACTCAATAGGCCTAGTTGAATTTTCTATTATTTCTTGTTCAGTAGGGTGTGCCTAGATTTCTTCCCCTGCCCCCTGAGGGGGTGGATCATTATAATACAATCTTTTCCTAGGCACGTGAGAGAGTCACTGAGCTCTTCTAGATCTAGACAATGGTTGATCGACCATGATGGCTCATTGAAGACACAAAGGATGAAATGTGAAAAGATAAAACAACAAACACCATGCACTACAAAGTTCCCGGAGGATTGCAACAAGCAAAAAACCCTTACAATGAAAACACTTGGTTGCAAGCATTATACAGTGAAGATTCAATTATATGGTCTTCGTAAGAGTAGCCTAGGATGATCAGGGCCCAAGTCTAATCAGTGAAGGTCTGTGAGCAGTTACTAGGGTCAGGTGTGTTTCCCCTCTTGGTGCAAGTATTTTGTCTCTTTTATAGCGTAAACATCCTCCAAGGGTACTAATGCTCTAGTAACAAAGTCAACTCAAGGTGTTTGCAGAAAACCCTTTACTAGCACTTGTGTATGAACCCTGGGGTTAGAATACTAAGGCTACCAATCTGTAATATGTGTTCGGGTGGTGGGGAGACAGACGCAAGTTGGGATCATACGTATGTGTAGGGTAGCAAATCCTGAAACCCAACAACATCAACACCACATGGGGACAAAGGGTGGTAGTGAATGAGTCCCTATAGATGCAAAATATTTGGGATATGCTCTATTAGGAATTGGAGGGATCTCTCCAGAACCTAGTCTCACACGACCTCATGCTTCATTCCCATTTTAGAGGATCTCCCCGACCACACTTCTTATAAGAATGGATTTCATCTCTTATGAAAGACACCTAGGTTTCACAGTTGACTCACAAATCCGATCCCCAAGATCCTATCCTAGACTATTAGGTGCATTTCTCTGTACAAGGAAAATCTAGTAACCTATTCTGATTACTTCTTACTTGCTCAAAATATGATGCTAACAACTTTCAGAAAGAAGAAAAACATATGCACCTAAAAAGAAGTATAATGCAACCTAATGCGTAATTTCACCTCATTTAAACTGAAAAATGGAGCACCCTCTACCCTCTACAATTCACTTTTCACTTTTTCCATGCCATCGAATGCACATGTAAGCTTTAAATTCAAAATGCAAGCTGAAAAGAAAATGCAAGGTCCTAAAATGTATAATATAGTTCCTTGGTATTTTTTGATGCAAAATGACAACTAAAGTTCATATGAAAAAATGCAAAACCTATTCTATGAAGTTTTTTATTTTTATTTTTTATACAAAGATGTAGATATGTACTTAAAAATAAGACTTTATATGCAAAATAAAATCAAAATGCCAATTTTCTTTTGTTTTCAAATGCAAATTGAACACTTACTGAAGGTCTTGCAAGGCACACAAATCAAAGCTTTTACTTCATGAAATGATCCAACCTTTGTTTTTGTTTTTTAAATGAAACACAAAAACTAAGTCAAACAAGCACACTAGAAAACAAATGCAACGACTTATGATACCCTTATCAAACATTAAAAGCAACCACTAACATAAGACCTTTTAGTCATATGAACATGCCAAGCTAAGAAAAATACAAATGAAGACATATAGACTCAACCTAATCACAAGAACTACTAAGAAACAAGGTTTGGTAAAGCTCGGTCTCCATACAAAAAGTGCAACCAAGGTTCTAAATAATTAAAAGAAACCCCGAGCCTTTACTTCAAAGGAGTAATCAGAAAGTAAAAAACTCGAAGAGCAAAGGAATCTACCAAAGTGAGGCCTTACACTCAACGATATTTAATTTGACCCAAAGAGACTCTAACAATTCCAAATGGACCCAAATAGGTCCAAATAGACTCTAACAGATCCAAATCGACATAAACAAGCTCAAAGAGACTCTAACATACCCAAATTAGGTTGAATAGTTCAAAAAGGTTCTAAACAAATCCAAATTAGGTCAACAAGATATGAATTTGTCCAAACAAATCAAAATCGGCTCAACAAGATCTAACAACAAGTTAATAGAAATCACACGATAGACACTAGACTTTCAAGGGGGATCAAAAGCATAAATGCAAAAGGAAAGAAATGAAGCTCCACAAAAGATTGTTTTCAAACACCTTTTACTCAAAAGACCCCAAGAGCCAATTGAAGACAAGCACAGATGTTATACACCTATAAGAGGCCACTACAGGCCTCTAATAGTTAGTATCTTTACAATACTCCAAGAAACAGTAAAAGAGGGCTAATAGCAAATGGATTTTTTCATAAGACTTTCTTCTTAGTTGGAGACTCAAAGACATAAGTTAAATTGATCATAGTGTAGACACAAAACTTTTGAGGGGTCCTACAATGACTCAAGACAAGCCAACATTCTTAGACATCCACCAAAAACATGACAAACAAGGCAGAAAATGAAAAACATCACCTTTAGGATCAACACACTAGTAAAACATGAGCCCATTGGGGTGTGACACGCAACTATGTAGACTACCAAGGGTGTTTCATGTTTTGACCAAAACACCACTGTCATGAGGGTGAACAACATTTTTGTAGTGAAAGCCTTTAAAAAACAAATCTAACTCAAAAATTTGAAAGTTGAAGTGTGTATTGAATCCCTAAGATCATTCCTATCTTTAAAATATACTTAGAACTTCAAGGACACATGACAAATAAGCTTGGAAAACCCCAAAGAAGACATCCTTTCTCCCTAGCGGGGTCCCTGATTTTGTTTTGAGGAAATTTATCCTAGCACTGAGGTTTAGGTCACCAACATACTGGTGAGAGAATGGAATCCTTCAATTCTCTAAGACTACTAAACAAAAACAAGTAGGTGTCTATCCAGGTGAGAGAGTGAAATCCTTGGCATCATTAATATTTCTCAAGAGGCTCCTCTTACACAGGATTTAATCACGAGGCAATGTGCACGATTGTGATTGGGATAGCCCTTGGTCACTTTTGTGAGCGTTGGAGATATTTGCAGGATTGTATTCGTATTTGGGGGCTCTTTTGAGAGTTTTGGGCTTTGCTACCCTACCCATATGGTCAATCCTGCCTTTGACTGTCCGCTTGAGCATTGGTTATATTGGGGTGACCTTAGTTTCCTTACCTAGGTATCACAGGGGGTGCTTGCAGAGGTTCTTCTATAGGTGTCCTGTCCAGGTATGGGTCGGACATCACAGTCACTTTACTCATTGAGGGACACTATAATTGCTTAGATACCTCTGCTTGTAGTGTATGGAAGTTTCGAGCCTCTCCTAGGAGAGACATACTTGCTGTATTCGGGAGCTCACTTATCCTCCCCATGGATTTCTTGGATGTTGGATCTATATTTTCTTAGGAGTGTGCTCTTTGTGCGCTAGTTTGATTTTGGGATCATTGTTACTTGAGAATATTTATGCTCTCTTGAGTTCAGTTCCTTTTATGTTCGACATGCCTAATATCACTACTAGTATCCCATCACCTGCTCCAAGTCCTAGTGCGGACTGTTGGTCCCCATTTTGTCACTATTTTTGCGTTAAATACTTTACATATTAATGCATGTTTTGTTACCTTTTGGCGTCTTTTGCACCATGCAGCTCACCATTCAAGCCTCAGGTATGAATAAATTTAAGGTTTATGTCAATTTTGTTTATTATTATCATTTTACGGTTTTAATGGTTAAAATTGACATGATCTGATGCGCATTTGATGTATTAATTCATGTCTATAATTATTTGCAGGTTATATGGTATTTTAGGCAGGCCAACAAACAGACACGCGTTCAGCTAGATATAAGGGGATCATATCCAACTTGCCGTCCATATCACTTAACAAACCGTGCGTCATTGGTAGTATATTTCTGTACGTTAAAGGCATGTAAACGGCCAGGAGCTGTTATGACCACGCAGTAGCATATCATCGCCAGCCTTATTCTGGAAGAAATGCCCATCTAATGTCTCTGTGTGACACCTTGACGCCGGCTCCGATTAAAATTGAAGTCACATGCCACATCGCGTGCCAGAAGGAACCCGATCTGCGAAGGAGAAGGAACTATCATTTGTTAGTTGTCAATGCACTTATTTTTTATAATGACTGCCTTATCATGAAGAGCAGTCGACCACTAAAGGGTCAACTTGCTCTCCCTCCATCAAACAATGTATATATAGGCGCTGTTATGCGATTTAGAACGAGTATTTTTATTTGATATGACCAGTTAAGTCTGAAAACTCTGTAATGCTACCCTTTTAATTTAATGAAAGTTCTATTGCGCTGTGTATGATCATGTTTTGTTAGAAGAACATTACTCTGTCCGCTGGGAGGGCCCCTGACAACAGAGTTTTTACATCTTTGTGTAGGTTCTATTATTTCTTTTCTCTCCAATTAGTATAATTTTGCTTATAAGTTGTTTGTCTAGTTTTGTTCCTGTAATCATTTATGTTTTATGTAGTATAGATTTCAGTTTAATATTATGCGGATTATGTAGGTTTCTTTTATCAATTAGCAACCAGTTGCGCCTAGAATAGTTTTCAAATTCTTTTGCAAAGTCTTTACAGTTCATTGCTTGATTTCTAGACTAAATTCCTTTGATTAAATTATAGTAGCTTTATTTTATTTATTCCAGTTTTTGTCATGAATTTTCTTAAGAGTATTTCGGTCTATTCAATGATGTAATTTCCTTTTCGAATTATGAAATTAGCTTAGGTTATATTATTCAATCATTAAGTAGGTTTACTTCTTGCTTTTGCATTGCATTAGCACATGCATGAGACAACTACCTTCAATAAATCATTTAGATTCACTGTTTCCTTCAAATTTTAACATTTTCTTCAAACAGACTGTCATTCAGACAACCTATCCTACCCTTTATATAGACCTTCATCTCCACATGCTATCTAGTCGCTCATTCAGTCCTGTGTGTTTTTAATTTGTTTTAATCCTATCTTCTTAGTTTTCTGATTTTGTTGTGATAGTAATGGTAGATAATGATTGTATTTTCTCTTAAGACCTTTAGATAAGATTGTTTAGACTCCTTGTTAAACCTTATTTCTCTTTCTTCTTTCTTTTTACCTTATGCCTAGGAATTATGTCATGTAATTTAACTCATTGTATTGATTTGTAATTGAATATGTGATTTAAGTGGTTCCTTTGTATATGAGGTATAAGTTACATGCATTAATAGATTAAGTGGTTTACACATTGCTTATATTAATACAATTTGTTCTCTTAATCATGTAATTGTTAAAGGAATCTATAAAATAGAATTTAGATCATCTTCTAAGTTTTCTGTTTGTTTGTAGATCATGTCTACCTTCTTATAGTATTTTGTAAATAGGAGTTCTTTGTGTATCAACAATCATGTTTACTATTTCTTATAACTGGACATTTCTTAGTTTACACATTTTTGTGGAGATCAAACTAGACTTAATCCCATTTAGCTTTTACACTTCTTTTGAGAGTCATTTTGATACCTCTCCTGCTCCAGTTCTCAACCTCTCCCGCTCCAGTTCTCATTACAGTAAATGCTTACCCTCAAAATAATCAAGGAGAGTGGAATTACAATGATTTAGTTTGATTTATGTACATTAGTTAGTGTATGTATAGTTTTTTAAAAGTAGTACATTGTAAATCCTTCTTGATGTAATCATTCTCTCAAGTAAAATCAATCTCTCTAGATAGAATAGTTCATTTTCATAACACTGTTCATATCCAGACATTTATAAATAGTTTGATACCACTCTGCCTAGACCTCTGTTTTTATTGACTTAACTATATTAGGAGTTCAACTCAAGATATTTTCAATCTTTAGCTTATTAAATTATTACCACGATACTCTCTACCTTCGCATATATTTTGTAGCAACTCGAAGCCTACTAACCCCGGTCGATAATTAAATATTTGGTAAACTATTCAAGACAATTTTTTGCCCAACATTTTTGGTAGCGTTGCCGGGGAGTTGTTTCGTAAGGTATAATAGATGTAGGCTGGTAACGGGGGAGCGGTAAGACGAGAGGTAAGAACCTGCGCATCTATTATAACAGGAACCCCCAAATCCAGTAGTAGTAGTAGTATAGGATTGATTCATTAAGATAATAAAATTTTGTTAAGTTTTTGTGATAAACATTTTGTCCTCAACCATCAACTCAATGAAAAGTCAAAAAAAAAAACACTCATAGGAAGTAGTTTTGCTGGGAACATAAAGAGATTCTTACAGGGGGAATTATAGAAAGAGAAGAGATTCTGGTAAGAGGACCTGAGAGCCCTATTCTTGAAACAATTTAAAAATAAGTAACCAGGGAACCTCTTAATCTTCCACTAAGTAATAAAGTCAGATAATATAACTCTTGAAGTGGGGGAGCTAAAATTTATTAATTTTGTTAATATTACCTAGGTGGAAGCTCTCCTTTGTAATAGTAACCCCACAAATTGACACATCCACAGTAGCATCCCCTACTCCTATAAGAACCAATAAAAGAATGGGTGATTAGAGGAATATTTCTCCTAGAAACGCATGTTGGGTTGCCTCAATCCCCCATCAAAACAAACCTTCTAGGTACACTCACTCTAGAAACCAAACCTACATAAAGAACCAGGAAGAACAACGAGCAACAAAACTAATGTCTGTCCAAAATGTAAAACTAAAAATCCTTGACAGGAATGTCCATTAAACAAAAATCCTCCATGTTATATCTGCATGGGGCATCATGTTTTGCCCCAGGGGATCAAGATGGATCCTATCAAGATAGAGGTAATCATTGGACTTCTCTCTCCAAAGGCTCTTCCTCCTCCTGATTCTTAAAAATATTATAGGTTATCATCATTTGTAAATATGTCAGTATGTGTATATATCTTTGAATAAATATGAGTCATGTCTAATCATAGGGGACTCTTCTTCTATGTTTTCAAGAATAAAATAAATCATCTAATAAATGGTTTTGAAATTCAGTTACAAATGGGTCTTTTCTATAGGATATTACCTGAAAAGGAAAGTGATCTAAAAACACTAACATCATATCTTAACTTCGAAGTTTTAAACCATTTATTTTATGATTTTGTTATGCTTTATATGATGGTTTGATTCAGATATGTACATTACTGATTACTTTAACAAGTGCTCAAAAGATTCACTTCAATTATCATGTTTTCTAGAACTTTAACACCAAGAGATTACTAGCTCATCTACACTTGTTATCAAAACTTGACTCTTAAATATTTTTGAGAACACTCCATGATAAGTGGAATTTCTACTTGTGGGGAACATTGTTTTTTAAAAAGAAAATAGAATGAAAGGCCTAGGAACACCTTTAAGTTATTCTCTTTTGACATGATCTATAATTAAGGCCATTTTATGATTTTTTTTAACTCACGTGTTTAGTAGGGCTTAGCATGCTCTAGTAGCAATCGAATTCCTATACTCATAATCTTTATACAAGGCAAACCCGCCGGGGTACTGAACAGGCCTGCTGATAGCGGGTCAATGCTAAGTACCAACCTAAAAATAAGGAAGTTCGATAAATGCAAGTAAACTCACCGGGGTACTAAATAGGCTCGCTGGTAGTGTGGCTATGCTTGCATGGTGCCAAGATAAACCCGCCGAGGTATTGAACAGGCCTGCTGGCAGCGGGGCAATATTAGGTAAAGAGATATGGTTAATGCACCACTAGGCACATGGTTTAACAACAAAATATATTTAGGCCTATTGTTTATGATGTCATTAAAGAATAACTGTAAGATGGCCTTGGATCCGACAACTTGAATTCAATTAATATCTAGGATATGTTTATCCTAGAAATGGGACCCATAGCTGTAAACTCCTACAAATTCGAAGGTGAGCTCAAGCAATTTTTGAGATGAAAAGATATCCTTACAACAAGGCAAGGGTGACTAGTTTTCCCTATGGTTCTTTCACTTTCACGTTGTAAATGATAAATTTATACATTCATATATTTAAGTACTATTATTTTTTGATATATATATATATATATATATATATACATACATATACATACATATACATACATATACATACATACATACATACATACATATATATGTATGTATGTATGTATGTATGTATGTATGTATATACATACATACATACATACATACATACATACATATCTGAATCCTTTCCATTTATATATATATATATATATATATATGAATCCTTTCCATTTATTAGTTAATCTTTCTCCCTTTTTCAAACTTACAACAACATGATTGAACTTTCTTAATTTATTTTGGAAATGACTTAGTTTTCTTGTATGGCTTGGGGACATGCCATATCTTTGGTTTGAGGGAGGATTAGCCTGATTGTCTGTCTTTATTTTTACTTATAAAAGACTCATTGCCAAATGATAAAGTGTTTGTAGGATAATGCAAATAGCGAAATCGGTTTTAAAATCATGGGTGAATATGGAAGAACACCAGAAAACTTCTTTGAGATCGGGAAGCTTAGGAAAAGCCACAATTAGCAGTAGTTTGATCTAGCAAGCTCATTTTTACAGAAAGCTGTATGAAGGATCGTATGAAAGGTCAAATGTCGGTATCAATAAGAAGTCAAATGATAAGCTGAATAAATTTTTTATGATATTTTTGTATCTATGATTAAGTGTTGGCTTAATTTTATTTGGGTAAAAATATGAGTCATACCATTAGGGTCACATCCAGATGATATTATGACTAATGGCGATTCATGATAGTATGAATTAAATCTAATATAATTTTATTTCACCCCTATATGGATATGATACAACCTTCCGGTACCTTTTAGTTATCATGACTCTGCCATCTCCATTATTCTCTTTCTCTGTTCGCATGCATAAGCTATCAGATAAGTTGACCCTCTCGTTGAACTAAGGTTATGGTTACAAATTTGGTTATACACTCGCATTAAGTTACACGTTCAACCTGTCTAAAGCTTGCTTTGGACATGGTTGAACCAACTAAAATTTAGAAACCCATTCAATCATGCGCTTTAGACAACACATGTTTTGAAAATTGCCATAATGGCACGATCGTTTAGGCATGCCGAGCTGTTTGCATGATCATTTGGTAGGTTGAATGCAACACACTTTAAAACTAGCACTGTGCAAACCTTCTCATCGTTATCACTAACCGTTATCAATGTAGAGCATTTTGGTCACCTTTCTCTCATATTTCCTGAAAACCCTGTATTCCATCCTTTGTTTCCATCATGTCGAATCGATTCGAGCAAGAAAGTTACCAAGATCTATTTCAAATGACAAAGTTCAGGGAATGTAGGGAAATGTTTTTTCGAGCCGGTTGGAACCTGCTCCTCCATTCACTGCAAGGTTATGACGAGGAAATATCATTGTTGTTTGCAATGGGGTTCAATGGGAGGACGACCAGGGTAGGTCATCTTTCCTTTCAAGTCACCGAGGATTCGATTTCCCGCGCCACTAAGCTTCCCCGAGAGGGTGAGTGATGGCAAAAACATTGGTTAGTTCGATGAGCATGACATAATTTTTCTCTCAAGCCCGAGTTTTGGTATGTATCAGGAGAAAAGGGCTACCATCACAGTTGGATAAAGCCATAATACATCAAGCCGTTGACAATCATTATTCATCTGCTTACCTACGAAGGTAAGTTTAGCGTTTTCAAATCCTGTCACCTTCGATTACAGGCTCACTTTGTCGATAATATATGTTTGAATTTCCCTTTCTTTTTTCTCCATAGCTTAGAAAAAATGTCGAATTTGGTTAGAAAGAATACCCTTCATCCCAAGAGTAGTCTGTACCACCACAGTTTAATCAAACTGTTAATCCTGGATCAGCTCAAGGAGCGAAACCAACCTTGGGATACTTTTTTATTCAAGGTTCTTAACCCCCACCTTAATATCCGTAAACGATCCCATCATTTTCACCATGAGTTAAGACAAACCTCGCTCGTATAAGAGGAAAACCCTAACATTTTCCATCTTGGCGAAGATGTCTCAGAACCTAACTCCCCTGTGAAAAATACCCTTTCCAGTCCTGTGTCCGCCAAATTTGTACCTTTTTCACGACCTCGTACCAGAAGACAAAAGGATAAAAGTGCTCAGCTTATGCTCCGTCCCAGTACCCAGACCACAGTTTAGCTTGATGTGCAGACTGGTCATTTAGATGATGAGTTCAAGGTAGAGAAAACCGACCCAAATTCATCCCTGTTAGCATTAGCCAGTATTTCTTCTGAGTTACTCTAGGACGTTGATTAAATGGACATTCCTGCATCTGTCCAGGAGAAGAACCCCCTCCTACTGTCAATTTGGATCTGCCTTCAATGGAAATGAGTCCTCCACGAGATTTCAACCAGTCCCTAGAGCCATGTACGCCATCGCAACCAACACTAGATTAATTAACTTCTTAGTTAACTCAATCGACGAAGCAGAATGAAGTGTATGTTAAGCTCATTTCAGAGCTTCTGGAGGAAAATAAAGAGTTGCGGTTAATGATTAAAAATTTGGAGGACCTCCACAAGACCGTTAGCTTATCACAAAGGGATCAGCAAGCCAGGTGTGCCCTTTTGAAGGATTAGGCTAAGAAGTTGAAGTTCAAACAGTTCATTTCATCAAAGTCAGAGGTAGCTGATGACACAGCTCTGCCTCCTTCCTAATGCTATCTTTTATTCTCTGACTAGTGGGACCTGTAATTCTTCCAGTTTGGGGGAATGTTGTGTTGGAGACATTTACCACCTTACACACTCATTTTGGTCAATTTGGCCTAGTTAAACCACTATCCTAAGTATTATTGACTTAATTGACATCAGAGAAGCACTAGATGACATCAGCTAGATCACACCCACGCCTACCTTCAGTCAAGGAGGCTAACTTAGCCTTCTCCTACATTCAAGGAGGCTAACTGGAACACTTCAGGGGTGATCTGAGTGTCATTAATGCCCCATATTGCTAATTGATGGTTACAATTAGTTAAACAGAGTAGTGAAGGCGTCTTCCTTCATTAAATTGATTATTTATTGATTATTTAATGAACTGGAGTCAATAGGGGCACCTCCAACCACTTCTGATGGCCAGTTACACTTCAGTTAACCTCATCAGGGTTCATTGGAGTCATTGATGCGCTGCCACTTGTTGGTTGGCTTGCAGTAACATGTGTCTGAGCTACTTTCAGTTAGAATCAGACATTTATTGCACTCTGACTTCAGTTAGGGCTCAATTGAGTCAATTAGGGTTTTGATCAGTGGTTAACTTGAGTGTTGATTGTGGCTTACATTCAGTTAAGCTAGACTCACTCATTCAATTTGAATGACCTCCTTGAGAATTCAAATTGCTTTGTCATTCATGCTTGCAACATGATATTGTATTGTATTACTCATTCTTTGTGTGAATATACAGAGCGGCTACTCATTTTGTAGCACAATTACACCATTTTCATGCCTTATTGTTATTAATCTTTGATGAGACTTGTGTTTAGTCCCTAGATTACTGTGACAGATTAATATGGTATCAGAGCTCACGGCGGGACGAAGCTTAGATCTCTCAAAAACAAGGTTTTTGACAGATCTTGCATGAAAATTGAGCATTAGCTCAAAAATCCAGCACTACACCAGAAGCCAAGGCTTACCACTTAATACCCCAAGTAAATAACTTGTTGATCAAGCTTGCTTGATTGACTATGCTGGGTGTGATGAAAGCCTAAAATGTGCATACTGTCCGACCTTACATTGCCCTTTTTGTTGTGATTTTCAGGTTTTTAATAGGTGAAAGCATTCACTCCAGCAGATTCAAATGGCTTCTTCCGTAGATCTTTTGACTCCATTCAATTTCCACTCATGGAAAGGAGACATGGAGATATAGCTGCATTCCAGAGGACTCTATAGGGTCACTATGGACACTAAAGAAGAGCTTGCTTCTGTGACAAACAAAGCTATATTCTTGAACAAGAAGGATGAAGCATTCAGATTCTTGTGCCTCTTTGTTTTTCGGGATCTTCTTTTCCATCTCTCGGGATTGAAGACTCTAAAGGAAATTTGGGACAAATTGGAAACCTTGTATGGAAAGCAGGATGATTTGAGAGTTTACTAGCTTGAAAATGAATTGATGTCTCTCCAGCCTTCCAATTTCGAGATCTTGAATGACTTTTTCACAAAGTTCAAGCACATTGTCTTACTGTTGAAGCAATGCAAAGTGGAGAAGGAGGACAATCAACTCATCCTTGCCATACTCTCCAAACTTGGAGCTGATTATTCAGATTTTGTCCCTACTTTCCATGCAGGGAAGCTCACAACCCCTGATGGAAGATGCCTACACTCAATGCCTTCATTGAGTCCCTAACAAGTGAACATGATAAGCTTGTCTAGATGGGGATCATCAGATCCTCCCGTGATCAAGCCCTCCATGTCTCGGGGCCCGAAGATCTGAAGGGTAAAGGAAAGTAGCAGAAGAACCCAAAAACTAAATTCGAAGCTCCTAAGCCTAAAGTTGGAAACAAGTAGCATGATGAGTCTTTCGGCTCAAAGAAGAACAAAGGGAAAGGGCACCATGGAAAGGAAAAAGTCAATTGTTCATACTATGAGAAGGGCTTCTGCCCTAAACATGCCTGCATGAAGAAGAAGCTTGATCAAGCTACCTCTCTCCTTGAGAGAAATCACATCAATATTCCGAAAAGATTTTGGAGGAGAGATCAGCAAGATCGGGAACCACGTCATGAAAGAGGTCATGCCCTCATGGCAAGCACTTCGAAGTCCAAAGCACTCTTGATTGATTCTGGAGCTTCGAACCACATGATCACTGAAAGAGACTCATTCTCATCATTGGAGACCGGAAAATCCATCCCCATCCACATGGGAGATGACTCCACCATCATTTCAGAAGGAAAAGGTATGGTTGATCTTGAGAATGACTATTTTTCAAATGTTTTGTATGTACCGTCTCTGGCATCAAATCTCCTTAGTGTCTATCAGATGACACATACAAGAGTTCCTAAGAGAGTATCTTTCAGCCCGAATGATTTTGAGATAACGGAACTTGCATCCGGGAAACTTGTTGCTAAAGGCCTTGGAAACCATCATGCAAAAGCCTATGAGTTTTCCCACTTTGTGGTGGATGCAAAGCCCACCGCTCTACTAACTCATGGAAATGAAGTTAGTAGGCTGTGGAATGAGAGGTTTGGCCATCTAAATTTCAAATATTTGTAGCAATTATAGAAAAACTCCATGGTTTAAGGCCTCTCGGTCATCAAGGCAACCACTGGAATTTGCAAGGGCTGTGTGGTTGGAAAACACCCTAAGCACAAGTTCGATCGGGGGAAGGCAAATCGAGCTACATGCATATTGGGGCTGATACATTTTGATATCAGCAGTCTGATGCTTGTCACATCCATGAATGGATCAAGGTATCTTATAACTTTTATTGATGATTTTTCAAGGTACACATGGGTCTTCTTTCTCAAAAAGAAGTCTGAAGTATGTGAAAAATTCATTGAACTGAAGGCCTTGATGGAGAATGCCTCTGGGATTAAGATCAATATCTTGAGATCTGATAATGGTGGGGAGTATGTCAGTAATGATCTGCTGCACATATTCTCCCAAAGTGGTATTCAGGTTGAACATTTGAATGAACTACACTCCCCAGTAGAACGGTGTAGCGGAAAGGAAGAATCGGTCTCTCAAGGAGATGACCACCTGTATGTTGGAATCAAAGAAGTTGGTTGCAAATTTGTGGGATAAAGCCATGCATGCTGCAGCACACATTTAGAACAGAGTGCAACACTAATTTGTGAAAGGGAAGACCCCTTTTGAAGCATACTTCGGACACAAGCTGGATGTGTCGAACCTGCAGGTGTTTGGGTTCACTGCATGGGCCCGAATTCCACTTGATAAAAGAAGGGATTTGCAACCGCAAAGCATAGAATGTCTATTTATTGGGTATCCTAATGAATCAAAAGGTTTCAAGCTTCTGGATATCAAAACAAAACAGATCATCATCGAGAGAAGTGTCAAGTTCGATGAGCCTCTTCAGGAGGTGGAACCAATGAAGGAGAAAACTGCTGAATTTCCTTCCTATTCTACTGAATATTTGGATGATGAAATTGAGGGTGATAACCATGATTTGGATCCTTGGATTTATGATATCAGTGTACAACAAACATAAGATACTGAATCAAAACCTGAAGTACAAAATCATCTTCCCACATGGGCCCGACAGACACTCTCCTCTGCAGGAGATAACATTGGAAATCCGGATGATCCAAGGAGAACCCGGTCTGATTTCCAAAGAGAAGGTATTGCGCTCTCTTGTCCTGATAATTTGCTGTTTGAAACTTGTTATTTGATGATTAGTTCAGAACCAACATCCTACTACCATGCTCATAATGATCCGAGATGGCAAGTTTCCATGGATGAAGAGATGAATTCTCTTCAGAAAAACACTACTTGGGAGCTAGTTTCTCTTCCTCCGGGAAGGAAATTGGTTCAATGAAAGTGGGTGTTTCGGACCAAGTTTTTTTGTTGATTGTAGCACCTACAAATATAAGGCAAGGCTGGTGGAAAATTTTTTCTCTCAGGTCCAAGGTGTGGACTACCATGAGACTTTTGCACCGGTTGCAAAAATGGACTCCACCCACCTAGTTTTGGCAATTTCAGCATCTAAGCACTAGGAAGTGAATCATATGGATATTAAGTCAGCCTTTTTGCATGCATATCTTTATGAGGAGATATACATGAAGCAGCCTAGGGGCTACATCTCTGATCCATCTTTGGTTTGCAATCTAAAGAAGTCACTATACGGGTTAAAACAGGCCCCAAGAGAGTGGTATTCCAAGATGGATGCCTTCCTTCTCTCGCAAAACTTCCAAAGGTGTAGATCAGATCCAAATGTGTATATACAGCAGTCTGATGGTCATTTTATTATTATTGTTTTATATGTTGATGACTTACTTATCACAGGTAGCACAGTTGCTTCCAATTCAGCCATCAAAACTGCTCTCCACAATGCATTTGAAATGAGCGATTTGGGGCTCGAAATTGAGCAAAATTCTGATGGGATAATGGTCACTCAGTACAAATACATATCAGACCTATTATTCAAGTTTAACATGGCTGAATGTAGGCCTAAACCATTCCCTTTTCTTTCAGCGATCATCCTTGAAGAAGGAAAAAGCACAGCTCCCATGGACTGCACTATCTATCGACAACTGATTGGTAGCTTGTTGTACTTGACACATTATCAGCCTGATATCTGTTATGCCATGAATGTTGTATCAAGATACATGAAATAGCCTCATTATATTCATTGGAAGGTACCCAAGAGGATCCTCCAGTATATTCAGGAAACTAGGACCTACGACATTCACTATGCTGCAGACTCCGAGCTAGAGCTGGTTGGATACACAGATTTCGATTGGGCGGGTGACTCTATTGACCGGAAGTCTACTTCCGGATATGTATTCATGTTTGGTGGTGGCCCCATTTGCTGGTCTAGCAAAAATCAGGCTGCCATAGCATTATCTTCAATAGAGGTTTAGTATCGAGGAGCGGTGAATGCTTGCATCCAAGCAGTTTGGTTGCAAGGCATTCTTTCAGAGTTTGATATTGGTAGTACTTTGTCCACTATCCTCTTTTGTGACAATCAAAGTGCTATTAAGATATCCATAGATCCAGTTACCAGGAAGAGGACCAAGAATGTAGAGATCCACATGCACTATATCAGGGAGCTAGTGCATGACAAGACCATCATTATGCAATACTACCCGACTGATGAGCAGATTGCAGACATCTTCACCAAGAGCTTTTCAGAAAATAAGTTCACTTACCTTTGTTCACTATTGTGGGTGAGTCCATCAGGGTGATCAGACTACTTTCAGTGTTCAGCTTGAGGGGGGGTTTTTCCCACTGGGGTTTCCCTCTTTTCCTCACTTAGTTTTTTTTTTAGCATTGTTTTCAGTTCAGTATTGTACAGGGTGACCTATGTCCTTAGTTGCTGGGGCCCTAGCATTTTATGTTTTCTAACTCCTCCCGAGTATAGCTTAAGGGGGGGTGTTGGAGACATTTACCACCTTACACACTCATTTTGGTCAATTTGGCCTAGTTAAACCACTATCCTAAGTATTACTGACTTAATTGACATCAGAGGAGCACTAGATGACATCAGCTAGATCACACCCACGCCTACCTTTAGTCAAGGAGGCTAACTTAGCCTTCTCCTACGTTCGGGGAGGCTAACTGGAGCACTTTGGGGGTGATCTGAGTGTCATTAATGCTCCATATTGCTAACTGATGGTTACAATCAGTTAAATAGAGCAGTGAAGGTGCCTTCCTTCCTTAAATTGATTATTTAATGAACTATAGTCAACAGGAGCACCTCCAACCACTTCTGATGGTCAGTTACACTTCAGTTAACCTCATCAGGGTTCATTGGAGTCATTGATTGGCTACCACTTGTTGGTTGGCTTGCAGTGACATGTGTCTAAGCTACTTTTAGTTAGACTCAATCATTTATTGTACTCTAACTTCAGTTAGGGCTCAGTTGAGTCAATTAGGGTTTTGATCAGTGGTTAATTTGAGCATTAAATGTGGATTACATTTAGTTAAGCTAGACTCACTCATTCAATTCGAATTTCTTTTTCATTCATGCTTGCAACATGATCTTGTATTGTATTACTCATTCTTTGTGTCAATATACAGAGCGACTACTCATTTTGTAGCACAATTACACCATTTTCATGCCTTCTTGTTAATAATCTTTGATGAGACTTGTGTTTAGTTCGTAGATTACTGTGACAGATTAATATGTTGGTCCTCATTTTGTCACCATTTTTGGGTTAAATAATTTACATATTAACGCATGTTGTGTTACCTTTTGGTGTCTTTTGCACCATGCAGCTCACCATTCAAGCCTCAAGTATGAATAAATTTAAGGTTTATGTCAATTCTATTTATTATTATCATTTTACGGTTTTAATGGTTAAAATTAACATGATATGAGGTGCATTCGATGTATTAATTCATGTGTATAATTATATATAGGTTATATGGTATTTTAGACAGGCTAACAAATAGACACACGTTCAGCTAGATATATGGAGAGCATATCTAGCTTGCCGTCCAGATCACTAAACAAATTGCGCATCATTGGTAGTATATTTCTGTGCGTTAAAGGCATGTAAACGGCCAGAAACTGTTATGACCACGCGCCAGCATCTTAGCATCAGCCTTCTTTTGGAAGAAACGCCTATTTAATGTCTTTGTGTGACACCTTGATGCTGACTCCGATTAAAATTGAAGTCATATGCCACATCGTGCGCTAGAAGGAACCCGATCTGCGAAGGAGAAGGATCTGTCATTTGTTAGTTGTCAATGCACTTATTTGCTATAATGACTGCCTTATCATGAAGAGCAGTCAACTACTAAAGGGTCGACTTGGTTGCCATCGATCAAACAATGTATATATAGGCGTTGTTGTGCGATTTAGAACAAGTCTTTTTATTTGATATGATCAGTTAAGTTTGAAAACTCTGTAATGATACCCTTTTAATTTAATGAAAGTTCTATTGCGTTGTGTATGATCATGTTCTATTAGAAGAGCATTACTCTATTCGCTGGGACGCCCCCCCGACAACAGAGTTTTTACATCTTTGTGTAGGTTATGTTATTTCTTTTCTCTACAATTAGTATAATTTTGCTTATAAGTTGTTTGTGTAGTTTTGTTCCTGTAATCATTTATGTTTTCTATAGTATAGATTTCAGTTTAATATTATGCTGATTATGTAGGTTTCTTTTATTAGTTAGCAATCGGTTGCACCTAGAATAGTCTTCAAATTATTTTGCAAAGTCTTTACAGTTCATTGCTTGATTTCTAGACTAAATTCCTTTGATTAAATTATAGTAAATTTAGTTTTATTTATTCCAGTTTTGTCATGAATTTGCTTAAGAGTATTTTGGTCTATTCAATGATGTAATTTCCTTTTCGAATTATGAAATTAGCTTAGGTTATATTATTCAATCATTAAGTAGGTTTACTTGTTGCTTTTACATTGCATTAGCACATGCATGAGACAACTGCCTTCAATAAATAATTTAGATTTACTGTTTCCTTGAAGTTTTAGCATTTTCTTCAAATAAGCTGTCATTCAGACAGCCTATCCCACCCTTTATACATGCCTTCGTTTCCACCTGCTATCTAGTCACTCATTTAGTCCTGTGTGTTTTTAATTTGCTTTAAGCTTATATTCTTAGTTTTCTGATTTTGTTTTGATAGTAATGGTTAGATAATGATTGTATTTTCTCTTAATACCTTTAGATAAGATTGTTTAGACTCCTTGTTAAACCTTATTTCTCTTTCTTTTTTCTTTTTTACCTTATGCCTAAGAATTATGTCATGTAATTTAACTCATTGTAATTGAATCTATGATTTAAGTGGTTCCTTTGTATATGAGGTCTAAGTTACATGCATTAATAGATTAAGTGGTTTACACATTGCTTATATTAATAGAATTTGTTCTCTTAATCATGTAATTGTTAAAGGAATCTATAAAATAGAATTCAGATCATCTTCTAAGTTTTCTGTTTGTTTGTATATCATGTCTACCTTCTTATAGTATTTTGTAAATAGGAGTTATTTGTGTATAAACAATCATGTTTTCTATTTCTTGTAACTGGACATTTCTCAGTTTACACATTTTTGTGGAGATCACACTAGACTTAATCCCATTTAGCTTTTACACTGCTTTTGAGAGCCACTTTGATACCTCTCCTCCTCCAGTTCCCATTACAGTAAATGCTTACCCTCAAAATAATCAAGAAGAGTGGAATTAACATGATTTAGTTTGATTTATGTACATTAGTTAGTGTATGTATAGTTTTTTAAAAGTAGTACATTGTAAATCCTTGTTGATGTAATCATTCTCTCAAGTAAAATCAATCTCTCTAGATAGAATAGTTCATTTTCATAACACTGTTCATATCCGGACATTTATAAATAGTTTGATACCACTTTGCCTAGACCTCTGTTTTTATTAACTTAACTATATTAGGAGTTCAACTCAAGATCGTTTCAATCTTTAGCTTATTAAATTATTACCACGATACTCTCTACCTTCGCATATATTTTGTAGCAACTCGAAGCCTACTAACCCCGGTAGA
The DNA here is from genome assembly GCA_001517045.1 of Pseudotsuga menziesii. Lineage (NCBI taxonomy): Eukaryota > Viridiplantae > Streptophyta > Pinopsida > Pinales > Pinaceae > Pseudotsuga > Pseudotsuga menziesii. The sequence goes on along the minus strand of LPNX010895356.1, from coordinate 457,662 downwards.
TAATTAAATATTAGGTAAACTATTCAAGACAATATTTTCCCCAACATTTTTGGCATAGTTACGGGGGATTTGTTTCGTAAGGTAGAATAGATGTACTTTGGTAACGGGGGAGCAGTAAGACGAGAGGTAAGAACCTGCACATCTGTTATAATAGGAACCCCCAAATCCAGTAGTAGTAGTAGTAAAGGATAGATTCGTTAAGATAGTAAAATTTTGTTAAGTTTTTGCAAGAAACATTTTGACCTCAACCATCAACTCAGTGAAAAGTCATTAAAAAAAAACACTTATAGGAAGTAGTTTTGCTAGGAACATAAAGAGATTCTTACAGGGGGAAATTATAGAAAGAGAAGAGATTCTAGCAAGAGGACCCGAGGGCCCTATTCTTGAAAAAATTTAAAAATAAGTAACCACGGAATGTCTTAATCTTCCACTAAGTAACAAAATCAGATAATATAACTCTTGAAGTGGGGGAGCTGAAATTTATTAATTTTGTTAATATGACCTAGGTGGAAGCTCTTCTTTGTAATAGTAACCCCACAAATTGACACATCCACAATAGCATGCCCTAATCCTATAAGAACCAATAAAATAATGGGTGATCAGAGGAAGATTTCTCCTAGAAAAGCATGTTGGGTTGCCTCATTCCCCCCTCGAAAGAAACCTTTTAGGTACACTCACTCTAGAAACCAAACCTACATATAGAACCAGGAAGAAGAACGAGCAACAAAAAGCAATGTCTATCCAAAATGTACAACTAAACATCCTCGACATGAATGTCCATTAAACAAAAGTCCTCCATGTTATATTTGCATGGGGCATCATGTTTTTCCCCAGGGCATCAAGATGGATCCTATCAAGATAGAGGTAAACATTGAACTTCTCTCTCCAAAGACTCTTCCTCCTCCTGATTCTTAAAAATATTATAGGTTATCATCATTTGTAAATATTTCAGTATGTGTATATCTCTTTGAATAAATAAGAGTCATGTCTAATCATAGGGGACTCTTCTTCTATGTTTTCAAGAATAAAATAAATAATCTAATAAATGGTTTTGAAATTCAGTTACAAATGGGTCTTTTCTATAGGATATTACCTAAAAAGGAAAGTGATCTAAAAACACTAACATCATATCTTAACTTTGAAGTTTTAAACCATTTATTTTATGATTTTGTTATGCTTTATATGATGGTTTGATTCAAATATGTACATTCTTGATTACTTTAACAAGTGCCCAAAAGATTCACTTCAATTATCATGTTTTCCAGAATTTTAACACCTAGAGATTACTAGCTCATCTACATTTGTTATCAAAACTTGACTCTTAAATATTTTTGAGAACACTCCAGGATAAGTGGAATTTCTGCTTGTGGGGAACATTGTTTTTTATAAAGAAAATAGGATGAAAGGCCTAGGAACACCTTTAAGTTATTCTCTTTTGACATGATCTATAATTAAAGCCATTTTATGATTTTTTTTAACTCATGCGTTTAATAGGGCTTAGCATGCTCTAGTACCAATCGACTTCCTATACTTGGAATCTTTATACAAGGAAAACCCGTTGGGGTACTGAACAGGCCTGCTGGTAGCGGGTCAATGCTAAGTAACAACCTAAAAATAAGGAAGTTCGATAAATGCAAGTAAACCCATAAGGGTACTAAATAGGCTCACTGGTAGCGAGGCTATGCTTGCATGGTACCAAGATAAACCCATCGGGGTACTGAACAGGCCTGCTGGAAGCGGGGAAATATCAGGTAAAAGAGATCTGGTTAATGCACCACTAGGCACATGGTTTAACAACAAAATATATTTCGGCCTGTTGTTTATGATGTCATTAAAGAATAACTGTAAGATGGCCTTGGATTTGACAATCTGAATTCAATCAATATATAGGATATGTTTATCTTAGAAATGGGACCCATAGCCGTAAACACCTAGAAATTTGAAGGTGAGCTCAAGAATTTTTGAGATGAAAAGATATCCTTACAACAAGGCAAGGGTGACTAGTTTTCCCTATGGTTCTTTCACTTTCACCTTGTAAATGATAAATTTATACATTCATATATTTAAGCACTGTTATTTTTTGATAAATAAATAAATAAATAAATAAATAAATAAATATATATATATATATATGAATCCTTTCCATTTATTAGTTAATCTTTCTCCCTTTTTCAAACTTATAACAACATGATTGAACTTTCTTAATTTATTTTGGAAATTACTTAGTTTTCTTGTATGGATTGGGGACATGCCATATCTTTGGTTTGGGGGAGGATTAGACCCCATGGAATAGTAATATACTTTGATGTTCCAAGATGATCCTAAAAAACACTTGTTTATTGATGTACGCGACTTTTTAAATCTATACTCGCGTGTACATGCGACTTTTGACCTCAAACCTTCGTACATCGGGATCTTTGCATAAGTTCAAATTTTTTGGATTTTTCCTTAGATGAGTCTGAATTACTTGACTCTTGGCCTTCCAAATGCCTTAAGAACGCTCAGATTCAACCCTCCATTACCTATCTAGAGTGCTATATAATGAACCCCTTGGATACATTGAAGGGAGGGAAATTGAAGGGAAAGAAAACTATAGTCCATTGTTGTCTCAGCTTTGCTTATACTTGAGTCTGCATCCCTTTGTCCCTTGGAGCACATAGTGTTCTTCCCAAGCTTTCATTTTATTTGTGAGCTTGGTATCGAGAGATGGAGGATTGAAGTCGTGGAGGCCCAGGTGGAGGAATCAGTTTCTCCGGTTCGCAGAAGTGCCGACAGAGTTTGTCACTATTCTATCTCTGTTTTATTAATAGAAATATCTTTTCCTGTCCAATTCATGTGCATGTTGAATACAAATATTGAATCCATGGATGTGTTTAATTGCTTATACATGGTTGATTATATATGGTAGAATAGCTCTAACACACACACACACATATATGCTTGCTTTGTTTGCTGTTGTTGAGCGAAAATTATAATTTCAATTGCATTGGAAAATCTCAATGGGGATCTACTTCAACAGTCTGAAATAAGGTATGATTCGATATCCCTTAGTGTTAGATTTTCTTATTGTTCTTGCATATTGGGAAATATTGATTTCTCGTGTCAATACTGTCTGTTGTGGTACCCCCAAGCCATAGGAAGTTTCTCTCCATAACATAATTGGTGACTATGCTGGGGAAGTTCCTTGTTTTTTTTTGGGGTTGGGGGCACAATGTGCTTGATCTTATTGACCTGTTCTTTGTTTCTCCCCGTTTCTGTGTTGCATTTAGTAGTATGTTCATCCATTGACACTCCCTTAGTTTGGTTTGACCCTTGACCTAATTTTTACGACTTTCTTCTCTGTATATGTAGGTTTTTGGCTAAAAGCCACGTACATACGTAGCTTTTTGGTTAAAATTCACGTATATACATAGTTTTTTGGCCAAAATCCACATATACATGCAGGTTTTTGGCCAAAAGTCATGTACATATGCTACTGTTCTTTATACAATTGCATACATCCTCCCTTATTTTTGGTTGAGTTTGATGTAGGGAAGTTGTTGGGTGGGTTGTGTGTATGGCTAGGTCTTCCTGGGTTCTGATATTGTCTGTTGACTACTTCTTTTGTGACCAGAGACCATTTTTTCATTGATTTTTCTTTGAAAGTAGTTCTGTAGCAGGGATTTCTCCCTTGCTACAGGGCAATAATTGCTACCTTCCATCTATAAGACGGAAGGATAGGTTCCTGGATGGAAATGCAGAAAGTAAAAGTAGAAACGAAACTAGATAGTAATGAAAAATAACAAATAGAGAACCCCTCTGCAAACATGGTTAGGGTTCACCTCCAATAACCTGCAAAAGCATATTAGATAACCAAGATACAGGGACCTTTGGGTCTATCCTCTGGAATATGTGTGTTGTCGTCGACAGAGGGAGACCTGCCCTTGGTCAAGGAAATGGAGTTTCCTTGACCAGAAGTGCGAGGGAGATAACTGAAAGGGGTGAGACAATCTGTGGATTGGCCCACTGAATTGGGTGGGGGGGAGGGGAAGAGTTGAACAGGGGCAGGGGGAGTGTAGTAGACTCAAACTTCCTTTGTTAAGAGTATGATGGCAGGGTGGACCAGGCAACGAATGAAACTGACTCATGGGAATGGGATCATAGCTGTAATATTAGGAATGTCAATGCAGATGGGAAATACTTGGGGGAGGTAGATATTGATGAGATCCAAGGAAGACACATTGCAAAGTACTCTGAACAAATGCGACCCAAAGGAGGGAATGCTGCCAAACTGTTTTCTATGGGGTGGTGTCTAGGGACACCGTTGTGGTACGATCTTGTGGATTTTGGGCGAGCCCGAGAAAGTAAATGCTCGATGGTGCTTTCAATTTTACAGAGTCTGAAAGCACGAAGAAGACTCTAGTGGGGGATCTTTTTTGTTGGTAGTCTCTTGTGCCCAAAAAAGGATAAAATTATACATAGTAGAGCTCGCCCATCCTTTGTTAGGGGATGGGAGGCTTCTTTACCGTTGGTAGTCTAATCAGGCTGGAAAAGGCTAAACCTATACTAACTGGACGGTCATTCAGATACTTTTACGAGCATGAACAAAACCAAGTTTGCTCGGCAATATTTTCTGGATGAGAAGGCTGGAAAAGAGCTTAACGACAACCCATGGTGATATTTTTCGTAAAGTGCGGCCCCTCTGCCCGAGAAAGCATAAAAGTATGCAGAGGGGAACAGTCTTGGCTTGAATATGCCAAGGTGGTCCTTTTCATTTGATGGTCTACATAGTCCACAAAAGGAGGTAAACGAGACGATGTAGATGCCCTTTCCCATCCTTTAACGAGCGGGAAAGGAAGCAGCTGTGCTCGACAATCTTTTCATTTTTTTTAGGAGTCAAAAAAGAGCTTAAACAAAAATCTAATATGGTCAACCGATTGCGGTGGCACAGGTGGTGCCCCATGTTGGGACGATGAACAGTGGTCCAAAGGTCATCCGCGCAGTATGGATGGAGCAGGTGGCTCTCAAACATACCAATACATGCATGGGATAGATCGCGGCAGAGGCACGCAAGTTAGTGTGGCAGAGGCACACAAACCGAAGTGGCTCTCGGACAGAGGTCAGGAGAGTCATGTGTGAAATGTGGTGGATGGAATTGACTACATGTGATGTGAGTGCAAGTTTAGAGGCAGTTATACGCCAAATACATGTAAAATAAATAATTCGTCTTCTAGACAATGGTCCAGAGATCCGCATAAGGTGCGGTGGATGAAGTAGATTTCTATATGTTACAAAAATAAAAATGATGTTCCTTAACAGGTGGTGGCCCGAGAATCCGCATGAGTAGCGGTGGGTAAGTGTGATGTAAGTACAGGCCCGCAGACACTTGTATCACCATGGTGTGGCTTGTAAATCGAGGTAACTTCCGGGAAGCGGTCCCGAAATTTGTTTGTTAAACATGAGACGATGGTCTCATCAGGAGATGGAAATTTGAGATCGGAGGTGTGAGAGGTGTCTCGAACCGGTTCCAAGTGAATTTGGATTAGCAGCTGATGGTGCTGCCCCCGAATGGGGGTCTTTAATTTGTGGTAAAAACATTGCAAAACAAAAAAGGGAAAAAACTATGCTATAAGGGACTCATAGTGGTTATATCAGGCATAGAATCTCTTGAGGTGGAGTCCGTTACGTGACTTCTTCAAGAGGCGACCATCTGAGTCAGTGGAGAGGTATGCCCCCTTGCCGAGACAAAGGTCGTTGGCTAGGCAGGGTGATGGAATCTGGTCTTTTATGGGAATAACTGATTCCACACTATGGTTTAAAAGGAACGTGGTAAAACCAGAGGCGGTCTTACAGATCTCTCCGTCAACGCGTAAGTGGTGCAGGGATAGATCAGGTGGATCTTCCATAGCCAACAAGACGGAAGGGAAACCAGTGCTAGAGATCATGTAAATGGTATTGGTTATGGATTTGGTTGCCTTGCCCCTAGTCCTTGTTGGAGGAAGAGGGGTAGGCCTGGAGATGGGAGGAGTCTTTTATGGACCTGGAGGTAGGTGCAACATCATCTCAATTGGATGGACATGAGTCAACACATCCTGGGGCCTTAGAGGTAGGGTAGGTGGTTCAAGGTACCACACAGGATCTCCCAGTGTGAAATCCTATAGATTGCAGGTTGCCAAGATAGACTTACTCACGATCTCGGATGGTAGGAAAAGGAAAAGGAAAAGAACAAGGAAAAGGATCATGTTGATTGGGAATGAAACCCACTGTTTCCCTGGTAACTGAGGTTGAGGTTGCAACTAAGGTTGCGGCTATAGATGAAGCTGCGGTTGCAGAAACAACGGAAGAGACAGGTCTGATGGACCATTGGTGGTGGTGGAGACAAGAGGGTCTGCAAAACTGGACATCATGTAGATGGACATAGTGTCTGAGGAAGGAGGTGGGGGGTGGACTTCTTCGCTCAGAGTGATCTAAGATTCAAGGGAATGTTGTCGAAGGTTGTCTAGAGCCGTTCGAAACTTAGACAAGTCCTGGTAGTGGTGAGAATAATGTCCATACAAACTGCAGAGGGTGCAAGCATGGTTTGTTCTCAATGACTTATTTCTCATTATTTGCCTGCTTGGAAGTTCAACCATGGGGAGGTTTTCCGTTATATCCATGGCATCCAAATGTGCATGAATCATTGGAAGTTCAGGGCAGTTCTGAGTCAGATGGCCCTGTTCTTTGCAGACGGTGCAAGGCGGGATTTATCGCGGCTCTGCGGTAGCTTTCACATTCTTTCCCTTGGCCCTTTTTGGGTGGGGTGGTGTGGGTGTGGGTATGGCGGTTGGTTTTTGCAGGCCGGGTGGAGGATGAGACTCGACCACAATGGGTTGCACAGGGGTTAAGACTACCTGGGGCATTGGTGGTTGAGCTGGTGGATCAAGATACCACACGAGAATTCCCAATGTAAAGTTGGGTAGGCTTAGGGTGGCCATTACTGGCTTGCTCATGACACCAGGCGAGGGAAAAAGGAAGGGAATTGTATGGACTGGAGAGGAGCCCAGATAACTCCCTGATGGTTGTATGTGGGGGTGAGGTTGTGGTTGCGGCTGTGCATAATGCATCGGCTACAGATGGTGTTGCAGCTGCTGTTGATGTTGTGGCTGCGGATGGTGTTGTGGTTGCGGTTGTGGTTGCAGCTGTGGTTGTTATTTAGGTGTAGCGGTGCTAGATGAGAGCATGCAAAAGTACGAAGTCTCTTTTGGTGTTGGTGGTGGTGACACTAAGGGGAAAGAAGCCATCATGGTGGTATTGACAAACAACCCAGGGCCCACATTCAACAATGGGGAGGCTGGCATGTTGTCAACCATGGTGTTGACCACAGGGATGACATTGGCGTGTGTGGTCATCCCTTGCTGATCAATGGTGTTGATGGTAGGGATAACATTAGCGGGTGCCGTTAACCCTTGCGGATCGTGATAAGTCAGTTGATCAACCATCACAATCTTCCCTTCATGGGGGAACATCATGAGACAGAAGACAGTTGACGTGACAACTCTCATGGCGTACATAGAACTTCTTTTGAGGAGAAGGTTATAGTCCAATTGAGCATTGACAACCTTTATGTCAATCAGAACTGTCTTCCCGACTAATGTGATGGTGACATGGGGGAGGATTCCTTAGGCTTTAGTGGGATGGCCATCATAAGCCCGTAGAGTTGTGGAGGATGGTTGCAGAATTGGGGATCCAAGTTTATGCTAGACTAGGGTAGACATAATGCATGTAGATTCCCCCTCATCCACTATGCATCAATGCACAACTAGATTCCGGATAGACACCAGGATTTGAAAGGCAATGGTTGATGGCATTCGCGGTTCTCCATTCTCCGTTTCAAATGTAATCAACTTGGAGTCAGAGAGGTCTAAGGCCCCAAGGGCAGCTAGTAAGGCTTTCCGCTACATTGGGAATGTTTTGAGTACCTCAAGAGCGGACATGGCGGTTGGTGTTTGGGCCAAATCATCGATGATGCTGTAGCTAACAGCAGCTCTAGCCATGGCATTATTGGCAACCCAACGTATGGGGGGGCATAGGAACGGGGGTAATTGAAGAGGTGCATTGACTATTTTAGACGTTGATTCCGGTGATGTGTCAGTGGGTTCGTTATTGGTTTCGTACTGATTTTGTCTAGTTTGTAGATTGACCTCTTAAGTTGTCATAGCTAGCAGGTGGTGGACACCTGTTTCTGCTGTGGGAGGTGCCCCCGAAGCGTTGGGATTGGGTTGGGGAGGGGGTGCGGTTGCCACCAATCCTTGGACTGGTAATGGGTTTTGAAACACCATAGGAGGAGGTCCTTGTGGTGCTGGGCTGGGTTGGGCTTGGTCTGTTGTGTTGGTGGCATGTTGCACCTCGTTCCTAATGGCCTGCTTGGCGCGGCCCATGAAGGGACACTCGAATGTGTAGTGCCCGTAGACCTCACAGAGTGTGCATGGTTGGTTTGTAATTAACAGAGCGTTGCGTCTTGGTGCATTTGGTCATGGAGGATTTTGGGCTGGCTGGTTAGCTGCAGCATTGTTGGGAGGGTTTGGTTGTTGACCACCTCCCTACGGTTGATTATTGGCTTGGTTCTGGGGTCTGTTGTTTCTGGCTTGCCCTTGTTGGTTATTGGGGGCTGGCTGGTTGGGATGGTTTTGTTGTGCAAACACCTGTCCCAACAGAGCAGGTGGAGCAGGGGTGGGGGCTTGAACTGCTTGCACTGGTGGTGCATAGTAGATTTGGGTGGGTGGCGGTGCCACAAATGTGGGCATTTAGCCCACGTATTGCTTTGTTGGCCAAGCCAAGGCCTGAGCCTGTTGCGGTGGCGTAGGTTGTGTGTAGGAAGTTGTGGCTCTGCACTGGGACATCATTCTTGCATAGTCCAGAGTTTGGTTTTGGTAGGCAATAGTAGTAGTGTTGCTTGGTTGTGGTGGTATTGCAGGTGGTGTCGGATGGTGCTGTGGTTGTTGGGAGACCGAGCCTATGATGCCATCTGCAGCATGGGATGCCCCCAGTGCATCCCGGTAGGAGGTACCCACGCGAGGAGCATCTGGAATGACAGTGTAAAGGTATCCAGACTGTGCATAGATCAGATCGAACTGCTAGGCTTTCAGGATGGCCTCCTCTTTGGATTGGGGATGTTTGGATGTGACGTCCTTTGCTATGGGTGGGAGCTAGGTCTTAAGGAACCAATTTAGGAAGATCCTGTCATTAAGTTGGATCTTACACAAACTACATCGTGGCCACCACTCATGGATGTGACGTTGTTTTATGGGTCGCACTATTCTGGCAGCAAGATAACAAGATCTCCACCCCTTCGTCATATCTGACGGGGAGTTGGAAATATTGTAGGAACATGAAAGCCAAGGAGTTGAAATCTAGGTACTTGGCTTGTAGTAGCTCAATGTACCATTTGGCTGTAGCACCTGTTAGGGTGCGTTGGAACAGTCTTAGCCTGATCGAATAATCTATGATGCTGTTTAATGAGCACCATAGATGAAATGTCATGACATGGTTTTGGGGGCACTCCCCTGCCTTCCCTTCAAACTTGGAAATATCTGAGGGCAGTTTGGTTGGCATGGGAGGCCAAAAATTTTGATAGCAGATGGGGTCGTTTCTTAACCGAGCCAAATCAGGCAGGTTGAGATGAGCCATGAAAGGTAGTTTTGACCCCAGGTTGATGTGAGATGGGGCAGGCATGGTGGTGGGGTTTGCAGGTGCATAATGCACCTGCATAGCTGGGGGTACTTGTGGCACCATTGTAGATGGGCTAGTGCCCCCAAGTGTGGTGGGAGGGACAATGTGGGTGGAAGGGCCACTGCCCCCATGTATGACAGGGGGAGTAGTGTAGGTGGAAGGGCCACTGCCCCCATGTGTGATAGGGGGAGCAGTGTAGGTGGAAGGGCCACTGCCCCCATGTGTTGCAGGTGGGACAGCTTGGTTGGTCACTATGGGTGGTGGCAACTGACTTATCATAGTTTGCATAACCGTGCTGGGGCCACCTGTAGGGTTGTTGGTGATAGTTTGTGGTGTGGACATGGGTCCACTAGCAACTGCTATGCCGGAAAATGGATCCGGGTTTGCACCAGCCATGGGGCTTAATGGTGCAATGTGCAGGTCTAGTTTAGACTGCTATGGGTTTGAATCTAAATTAGAGGCTTTGTGGCCTTCTGATAGTGTGAGAGGTCGTCGAGACCTTTGTGGCCTTCTGATGGTGTGAGAGGTCGTCGAGAATGGTCTCAACGATGTCGGTTCAATGACTCGAATTGTGGTGGTTCGCCTCTTAGGCATGAGGAAGAGTGTGAGGGATTCTCGACGATGTCGGTTCAATGACCCGAATTGTGGTGGTTTGCCTCTTAGGCACGAGGAAGAGTGTGAGGGATCAATTGTGTTAGATTTTTGTATGAAACTGGTGGAAATGATTTTTTGGACCCCAGTTTCAAATGGCTTCCTATTGGCTGCAGGTGGTCACTCAGCCACCAAGACTGCTAGAAGACAACGCTTGGCTTTTTCCTCACGGGCATTCTACTCAATTGGTGGGGGTCATTGCCCGTTTCACTTGGAAATTCCTCTCATTGGCCAGCTACTTTGGGGTTCCTATGGTACTCCTCACAATGAGTTTCTGGGCTGAGCCCAAGTACTTCCCATGGTTGAGGCAGTCAAGGACTTATGTCCTCAAAGACTGCATATTTTTGACTTAGTGTAAATTTGTAAATTTTAGTGGCTCTCTTAGTGTCATGAACTGAGTTGGGTTGATTTACGTGGTATGGTGTATATGTCTTTTTGTTTTTCTGTTATCTGGTGGCTGCAAATGGCTTATGAATATTCTGCAGAGTTCATCATATTGTGGTTAAAAGCAGTAAATAAACAAAAAATTTGTAGACAGATACCATTTTTTACCCTGAATTATTATAGCCTAACTAGGTGACTACCTTACACCTATATTCTTCTTCAACAAGGAGAAGGTGATGGGCTCTCAACACAATGGGACTAAGCCCATCCGTAGATCCACAGGTCACCTCCCAGATGCAAGGTTGATCAACAGGGAGGATGCTTAGCGCTGTGAGAAGCCCTCCTTCTCTACCCCCTCTATCTTCCAAGTCACCCGTTTTTAGTGGTTTTGAACAATATTGGGTGAAGGGCCTATTACTATACAACCTGTGCCGTTTGTCTTATCCCAGAATACCCCGAAGGGTGATGACTGGGTAGAGGAGGAAGGGTAAGTAAGATTATTGATTTGAGGTTAGTTTTAGTTAAGCTATATTCATTAACCCATTAAATTTTTTTAACTTACACTTTGTTCTATACATGAAATTGTGATTAACATAAACAGAAACAAAAATGAAACAATTGTGCTGGACAGAGGCCGCTGAGCTGCATTGACAGTCCTTAGTTATTACAAACCAACTTCTAAGTGACAGATTGCACGTTTCAGGTCAAATGTGGCGAGGGGGTCGCTAATTTTTTCTAGAAACAGGCGAGGGGGATCGCTCAGATTTTGTAGACAGAAGTGGTTTGTCTTTCTGAAGGAAGTCACACCTTTCGGGGGGAAAAGGGTGACCTGGTTGCACCCGTGAGGCCTAAATGAGCGACTTGGTCCCTTGTTTAGGCCTGATAAGTGCGACCTGCTCCAAACTGGGAGTTTTTTTGATCCTGAGTCAGATCCGGCTGACAGTAACCTGTACTGTGTCCAAATGGACTTGGATTTGCCTTGTGGAGGCTCAGCAGAAACATAAACTGTAAATAAATAGGATTTAAACTAGATTTGACGAAATTTTTAAACTAGGGCAAAAATTGAACTGAAACTTGAAATTTTTTTAAAAACAAACCCATGGATCTTGTAGGATCGACCCGGTATGGTTGCCAGTTCTGTAGTAGGGATTTCTCCCTTGCTACAGGGCAGGAATGGCTACCTTTCGTCTATAGGATAGAACGATAGGTTCCTGGATGGAAATGCAGAAAGTGAAAACAAAAATGAAACTAGACAGTAATGAAAAATAACAATCAAAGAACCCCTCTGCAAACACAGTTAGGGTTCAACTCCAATAACCTGCAAAAACATATCAGAGAACCTGCAAAGAGAACATGGAAACCTACAAACAAGCAATAGGTTAGATAAAAGTAAACAAACAAAACAAAATACACATTTATACCTTCTCTTTAGTGGAATGGGCCACCATGCCCTGGTTGGGAGAAGCACCTCTCTCTCTCTCTCTTGGCAATGGAGGAGCTATGGCTGAATGGGAGAATGAATGGATGAGAGGGGGGTGTGGGTAGCTTGAGAGACAAAGGGTCTCAAGGCATCCACGAGCAACATAAGAGTATTTAAGGGAGAAGTGTTTTGAGAGTGACCCCCACCCCTCTATTTATAGATTTTTTGGGGATTTTTAGGGTTTTAAGCCCCTGGTTGGGGCTTTAGCCCCTTTTTTGGGCTTTTAGCCCCTTCCACCATAACTTTAGCTCCTTTTGGGCTTCTTAGCTCCTTTTAGGGGTTTTAGCCCCTTTTTGGAGACTTTAGCCCCTGGGAGAACTTATTTAGGCTCTTTTTGGGGTTTTTAAGTCCTTTTGCTCATTCTTAAGCCTTTTTGAGGGTGTGGGGGTCTAATGGGGTGAAATGAGGGTCGTGCATGGGTGTCCTTGGGTGGTGTAGGCCATGTAGAGCTGAGTGAGGGATTTTTTGGGTTACAAGTTCTAGTCATTTATCTCCTTATTTGTTTTGCCATTAGTGCATTAGTCTTTTTGTCTCGGTGTCTTGCTTGGCCTATGTTTGATGCTTGCTACATAGACTGAGAATTTTAATGAATTTTATTGCATTTTCATTCTTTTGTATTGAAAATACAAAATAGTTACATTCTTACTTGCATTTTACTTATCGATTTAAGGAGGCGCTTGCATTGTATTTAGGCTTTAATATAGGAAGGATTGCATTGGCATCCAGAAAGGAATATTTTTTGTGCATCTCATATAGTGGCATACCCCGTTTTTCATTCGACAAGATTGCACTTGGCATTGTTTGTTAGGTGTGCAATTTTATTTCACTGCTAAGTCTTCATATCATAGTTTCACGGCCATTTCCCTTTGAGTAATTGCAACCATTAAAATCAACGCTTAACAAAAATGAAATATACATTTTTATTTTATAGGGTTAACCAACAAGATTAGGAGTTAGAGTCTTGAAATAGTTCATTGTGAGTCAATTACCCAAGACTACTAAACTAAAAAAAGTAGGTGTCTATCCAAGTGAGAGAGTGAAATCCTTGGTATAATTAGTGTTTCTTAGGAGGCTCCTCTTACACAGAAGTTAAGCATGAGGCAGCATGCACGATTGTGATTGGGATAGCCCTTGGTCACTTTTGTGAGCATCGAAGAAATTTTATAGGATTGTGTTCGTATCTGGAGGCTCTTTTGAGAGTTTTGGGATTTTTTACCCTACCCATATGGTCGATGCCGCTTGCAACTGTCTGCCTGAGCATTGATTATATTGGGGTGACCTTAGTTTCCTTACCTAGGTGTTGTAGGGGGTAACTGCAAAGGTTATTTTGTAGGTGTCCTAGCTAGGTAGGGGTCGGACAATACAGTCTCTTTACGTGTTGAAGCTGAGGGCCACTATAATTGGTTACATACCTCCACTTGTAGTGTATGGAATTTTCAAGCCTCTCCTAGGCGAGACATACCTACTGCATTCGGGAGCTCACTTATCCTCCCCTTGGCTTGCTTGGATGTTGGGCGTATATTTTCTTAGGAGTGTGCTCTTTGTTCCTAGTTTGCTTTTGAGATCACTGTTACTTGAGTATATTTATGCTCTCTTCTGTTTGGTTCCTTTTATGTTCGACATGCTTGATATCACTACTAGTATCCCATCACCCACTCCAAGTCCTAGTGTGGACCTTGGTATTGGATTGGGGGGAACCACAACCCCTTACCTTGCTTATAGATTCAAGAGTGGTCATATTCCATCCTCTACTTCATTTGTGGAGGATTTTCACTCCCTTTGCTCAGTCTTAGTACTAGTGTTCACAGTCATGGGGGTGGTAGTGGATACATGAACGTTGGGTCTACACCTGACATTCCTTCTTATGTCCCATCATCCGTGACTGCACTGTTTCCTTTGAATGTAGTTGTCATGATCAATACTCCCTATGTCCTATAGTTTGGACTCTTTACTGACTATTTCCAATTGTTTTGGACTAATATTATTGTCATGTAGGGTCCATTTTTTGTATACTCTCACCGAGACTTTGACCCGTTTGTATTTATTACAGGTATAATGTCTGAATTAGCATATATGTTAGGATTTCACATCCACCTGCATTTTGCATGAAATTATGATTGTTTCATTTTAAACTTAGGTACAAACCCATTCCATGATATCACAGAACCTTCATGCTGCTGTTAGAAGTGGTATTGTGTGAATGGTAGAGCTTTCCTATACATGGGTGCCCTAGTTAGATCCTATTTTCATTTGGTTCCCATGCTGAAATACCTCCTTGAGGTTGTGGGAGTCCCTTTTAGTCCTGCCATGTCCTTGAGCAAGAGTTTCATACTCCTCTTGAAATTTATGTTGGCTTTTTTCCATAGGGACTCCCTTGTGTATATCAAGTTGTAATTGCATTTCATGAGTTTTTCTTGCCTTCTTGAGCTTTATGTCGGCTTCCTGACTTCGAGTTGTCAGCCATATAGCCCTATCTTGTCTAATGTATAGCCAAGTAGAGCCCTTTTAGATATCCTTTGCAACTTGATCATCCCTTTACTGGGAGGATACCTTCCCCCGAGTGTCGTTATCCCACACATGTTTACTTGCATTTAGCATAGGTATGTTCCACTGCTTGGAACTAGCTTTCCTGGGGAGTACACGGGACTCAAAATTCCTTTTTTTTCAGAGTATGATGACAGGGATGACCTGGAAACAGATGATACTGATGCATGCGGAGGGAATCATAGCCGTGGAACCAGGGGGATGACTGCAATGGGAGATAATTGGGGAAGTAACTGGACAAGTGATATCCAGGGGATCTTAGGGAGACTCATCGCATATTACTATGAAAAAAGGCGACCCAATGGGGGAATGTTTCCATAATGAGAGACCATTTGTAATATGTGGGGGCACCTAAAGGCACCATTTGGACCTTCTTCATACTTTAATAAGCAAGAAGAAGGGATAGAAGTATGCTCAATATGATACTATCTCGTGGATTTTTGTTGATCCCAAGACAATAAATGCTCGATGGTGTTTTCATGTTTAGCGAGTCTGAAAAAAAGAATAAGACTCCAGTGAGTCTCTTTTTCTGTAATGACCCTTTTTTAATTTTTTACCAAAATGCCCAATTTTCCAATTTTTTCACAATTTTGGCTCTTGACTAGTTTAGTGTCTTGGTCTCCAAATCAGCCCAATTGCTTCCAAATATTTAGAGAAGGTGTATGAATGATATAATAAATTAATTATTATGTTTAGGGATGTATTATGGCCCTCCAAACACTTCTAAATGTATGTACTAAATTATGAACAAGATAGAGGATTTTATTGGCAATTTTGGGCTCAAATCCCCCTTGGGTAAGTGGTAGAAATGGCTTCTCAATTGTGAAGAAACCCACTCAAATTATGAAATTGAATCAGGGGATGTCTAGAATACATTATCAGAGACTCATATGCATAACCAATATACCTCCCATGGCTATTATCATTTCATTCAATCAAATGTAAAAAACTAGTTTTGGACCCTTGGGGAAATGAGGTGTAGTTTGCTCCAATGGTTATGAAATTAGACCCAATGGCCACAAATTATCAGTTATTGAAAATGAAACCCATAATATTATTTAATTAAATTCCATTTATTCATAAATCATTAATATTTTACACATCCATTCAAAGGCATCAAGATTACAAGGGTTTACAACAAGGTAGTGGTGAAATGACACTGTTTATTCATTATTGAGCAATATTTCTTAGCATTTAGATCTGAGATATTTCTGAAATTAAAGAAAAGGGAATTTAAATTATAATACAAAATACTGGAGCAAGAGAAGCTCCCTCAAATATATGAATAGCTCACCAAGTACGCCTCACTCCATGGAGCTGAAATATGGTGAGAAAACTTGAGATGAAAGGAAGAACAAGCTGAAATTAGATGTGTCCAAGAGCTGCTGTAGCTTTCACACGTAACTAAGAATCCATTTAATATTTTTTAAATACCTGAGTGGCCTCTCCCAACACCAACTAGGATGGGAATCTAGCTCATGAACTAGTCATCCACAAGCTCTCTCTCTTCACAACAAGAAATTTCACAAATGATCAAAAGGACATTCTCATGGATGATACCTACATTTAATAAACATAAATGGTCTTCAAAGGTTCCAAATACATCGATAAACCAAATCCAAGTCAAATTGGTGTGGCTTCTCATGCTATGCCATGTGGCCTCTCTCTTCACCTTCCCTCCTCTCCCAAATTCTAGTAGGAGCCTCTTGGCCTTCTCCAACTCCTATGAGCACCCTCTAAGATGCTCTATTCATGCCTGAAATGTCAGCATTCATACCTGACTTGTTTCATAACTATCATAGAATCTCCATAATTGGTGTCATAGATGTCATAAATGTAAGGGGAATCTAGCCAAGTGTCCATGAAACTCCCATTTGGCTCTTCCTCTCCCAATGTAAGTTGCACTTCATCCAAAATTCAACCTATGAAGTATATGGATAAGTATATTAATCTTATAATCCATCAAAAAACATTAGGCTTCCCATAGATTTGAAATTGCAAGAGGAGGATGCCATTTAACATAAGAATTCTAGATTGAGTGGGCCCCATAGTCTCCATGTGTCTCCCTTCTCCATAGCCATTTCAATTTTCACTTGCATTTATTTAATTAACTCCATTAAATAAATATTTATTCCTTCTAATGTTTAAACACCATTTATTAGCTCCCTTATTAACTTTCCAATGTTTCCACCCAACCTAGGGAACTAGTAGGATTGATGGAATTTCCCTGCTATGCAATTATTTGAATGGGGACATTACATTTTCGTATAGTAGTCTCCTAAGTCTGAAAAATGATAAAAGTGTACAAATTAAGAGAGCTTGTCCTAGCCGAAGGGGGCAGAGAGACTTCTTTTCCGTAATTAGTCCAACCAAGTCGAAAAAGGTTAAACCTATACTGAGTGGATGGTCATTCAAATAATTTTATGAGCATGAATGAAACCAAGTTTGCTCAACGATATTTTCTTTATGAGATGGATAGGAAAGAGCTTAAATACAACCCATAAGTGAGCTTTTTCGTAAGTGACGGTGATAATGTTTGAAAATAATAAAAGGATATAAGGGGAACCATTCCTAGCTGGAAGGTTCTAAGGTGGTCATTTTTTTAAAATATTCTACGTAGTCCGAAAAAGGAGATAAACAAGGCCACATAGACACCCTTTCAAATACTTCAACGAGCTTGAAAAGAAGCAAGTGTGCTTGAAAATATTTTCATTCTTTAAGGAGTCAGAAAAGAGATTAAAAGAAACTCTGTAATTGTCAGTCAAGCAAGCAGGAAGTGTTTAATGTACCTAAAGGGATGATGTTGTGAACATGGCTAATATGGATAAAACATAACAATGGAACACTTGTGGGTCCTCCTTGCAGGATGGTGAATGGCAGTGAAATAAGGATAATTTTGCAATATGGATGGAGCGTAGGGCTCATGAACATGCTAATACATATAAGGTTTGATTTGCAAGGTGGCACACAAATCGAGGGGACTGACACCGTGACCAATTTTACGGTGCGCGATGGGGGACCTCGCGAGCCTTGCATGAGGCGATGGTGTGAGATTATGATCAGGGAGGGAGGCGGCTTGGTGGGGCATTTCTTCACCTGAGATCTTTTTTCATAGTGGCGACAACTTCCTATCCTCATAGAGGACTATCCATACATTGGGATGGATTACCACGGGGGCTTCACTTGTTGACCAATATCCTATCACGTTAGTTCATATTGTGGGTTTTAAAATTATTAAAAATTGAACCAATATATTGCAGGTATTGGGGGGTTGAGGGGTTTAATGTGGGGGTGGGTAGGGTGGTTTATAAGGATTGAGGTGTAAAAAGGGGTGGGGAGGAGGTTTTAAGTATTGGGAGGGGGTTTCAACAAAAAGAGTTTGGGTCAATATCTATGGAAATTAAGGGTATTCTTTAATATCCCACGATTGCACGTGCTATGTGAGATGTTCACTAAGTGAAGTCCCCATGTGGATTACCAGGGAGATGCAAAGATACCTCGACCTCTAGGGAAGGTCTGGGGACCTGATGGTATGTATCCTCATAGAGGACTATCCATATTCTAGGATGTATTACTAGGGAGATGTGAAGATGCCTCGACCTCCAGGGAAGATTTGGGGACCTGATGGTATGTATACATGACTCTTTGTGGTTTCAGTCGTATATAGTTTATTAGCATAGTGGTAGCTAGATCATACATGTGATATATACCGATGACATACTAGGTGCATGTGTAGACGTGGGACCACACCCTCCAGTAGGGTACCAGTGGTTCAAGGGTAGGGTGGAGGGGTTAGATCCACTCGCTCATGGGAAAAGGAGGTGACAAAGTGCTACATTGGACTCACTGCGGGTGGACGTGGATCGACTATTGGAGGGGGTCATCGTCCATGGGTGGCGATACCTAGATGATGATTCGATCATTGCGTGATACAGAGCTCCTCTAGAGTTGATCTCTTTGATGAGGAGGATCACGATTGCTGTTGAGTATGTTAGAGTGGTGATAGAGGGTGACATGTCAATGGAGGAGGAGAGCTCAGATGAGGAGGAAGACACTAAGGAGGACATATAGTCAGAGGAGGATGACTCAGACTAGCAACATGTGATGATGCCCCCAATGCATCTGAGCATAGGTAATTTCGTATGATATGTATGATCATACAAGGAAGCATGTGGGGCTTCTCATTTTGTATTGAATATGATGATATGATATGAATGCACGTGGATGCATGTTTTTGTATTTTTATGGGGTTCTAATGAGTCTCTTTTTACGATTATGACTATATGATGTATATGACATATGCATGCATGACTATATGATGATGCATGGTGCAATTTATTTCCTATATGCGATGATTGATGTGACACTCTAGAACGCCATTATCCATTTGGTTTGCTACACTATTGAGACTTCTGGGAACATGCATGAATGAAATGGATTTGAAATGTCTAACCAAGTGTCTAGTGCGTAGGAAATTTCTAGATAGGCAGGGATCGTTTACCTGATAATATTTATTCAACTGGGAAATAAGAAGCTAGGAGTCTAGGATGACATCAAGGCGATGAATACCCAAGTGAAGGGAGACGGTCCAGAAACCAACAACACCATCATACTCATCCTGGTTGTTGGTAGAATTACCAACACACATTACGTCGATATGGATCAACTCATGTGATAGGAAATAAATTCCCTACGCAGCCGAGGCGAGATTAGGAGACCATGTACTTGCACCGTCAACAAAATGAAAATAGAAAGGAGATGTAAGATTAATCTGGAGCAACAAAGGAAACAAATTGTGAGACTCATGGTAAAAACGATGCAAAAAAAGAAATTAAAAACTATAATACAAGGTTATGCAGGGTGGGAGATTTCAGGCGTAGAATCTCTTGAGGTAGAGGCCACTGCGAGGATTCTTCAAGAGACGACTGTCAAAATTGTTAGTGCCATAAATTGTTCTCAGACTACTAAAGAACAAGCCAACATAATCTCATAAAACAAAATTAAGTAAAACAAACTTTTTAGGGTTTTTGTTGTGCAGTTTGTAAACAAGACGGTAAAAACTTCACAAGGCTAAGACAAACACTAAATCATGCAACAATGAAAGGTTGAGATGCATCATATATGAAAAATAAACCAGAAACAATAAGCACAACACTGAATTTCATCCACAATTAACAAGCATTTCATGAATAATAACCTCAAACAAGAAATGAATATATCAACTAAGTGATTAAACCAATCATAAATGAAACTAGTAGATAAGATAAACAGGGGTTATAGTTTGCATATATACCATAATCAGTAATTCAAAATACATAAGAGTTTCTAACACTTAGCTCTGTAAACAGTGGCTTGATAGCCTCCCCTTGTACAAAAAATTGAACCTACAGTCTTTCTTCAATCTTACTTTTATCTTAATTATCCAAAAACAATTACATAATTGAAAAAATTGCTTTTTAGGTCATACTACCGAATTACTCAATAAAAATAGAGTCATACATATTAAACTAACTTTTTCAAAGACTAACTAACAACCATTATTTTAAAGCATTTTACAAATCCGTAGCAACCTCTGCCAAAAGGGCAATCCCTTCCAAATATTGAGTCTTCTTTCTTGTTTTCTGATGATCGGCTTCCAGGTCTTTGACTCTTTTTGAAAGCTCCTGATTTTGTTGTGTTAGGTCTTGAATAGTTTGCTTCAATTCTCCATACAGACTTTGTGTCTATATTTTCCTTTTCAAAGCTTCCTTAGAAACTGCAATTAACTCTTGATAATGGCTATTTACCTCCTCTAAATCCTCTCTCAATCTTCTGTTAGCAGCTACCAACCCCTCATTTGTTTCATGTAGGTATTCTATCTAATATTTGTACTGTTTAATACTTCTCTGCAAATCTCATTCTCTGAATCAATGCACCTGAAACTGGATGCATTTCTTCTGGCATCCAAGGGATCTTCAATTTCTTAAAAATATCTTCATCCTCCTCTAACTTCTCTGTCATAGCTATAGGAACCCCTGGAGATTCATTGACTTCAAAACTGCATTGGGCTGATGGTTTTGCAACCTTTCCTTTCTCTGCACAAAAACTTGTTGTTACTGAATGCTGCTTCTTTGAATCATCTTGATGATGGTGTAAGACTACTTTCTTTCAAACTTCCTTAAATATTTCTGAGGTTTTGGTTTCAGTGAAATCTAACTTATCTTCTGAAATAATCTGTTGCTTACCCTTCATCTCCTTTACATTTAAATCTTCATTCTCTTCTAACTCTTCTTGGGATGAAGAGTCTTCTATCACTGTAATTTTCTTCTGAGATAGTTTAGGGTTTAGCAATTTTTTCATATTCAATCTGAGTTTATTCTTGGGTCTGGTCTTAGGCCTCCAACCTACCCCAATCTCCCCTAGCATGCTCAAAGTTTTTGCTTGATGTTTGATAGAGGCTAGCTGAACTATCTTTCTTTTTATCCCTCGTGAAATTACCCCTTCTTCAGACTATTTCTGTAAATCCTGTTCAGTGTCAACCCTAGCTTCGTCAAACAATGGATTTTCCTTATCTTCTGACTGTACTCCCATAGGGACTTGTTCCTATTCTATCAAACTTTCATTTACTTCCTGGTTTACTTCTTCATGAAGGCTATCTTCTACATGTTCCAAATCTTTCATTTCTCCCTTTGATATTTCATCTTCCTCAACATTAGTCTGCTTTTCATCTTCAACATTTTCATCCTTTTGGGTCACAGACTTCCCTAGTACATTATCTTCTTCTATCTCGACTATGACCTTTTTCCTCAATTTCTTGACTAAATTATGTCCTTTATTTAGCTACCTTTTCTGAGCTTGGTCTTCTTTCTCAGATTGAAACCCAGACCAAAATAGAAAATAATCCCATGTTTTTTCCTTCTTTTGGAGCACAGTACTTATGATTAGATTTATTAGACCATGATGAAATATAGACTATTTAGTATGGTCTTGATGCTCCTTTACCCTGCTAGACATATTTTGCAGACTTTTAAGGAAAAAGAAAGGAAGGTTCACCTTTGCTTCATGATTAAGATGCTGCAAAAACCTGAAAAGATACTTAAATACAAATGCATATCTTCCTTCACAAGTTACATAACTTTGCAGAATTTTTATTGGTTCTCTCCACTCTGGTTTGAATTTCTGGATATGCACTCCTTTACCCCAGTCTGCAACCACATTTGGAAGCAAGTAATTTTGTAAATCAAAGGTAAAAGGTACCTTTTTGAACCAATATTCACCTTCATCAGGGATCCCTGTAGCCTCTGCTATTAGTTCTCTGGTCAGCTCAATCTTTAGGGTGTCAAAGGTAACAATATCTTTATCTAATCCCTGAGCAAACTTATATGAAACCTCTATGTGATGTCCATCAATCTTCTCAAAATAGTTTAACCATCTTGCTTCTGAAAATAACCTTGCACAGTCAGGGAATGCTTGAACCCAAGACATATTTGAGGGTTCAGCTCTGTTTGTTTTCCCACTTCTTTTCATTCTGGATAATTGAACTTAAAAATTGCTTCCTTCAGTTAAGAACTTAACTCTATTCAAATCTTGGCAATTTTAAACAGTCAATCATATGTTGAGAAAACTGAAACCCTTGAGCTGAATTTTATGTATCAAACTGATAAATCTTTTAACTCAATTGACAGAGAAAATTCGACATTGAGCAAAAATTGAGTTTATATACAAGCATCTTTAGTTATTCTCCATAACTAAACTTCTGTCAATGTGAACCCGAATACATGGAATATGATAGTAATTCGCCTCATACCTGTCTGAATAATGGATTCAGTTGCTGGAAATATGCTTTTCTGTCTTCCCAGGTGTCCAATTTCATTCTTAAGTCTTTCTCTGACCGCCACGACAGTGCTAAAACAATTACCCTACAAAGCCCTAAATTTTCGACCTTCTTCAATCTTCGATCACAAACTGCCAGAACTTTGCCATGACTTCTATGGGCTTCATGTGTTTCAGGAGATGCGTAGCTAGTGGTGAATTTTACTCATCGTGCATGATTATTAAGGTTCCACTACTCTGTATCTCATAATTTCCAAACCACCGCAACTCACCCAAATGATTCCTTGCTTGAACTCAACACTTGTCACAATGATTAATCTGGCCGAAAAACACGTATCAAACTCATTGACAGGTGTGAAAGACCTCTCCTATGCACGAATTTTAAAAATTTCAAGCCAAAATCATGATTTTTCAAATTGCACGATTTTCTTATAGCGCGCGTGTTTAACTTATCTGAGCTTGTGCTACAAGAATACCTGTTTTAATGATTTTCAAAACAACACTCACAACCAAGGGTTAAACTTTGTTTAAATGGATTTAAATAAAACCTTATGATATTTTTTAGAACCTTTAATTCATATAAACATCCTACAAGCCCCTAAAAACTATAAATTTCACTAAGTAAAACCAAAATTGAAAAAATCTATGAAGTAAATCATAAATATAAGCATAAAATCAAAGAGAATTTAAAGGAACCTAAAGTCCAAACTCAAAAATGAACGAAAAACCATGTTTTAAAAAACAAGCAAATGCTTTAAAATGATAAACAAAAGTAGGCTGTAACAAGAGTCATCAAGGAGGTATGCCCCCTTGCCGAGACATCAATGGATGACATAAGGGATATACCACATGGATCCAGGCTTCCATTTTCGAGTCTTATCATGGGCTTGGTCATGGACGAGGACAAGTTCCCTCTCATTAAAGGTTCGTGGGTGCACGTGGGAGTCATAATGAGACTTCGACCGGGTCTTAGTAGCTTCAATCACTTAGGGAGAAGCACAACGGTCCTCATCGATTTGTTCAAGCACAAGTAGGCATTTTTCTAACGGTGAAGTATCATGTAAAATCTCGACGACACGACGAGGTGATGGAATATGGAACTCAATGGGAAGAACCGACTCCACACCGTGGACTAAGTGAAATGGGGTAAAACCGGTGGTGATTTTAACGATCTCTTCGTCATTGTGAAAGTGGCTTTTGGATAGATAAGGGGGATCTTCCATGTACGAGGAGAAGGAAGGACTACTAGAAGTAGATATCATATAAATGGTGTTATTGGTGTTCGAGGAAGAGGGTGGAGGGTGGATCTCTTCAAGGACAGTGGTTTTGGACTCATGAGAGTGCTTGTGAAGGTCACTCAGGAGCAATCGCTACTTGGGAAATTTTGAGAAATGGTGTGAATAATGACCATATAGGCCACACAATACACATGGGTGGTTGGTTCGTAGCGATTTATTTTTTACCGTAGGTATGGTTGATATGTTGAAAACTGGAGCGCCATCGATTTTGACTACTGTGTGCATATGGGTACGAAGGATTGGAAATCAGGACAACTTTGTGTCACATGGCCTTGGAAATGACATAAAGAACATGTAGGAGGAGGGCGTGGTTCTGTCAGTGCTTTGGGTGCCTTGGCCTCAGACTTCGTTGGAGGAAGGGGAGTGGAATTAGTGGGAGAAGAGGTTGGTTACGTACTGGGAGGGGGGTGTGACACCGTCTCAATAGGTTTGGACTGGTGTCAACACGATCTATGGTGTTAGGGGAGGGGTGGGTGGATCTAGGTACCACACGAGAATACCCAAAGTGAAGCCCAGAAGGTTGAGAGTAGACATGAATGGATTAATCATAATTCCAGAAGGTGGAAAGAGGAAGGGGATTATATGTACAGAGATGAACCCAAATAATTCCCTGGGGTCTACAACTAAGGTTGCAAGGAGGTTGAAATGTTACCAAGTGTGATAGTGAACAAATAAAATATGTTAGTCGGTGAATGAGGGGGTGGTAAGGAAACAAAGGTGTCCATTAAAGGAACGTTGGTAAAGATACCCAGATGACCAACGGAAGATAGGGAAGGGATGGATATGCTGTCAATGGTAGTGTCGATCGTAGGGAAAACATGCTCTAGAGGGGCCGATCCTTTATGATCGTAATATGTCATTTGGTCCATAGTCACGATATTCCCATCATCAGGGAAAATCAAGAGTCGAAATATGATAGAGGCAATGGCTCGCATTGCATACATGTAACTATGTCCAAGGAGGAGGTTCTAATTGAACTGGGCGTTGACGATATCAATGTCAATCAACACGGTTTTTTCGACCAACTCAACGGGGACATTCATGAGAACTCCTTGTGGTTGAGAAGCGCACCAATTGTAAGAACGAAGGGTGATGGTGGAAGTTTGAAGGGTTGGGGATCCAAGTTTCTACCAAACAAAGGTTGACATAACACAGGTGGATCCCCCCTCATCGATAAATGACCAAATTCCAAATAGTGATCGAAACATGGAAGGCTACGGAGGATGGTGTCTGGGTTTCTCCTTGATCCAATTCAGAAGTGATTAACTTGGAATTAGAGGGATCAATGGCACCTAAAGCAGATATCAAAGCTTTACGTTGTGAACGACAATTTCATAGGAATTCCAGAGCGGACATGTCCGAGTGATACTGAGCCAAGTTGTCGACTATATTGTAGTTAAGCGCGGCGCTAGCAGTGGGGTTGTTCGTGGAACTTTGGCAGTCTTGTTTGTGGGAGGTATCAACAAACATAAGGACATATAGAGAGTGTTAAAAGTAGATGTCATGGAGGGATTAATGGTTTCCATGGTGGATCCATACTGGTTTCGTTGAGTATATATGTAAGTTGACATCAGATGATAACGTCATAAGGTGATGGGCTCCGGGATCAATGGGTTGAACTGTAGGAATGGGTGTGGTGTTTTGTGGTAACAAGGGTTGGGTTGTATCATCCATTGATTTGGTAAGGGGTTCTGCAACACCATAGGTGGAGGACCTTATGTTGCTAGGTTTGGCTGTACAGGAGTGGCCACATCAGGGTCACACTGATTGTTAGCTTGTAACAAGTGGCAGACATGGTTCATATGGGGGAACTGATGTGTATAATGTCTGTAAGTGTAAAAAATGGTATACGGATGGTTCGTCCATAACTGAGGGTTCTTCCTAGATCCAGGTGGATGCTAGGGTTTTAGTGCAGGTGGATTGGCTCCATTGATATTCGAAGGGTTGGGTTATTCGCCACCTCGTTGAGGTTGGTTGTTTCCTCGATTCATACCTCTCTCTCATATTCCCTACCCTTGTTGGTTATTCGGGGTGGGTTGATTAGGGATGTTCTGGTGAGAGTAGACCTGTCCTTGATGAACAAGATGATTTAGGGATAGAGCAGGTGTAGGTTGCACAGGTGGTGGTTAATATGCAGGAGCAGGTGGAGGGGATCCAAAGCCTACTAGATGGCCATTACAAGTAGGTGCCAAGAAATTTAGTCTGTGAACATGAGGAGTTGGTGCAGGAGACATATATGAAGGTGTGGCTCCAAATTGAGCCGCTACGCGTGAAATTCGTGGGCATATCCAGGTTGGACAACACTAAGGGTGGTACTTGAATGAGGTGACATCAAAGAAGAGTCCGTGTATAGGTGGGGATGTTGGGTAATATAGTCAATGACTCCATTAGTAACATAGTATTCCCCCAATGTATCTCGATGATAGGAGCCAATAAGAGGAGCATAAGGTATAATGGTATACAGATAACCTGATTGGGCATAGAGAAGATCAAATTGTTTTTCTTTGAGGATGGCTTCCTCCTCAGTTTGTGGGTGCTCAGATGAAACGTCTTAGGCAATGGGGGCGAGTAAGGTTTTAAGAAAACAATATAGGAAAATACTATCATCTAACAAGATTTTACACAAGCTACGATGACGACACCATTCATGGATATAATCCATGATATAGGTATCAGAGTTCTGTCGATAGGATAATAGGATTTCCACACCCTCATCATAACGAACGGGTAATTGGAAATACTGGAGGAACATTAAGGCCAATGACGAAAAATCCAGATAAGTAGCACGGGGAAGATTGATATACCATTTGGCAGCAACACTAGTGAGTGTGTGTTGGAATAGTTGCAATCAGATGGAATCATCCACTATGATGTTAAAGGAACACCATAAGTGGAATGCCATAATGTGGTTTTGGGGATCTTATCCCACCTTTACTTCAAACTTAGGAATGTCAGAAGGGAGTTTGGTAGGCATGGGAGGCCATAATGAGTCATGACGAACGAGGTCATTCGTCAACCGTTCCAAATCAGGAAGGTTAAGACTAGCCATAAATGGTAGACCTGGACCAGGACTAGGTCGAGGAGGTCCATGGATGGTGTTGGGACTGGTGGGAATGTAGTTGCTGCATGAAAATGGGGGTTGGTATGGCTGACTTCCAATAGTAGGTGTAGTCACAGGAATGGTGTGAATAGTTGGAATGGTGGTAGAAGGGTCAATTACACCATGCATAAATGAAGTTACGGTGTGAACCATGGTGGCTGGAGTGGGGACACCACTAGTGATTAGCGTACTAGCAGTAGTGTGTGGTGGTGAGGGGCCCAATAGGACTAGGACCTATGGATCCGACATAAGGGATACCTGATATGATGGGTGGAGCAGTCATGAGTTCACTATCAACCATCCCCCTTGAAAGGGGTTAGGAGGTTCACCAACAATGGGGCTATATGGGGATGTGAACAAGGTAGGTTCAAATTGATATGAATCTGAATTAGACTCAGATGTAGTGTAAGGATCTGAAGGTGGTGAAGGACATTGAACATGGATCCAATGGTGGAGGTTCAAGGAACTGAATTGAGGGGTATGCCCCCTAAGTCTATACGAGTATCGTATTGTAGAAATGATCATATGATGGTGTGCTATGGAGGCAAAAAAGTGTCAAACACAGGCTTGAAAATCCAACTACAACCGAGTGTGCAGAAGGAGGGTGGAAAAATGGTGGCTCACAGGACAAAAATAAATCTCTAAAACCAAACTACAACAATGTGCTACGAGAGGCGAGTCTACGAAAAAGTGGTCAGAAATCCAACAAGAAACACTACCAATAAAGAAAATGATGCACTAACCTATGGGGTATAAGTGCAAGAAAAATCCTAGATACAAGATGGAAGCCTCTCACAAATCATATCCTTTGTTGGGTGACGAAATCATAGTAAATCAATATGAAATAGAAGAACAATAGTCTAACTTAATCCTAGTACTGAGAGGGACCTCAGGTACAAGATCGATAAATATACTGGCAACTAGGCTACCTCGTTCATGGCATTTCTAGAGTGGTTTCCTGGAACTTCAACCCTTTGGTCCTTGACACCCAATATGGTCCTTGACATGCATGAGGAGGATTATGAAGGGTTATACTTTGGTATAGAATGGAGTGCAGTATTCCACCCTGACTTCCGGAACCCCTTCGTTGTGGCTTACTCCGGCAAAGCAGGGGGCCCTCTGATAGACCGGTTGTGACCATGTTAACAAGTAATGGTGGATTTTGGTACCCTAATGGACAACATCTATGTCTCAGATGTAAGTGAAAAAGGGGTGTTATTTGGATTCCTATCCCTATTGTCCTAACTTAACTAGAATATTATTTTGGTCCTCAAATGAGGTTACAATATTGGTTGAGTTAAATTAAATTTTAGGCTCAACTTGGGGTCATGAGCCAAGCATTTTAATTCAAGGTGTGAGACATGTGCACAAGTGATATGTAATGTATAAACCCCAACGATCTCACTGTTAAGACACAAATGTAGAAAAATAAATAACAGTAAATGACAGTTTATATTTTTCAATACTAATTCTCCCATAAATTAAAGTGTACACAAGTAAATGAGCGCATAAGGAACTTAACATGTTGTAGGAAACACACAGGGGGTATCAACTACCAAGCTTGACTAAGGGGGATCACATACAAAGGAAATAGGACCAAAAAACAAACTAAGGGGCTATAAGCGATTAGATATGGAACGAAACAATCAGGGAAGGGGTAGAACATAGGCAAGGGGTATGGAAAAGGGTCTCAAACACCAAAAAGGACTGAAAAAACTGCAGGTCACACCTATCAGAGGAACATGTGCGGTTGGGGTCACACGGACTGTCAAACAATTGTGACTAGGATAGAAAAATCAAAAGAGAGACTCAAACATGGATTTATGCACGACAGTTTGCACAAAATTGGGTCACAGTAGCAATGAAGATCGCTCTGGAAGCTTGGACAAGTGTGAACTGGAGTTTTTGTGTAGGTTGCACTTATCAGGGAAAAAGGCGCGACCTAGGTCACACTTATCAAGAGAAAAGGTGTGACCTATGCCACAACTTTCTGGCAGATAGGTGCGATCTAGTCGTAACTGAGGGTTTTTTTGAGAAAAAGCTGTCAGGTTGGGTTGGAGGAGCAGGCACTAGGAAAATAATGGTTCAAATCTTATGCAGGGGGGTAATATCTGTGATGACTGAAGGTAGCCAAGTAGAACAAACCATTAGAAGCCCCTTCAAAAATAGAGATCCAAGGGGATCAAGACAATGGAGTCGCCAAAACTGTAGTGGGGATTTCTCCCCTATTGCATGCAAAACAACATACCCTAGATCAGTCGGATCAAAGGGTAGAGTCTATGGTGTGAGGGATTCTTGAACCTCAAATTGTAGTAATAAGCAATAACAACAATAAAATTAAATCTAACTAATGCAATAAAATAAAAGATAACTTTAAAATGGGCCACTACAACCATTTGAGGAAGTGGTTTGTTGGATTCCCACGATCCTAGTCTCCATGTGTTCTCCAACAAAGAGTTGTCATTGGGAAATGGATTAAGAGTTGCATGGAGAGAACTCGATGCGCAACATGGGATAGTGTGGCTAAAGGTATCGAATGTACAAAAGTAGGGAATGTGATGAAAAGTTTTAGGAAATGAATGAATGACATAAAGTGAAAAGTGTTTTTGGGGAGACCTCCACAATATATTTATAGGATGATCCAAGGTTTTCTGAGCTATGGTAATGACCCATGGTATTTTATTGTGCATTGTATTTATCCATGGTTTTTGAACCATTCTCATTTTAGGGTTTTTTGGTCCTTTTTGGAGAGAGTGGGGTTATGTCACAATAAATGCTCAACTTCCTTGCATTTATTGGGGAAGGAATAATAATGTTTTCGACCATTTTTGGTGGAATTTTAGTTGTGAAGGTCAAAATGGAGGAAATAATGGTGGGATAATGATGTATAATTCTGGTTTGGACCATAGAGAGATAGGTGAACATTTTTTGATGTTAACAGGGGGTAGCATAATTTTGATTTATGAAAAAATGAGTGGCTAAATTTGAGTTGGTGCACAACTGAGAAGTTTTAAAGCTTATTAATGAAGAAAAAAGGATTTCAGTTGTTCTCAATCCATGGAGCTCGCAGTATTTTTTGTGTTTTTATCTTTTCATGATCTACACGGATATTCCGACCCTTTATGTCTTTTTATTTGCCATGATCGTGTATCCATAGTGCAGTGCAATGAAGTGATGATGGGAAACGATCGAAATCCAGATGTGACTTCCATAAAAATCCCTTCAGAAATTGCTGGTGTTTTTTTCACCTCAATATTTGTGCGCGGCTAAAATCACATTCTATTTGGAGTCGAGTCTACATGCTAAACAACTTCTGTGGACGTTTTCTAGAAACTTCAATTAGTTCAATTCAATGTTTTATTTGCAACCATGTCATTGAATAAACTAACGATTATAGTTTGGAATGATGCATTGGGTTGCATCTTCTGGACACACTAGCACACTCAGGGGGGGGGGTGAATTAGTGTGTCACCTTTATTAGTAAATTTCAACTTGTTAAAACTCAAACATATATCATCAATTGCGTATTAAAAAATTCATCAACATTAACCACTCAAATCATCAACACAAATCATTAGGGACACATCACAAGATAAGCTTTGTAAATTTTATTATATCTAACTTGATATTGGTTACATTGAAAGCCACAACCTTGGGGTCTGCATCAAATTCAATTGATTAAGAAGCATGAACTTCTATTCAAAGACCCAGCTTGGTTTAT
Organism: Pseudotsuga menziesii; assembly: GCA_001517045.1. NCBI lineage: Eukaryota > Viridiplantae > Streptophyta > Pinopsida > Pinales > Pinaceae > Pseudotsuga > Pseudotsuga menziesii. The sequence continues at coordinate 426,985 of LPNX010895356.1, read as the reverse complement.
CTTAGGTCCAACTAAGAAAGGGGTGTGTAAGACACATCTTGCAATCATACATTACTCTCTGTCTTGTCACATCATCTGCCAATCACCTGTCATGTCACTACTGTCACTATCATGTCATTAATATGACCATAAACATGTCATTGTCACGATGCTCATCATCAAAGTCTTCTCATCATCTAAGTATGCTTATGTACACAATTTCTGCTCATGTCTTCAAGGTATGCTCATGTCTTTAAAGACTACTCACATATTCAAGGTCTGTTCATATCTTTAAGGACTACTCACATCTTCAAGGTTTGTTCATGTAACTCTGCTCAAGCCATCATATCATTGTTGTTCAACATCAAAATATTTTTCATACACATTGAATCTTAATTTTTTGCTGCTTTAGTCACAAATTAAAAAAGACTTCAAAACAATGCTTCGGGGGCCTTCCATTTTACCACTCAAAAACAAATCAGAGCCAAAACAAAATTTACTACTATGGCTGTAGCTATCCAAACTCAGAGGTAAAAGGATAAAGATAAGCTTGAAGTTTTCTTCTCTATTATGACTTCCTCTAACAAATCATATGCCCAAAATCAATGATAAAAGATGCAAAAGGTGTTATAGTTGATTTTACCACACTTGGTATTTCACACTTTTATGGCCTTCCATGTCCCTCTACAGACTCCTTGGACCCCCTTGTCTCAAGTTATACTTTTATGATCCAAGAAAATCCCTAAAAAACACCGGTTTGTTTGTATACATGACTTTTAATTTAATACCTGCGTGTACATCCAAGTTGCTCCACTATATCTCGCGTACATCGTGAAATGTGCATAAAAACAATTTTTTTTGGAGTTTTCCTCAATGAGTCCCGAATAACTTGACTCTTGGCATTCCATATGCCTGGAAACGCTTTGAATTGACCCTCCATTGTCCATTGGAGGGATACATATTGAGCCTCTTGGATGTATTGCAGGAGGATAATTTTGGAGAGCAAGGAAACTATAGTTCATTGTTATCTCACTTGTTTATTCTTGAGTCTACATCCCTTTGTCCCTTTGGAGCACACATTGCTTCTCTTCCCAAGCTTTCCATTGCCTTGTAAGCTTGCCACTGAGATGGAGGATTGAAGTGGTGGAGGCCCAGGTGGAGGACTCGGTTTCTCCATTTCGACGAGGTGTTGACAAAGTTTGTCACTATTCTATCTCTGTTTATTATTAATAGAAATATCCATTTCTCGTCCATTACATCTGTATAACTATGAATATTTTATCCATGGATGTAGTTATATTTTCTTATACATGATGGTTTTATATATGCTAGAGTAGGTCTAACACTTTGATATATAGCATGCTTGTCTTATTTGTTGTTGTTGAGAGCGAATTGTGAATACAAGTGCATTGGAAAAGCTCAACGAAGATATACATCAATCGTCTGGAATAAGGTACACTTCATATCCCTTACTGTTAGAAGCATTTGTTTCTCTTTCATATTGGAGTGGATTAATTTCTGGTGTATTTAGTCTGTTGTGGTCTACCCCAAGCCATAGAAAGTTTCTCTCCGTAACAGATTTGGTGGCCATACTGGGGATGTTTCTTGTTTTTGTTTGGGGTTTAGGTGCACAATGTGTTTTCCTTTCTCTTTGTTTCTCCCCATTACTGTGTCGCATTTTGTAGTATGTTCATCCATCGACAGTCGCCTAGAGTGGTTTGACCTTGGCTTGCTTTTTACCACCTTCTTCTCTATATACGCGGTCAGAGACTATATAGTCGCATATATACACGGGCAGTACTCTACCTAGTCGTGTACATATACTGCTGTTATTTGAACAGTCGCGTACATCCTCCATTTTGGTTGATTTCTTGATGTGGGAAGTTGCTGGGTGGGTTGTGAGTGTGGCTGGGTCTTCTTGGGCACCAATACTGTCTATTTATTATTCCTTTTGTGACTGGAAACCCCTTTTTGTTAATTTTCTTTCTTTGAAAATTTTCCTAGTTGATTTATCTCCTTTTTGTTTTTCCATTAGTGCATTAGTCTTTTAGTCTCAGTGTCTTGCTTGGATTGTGTTTTCTACTTGCTGTAGAGACTGAGAGCTTTAGTGATTTTTATTGCATTTTCAAAATAATTATATAGTTGCATTCTTACTTGCATCTCACATATGGATTTAAGGAGGTACTTTCATTGTATTTCTTGGATGAGAGTTGTGTTTAGGATTTCATATAGGAAGGATTGCATTGGAATTTGGAAATGAATGAAAATTTATGCATTTTATGTAGTGGCATACCCTTTTTTTCATAATCAAAGACAACTTGCACATGCCATTGTTTGTTAGGTGTGCATCTTTACTTCATTGCTGAGTCATAACATCACCAGTTGCATGACCATTTCCTTTAAGTAATCACAACCTTAAAATGAATTACACTTTTTTATTTGATATGGTGCATCAATAAGTTTAGGTTTTAGAGTCTTGGAATAGGTTTTTGTGAGTAAATTTCTCCAAGACTACTAAACAAAACAAGTAGGCATTTGTCCAGGTGAGAGAGTGAAATCCTTGGTATAATTAGTGTTCTCATGAGGCTCCTCTTACACAAGATTTAAGCATGAGGAAACATACATGTTTGTGGTGGGGATAACCCCTTGCCACTCTCTGTGCAGCACCAAAGATATTTCCAGGATCTTATTTGTATCTAAGGGATTTTGAGGTACCTTTGGTGCTTTCGAGCTTTAGGCTTTCTTACCTTTCCCATGTGGTAGATCTCGCCCGCAACTGTCTTCTTGAGCACTGGTTATATTGGGGTGACCTTAGTTTCCTTACCTAGGTATCACAGGGGTTACTTGCAAATGTTATTCTATGAGTGTCCTGGCCAGGTAGGGGTCAAACAACATAGTCGTTTTATGCGTTGAAGCTGGGGGCCACTGTAATTGGTTAGACACCTTCGTTTTTAGTGTATGGGAGTTTTAAGCCTCTCGTAGGTGAGACATACCTGCTACATTCAGGAGCTCATTTATCGTCCCCTTGGCTTGTTTGCATATGGCTTATATTTTCTTTGGAGTGTGCTCTTTGTGTGCTAGTTGGATTTAGGGATCGCAGTTACTTGAGTATATTTTTGTTGTCTTGATTTTGGGTCCTTTTATGTTTGGCATGTCTAATATCACTACTTGTATCGCGTCACCCGCTCTAGGTCCTAGTACGGACCCTGGTGTTGGACTTGGGGGCACCAAAGCCCCTTACCTTGCTCATGGATTTGGGAGTGGTCATATTCCACCCTTTACTCCATTTGTGGAAGATTTTCACTCCCTTTGCCCAGTGTTAACACCAATGTTCACTCTCACGGGGGTGGTAGTGGATACGTGAACGTTGGGTCTACACTTTTCATTCCTTCTTATGTCCCATTGTCCACCATAGTGTTTCCTTTGAATGGAGTTTTCATTATCAATCCTCCCTATATCCTATAGTTTGGACTCTTTACTGATTGCTTCCAGTGGTTTTGGACTAATGTTATTGTCATGTAGGGTCCATTTTTTTTGTGCACTCTCTCTGAGGCTTTGACTCGTTCGTGCCCATGACAGGTATAGTTTTGAACTGGCATATAGGATAGGATCACATTTCCACTTGTAATATGCATTACCTTATGACCATGTCGCCTTGGATATAGGTATGAATCCACTTCCTAATGTTACGAAACCTCACATTGCTATTAGAAGTGGCATTATGTAAGTGGTAGAGCCTTCCAATTCATGGGTGCCCTATCTAGGTCGTTCTTTTCCATTTTGTACCCATGCCGTGAGTCCTCCCTTAGGTCTAGGAGTCCCTTATAGTCATGCCATATGTCTTTGAGCAAGAGCCTCATATCTCTCTTGAACGTGATGCTGGCCATCTCGCACAGGGACTCCCTTTTATATCAAGTTGTAATTTCATTTCATGCATTTTGCTTGCCTTATTGAGCTTTATTCTGGCTCACCGCTTCAGAGTTATAAGACATATAGCCCAAGCTCGTCTCAATACTATCCAAGCATAGCCTTTTATATATCCTTTGTAGCTTGATCACCCCTTACCGGGAGGAGACTTTCCCCCGAGTGTCCTCATCTTGCACATGGTTCCTTGCATTGAGCATAGGTATGTTCCACTGCTTGGAACTAGTTTGCTTTCCCGCGACACTCATCTCCTCCTAGCGATATACTATAAAAACCTTTATCCTTTTTCAAGCTTTCTAATCTGAAAAATTCCAAAAAAAATAAAAAACATAAAAGGCCGGACAATAAATGATATTATGTTTGGAAGCTGTCGAGTCATGTCAGCTTCGAACAGAGCACTGTATATCACATCCATTGGTTGGGTTATTAGTATGAATTTAGGAGCTGTAATCGTTATTTTGATTTTTCTCCACTGACTGGTTATGCTTCCAGTCCCTATGGAGCCTCTGTCGATGCCTCCTGTGTCACATAGTTGTCCCAGTTTGCATTTCGAGTCTATGCTGCATATTCGGTCAACATTTTCCTTATGCTCTTGTTTGAAGGAAGTTTTATCCTGAGTTGGCCTTTCCTTAGTTATGTTGTCTTTGCATGTCGAATATTCCCAATACAGTTACTATTTCGTGCACATCCCGTTTGTCCAAGTTTTTTCCAAATTATCCGGCATTGATGAGTACCTCGTGTTGGTTGATGAGGGATTCCTTAATGCCCTCCTTTCAACAAATTCTATTCCATCGACTTCAGATCATTTATTTTGGAATAGGAGTCTAGAGTCCATTGTGTTCCTTGAGACTTACAGTCATCAGTGGTAGGTTTTCTTACCATCGACAGTTTTGGGAATACATCAATGTCCCCTGATCGATGGATTGTTTCAAGTGTTATACCTCAACACATCTATTCACATCTATTCAAGGAATGGTAATCAAATGAAGAACCATCATGTTCGACCTCGACACCATTATTCGCATGATGGGACATCTACTCGTAGAGTTTTGCGTAGAATAACTCCAAGCTTGGTGGCATTCCACATATGTTACCTCTTTGATTGTGCTGGTATTCATGAGATGCCAACTCTCATGACTAGATTCTAGTATATTATCAGATATCTTCATCCACTATGGAGATCTCGTTCAATGTATATTGTACATGGAGATGACCACACATGAAATTTGTATCTCATGTCTATTCAATGTATATTGTACATGGAGATGACCAAACTTGCATTGTATTCATCTTGGCGGAGACTGTAGACCTGCCAAGGTTATTTTTTCATTTCTCTTTGTCATATCAAGTTTATTATTGTAAATTACACTAACGGTTGTAAATATGCACTCTTTGGCATCTAGTATTGGTGCTGCCCTAGCTGGCAAAGACTAATCCAAAGACCCTTCCAAGGGAGATTGCAGCAAGAGAGGTAG